>CM050513.1:96584807-96992307 GCA_027563665.1 Antrozous pallidus
GACTGCTGTAAGTAGAAACATGTGTGTTTTCCTTTGTACGCGTTATTTGATGTTTTCTACAAATGTGCTATTTCATGTATAATATGAATTTTTATATGTTTACTGGAGAGTCTAATATATACATATATATATATATGTATATATCCTATCTAATAAAAGAGTAATATGCAAATTGACTGTACCTTTGCTACAACAAATAAGCCATGCACACAAGTCATGCCCACAAGGCAATCAGGAGCTATATGCAAATGAACACACAACCAAGATAGCTGCTGCCAATGGCAGGCTGGGCCAAGCAGGCTTGGGGCATGGCCAGGCAGCCATCAGCCAGGATCACAGGGCTATCACTTCACTGGGTGCCCCAGGCCGGGGGCAGGCCAGGCTGGGCTGGAGGCAGGGCCAGGCAGTGATTGCCCTGTTTGCAGGCCTATGGCTGGCTGGGATTCCCTGGCCAAGGTCCCCTGTCCAAGGACGGAAAGTCTTGGCCAGAGGCTTTCAGACTTGGGCAGGCTGGGGTTGAGCCATCAGTAAGACATACCCTGAGGGCTCCCAGTATGTGAGATGGGGCAGGTTGGACTGAGGGACCACCCACCCCCGGTGCACAAATTTCGTGCACCGGGCCCCTAGCATATATATAAAAATCTAAGTGACCAAATGTCTGAATAACTGGTTGCTATGATGCACCCTAACCACCAGGGGGCAGGCACACAACACAGTAGCTGCCCCCTGGTGGTCAGTGTGCTCCTGACCAACCCATCCCAGCAGTCACCAGCCAGGTGGCAGCCACTCCCTCCCTCAGGAGTACTGAAGGTCCAATCTCTGGAGAATGGACCAGGCACTGATGGACCTGGGCTCCTGGCACTATCCTGACAGCATCACTGGCCTCCTGGAAGTTGGCCTTGGGCACTGAGGCTGCTTCCCCTCCCTAGATGCTCTGCAAGGTCGAAGGGATATAAAAGTGGCTGCCAGGTGGCTCCTGACAACTGTCGTGAATGTTAGTGGATGAATCCGGATGCTGTGCCTGCAAGGACATCCCATCGCCAGGCCAGAGGGTCAACTGCATTCCACCCCACCTCCCCCACCCCCTCGGGACAGTGCCAGATGCAGGGCTCACAGGTGATGCAGAGCAAGCCTCTCCCAATCAGGACTGACTGGGTGAGAGCCCAGGTAAGGTGCAGTGGGGCTGGGGTGAGAAGGAGCAGCAGGCAAGAGTGGCAGGCAGTGTTGGACTAGGGGTCCCCCCTTCCCTGCCCTGATCCAAGCCAGTCACCCTGAGGGACCCCACCCATACATGAATTCGTGCACCTGGCCTCTAGTTCATTTTAATCATCATTCAAAAATTTCAAACGCAAAAAGCAATTGGAGAAACAGTTATTGTCAAGATATAGGCTGCAGAGAAATTCTACATATGCTCATTCCTTTGCAGTATTGCTTCTTAGGAGTAAAGATTACATGTATCACCCAAAACAAATAAATATATCAAGGATGAAAATTCATTTTTTGGCTAAGATAAGATATGTCCCCAATATTTCTTTAGACTGTGTTGCAAGTCAGGTTCTACATACAGGATTCTGAAAAGGGAAGTATTTTGAAATCAACCTCTGTGAGTGAGAAAGAGAAAGTTATGTCTGGGAAAATGAAAACTTTAAACTGTGATTCAGTCCCAACAAAAGCTTTAACTTGACACCACAGAGAGTTCTGGAGATAAGTGGTCCTTAAGTTTCCCCTGATATAAGTCGAGAGGTCTAGGTTGTAATTGTTTCACATAAAATAATAATTTGATGCAGTTAGTCCTGAGAGACTGTGACTTTGAGAAGGTGATACCTTTGGGCTGAAAGCCATCCATATTCAGCTGTAAACCTTGAGATGCCAATTCTACCAGCTGAGGGAATGAATGCTTCAGTCCAGAATGCATTCACTGCAGATAGAAAAATCACTTTCTAAACAAAATATAGAAAAATCAAACATACACATATGTAAACAATAGCTTAATCAAACTCCTTTGATTAGGACTAGAATCATATATCCAAATGTCTATTTAAAATCTAGTTAAAGCCTCTAGAAACTGACTTCATCATTTTGATTTTCATAGAAATCCAATCTTTATTCTCTGTTGTTTTTAAGGAATACCGTCCACAGTTGTCTGAATCAAGACATTAGGGCCATCTCAGACATACTCTCTGTCTCTGTATCTCATCTCTTTGAAATCCCTTATCTAATTAATCAGATATTATATTTACTAACCATGTATTTAATCCAACACCTTTTCTTTATCTATACTTCCTTCACACCAGTCTTGAATACAATCAACTGTATATGGTAACAATTCACTCCAGTTCATCTTGTATGAATTAGTCATTCTGAGACTATTTCTAAAAATAAATATCCAATCCAAGTTATGCACAATTTATCATGCTTTAGAGACTTTTCACTGTACTTAGAAAAATTCTAAACTATTTAACAACATTTATTTGGTGCTCTGTAATCTATTTACTGCTTCACTCTCTAGTCTCATTTTATTTCGGTTTATTAAATTTCCTTCAGTTTCTCAAATTGACCATCCCTACTTTCATCTCTGTGTGGACGATGAGGGACCACTTGCTAATCTAACTCAGGGAAGGCCTGTGTGGTGGCCTTGTAAACTCAAAAGAACTAAAGTAAATAAAGGAGGGTCTGCTATTAAAACCTTACCTAAAAGCAGTACATGGTGGGTAGTCACATCCTAGGCAGGTATCTTCCTTCCTTGACAAAGGTCCATCTTTACCTTGACTGAGCCTACTGTCTTTTTGCATCTATGATAACATACTGTTGGAATGTCAAAGTAATTTTCCTTTTTTCTGAACCCCTCAAAGCTAAAGCAACACTCTGAGGAGATCACAAAGCCCCCCATGGTTATTGAGTTAATTGTTGACTATTAACTGTCCTGCACCCACCTAAGTAAAAGAAATATGTGTCTATCATTTTACTCTTTATCCAATCCCAGAGGTTTCCCCCACTTTGCTTTCTCCAACCCCCTTAACCTATCACCAATGAAATTCAGGTAACTCATCTCTCTTTTGATTGTAATGTATAAAACAAGGTAAAAAAAAAATAACCTCCATTCTCCAGAGCAGTGGTCGGCAAACTCATTAGTCAACAGAACCAAATATCAACAGTACAACGATTGAAATTTCTTTCGAGAGCCAAATTTTTTAAACTTAAACTTCTTCTAATGCCACTTCTTCAAAATAGACTCGCCCAGGCTGTGGTATTTTGTGGAAGAGCCACACTCAAGGGGCAAAGAGCCACATGTGACTTGCGAGCCGCAGTTTGCCAACCGCGGCTCCAGAGCATTATCCCAAGATATTGACATTCTGCTTCCCTGCAATTGTCGACAGTTTGGCTCAAATAAACTCCCAAAAATTCTTTATAGGTTGGAATGTTTTCTTACATCAACATCTGAGAAGTACTATTTGTCAATATCTAACACCTCTGCTGCCTTACTCATCTGGAAAATTTCTGTTCATCTTTATTCCTCATAGTAAATGTCACTGTACATAAAACTATTCTTACTAAATTCCCCAGTATGTTTCTTTAGTTCCCTTTACTTTTCCTATTGAAGTAATAAACATACATCATTCTATTAACATATTTATCTGCCCAGACATCAGTAGGAACCGTGGCATTATGACCTACACATTGCTACTTCTTTATAAAATCAATGGGAACATTGACAAGAAGTCAAAACCAACTTTTTCAGCATGCTGAAACATAACCAAAGACTCGTAAAAATGTACAAAAGTTTACTCAACAAAACAGCTGAATCTCATTAAGAATAGTAACAGTTGTGGGGTTTTGAATTCCTTTATTCCTATCCTCTTCTTCTTGGTTCACAGTAACCTTGAAAACCAACAGTCTCACATCTATAGCAGCTGGGGGGAAACAGCAGCATAACAGAAACTGGAGGGGCAGAAAGAATTGGGAGGTTCTCAAAAGATGAATCTTAGAGAAGTCATTATTTGAACTACCTGGCATTTCCCTGGAAATTCCTACCTGTAGGACGTGTCTTTATTTGAACAATCATACAGAGATTGCTCAGTGCCAACAGCCTTTTCCCCAAAGACATTTTTCAAAAACAATCAGTATCAATTACCATACACTTTAGTTGTCTGTAGTGGCAATAAAAGCTGGGGCAAAGAAATGGCTGGTAAAAAAAAAAAAAAAATCTTAAGAGGGAAATTTCTAGGATAAGATGCTCATAGGGGGCATTTATTTTTTTATTTTATTTATTTTTTTAATTTTTTTATTGATTTTTTTGCAGTATAATAGTAGTACATGTTTTCCTTTCCCCCTCCCCCTTATCCTCCCCCCAACCTTCCCCCACCCCCCAGCACATATCCCCAGCTTTCCCCCCTCCCCGCCCCAGTGTCTTTCATTCATTGGTTATGTTCATATGCATTCATACAAGTCCTTCAGTTGATCTCCCCCCGCATCTGCCTCCCATCCACCCAAGCCTTCCCCTGTAGCTTGACAGCCTGTTCAAGGCCATCCTGCCTCTATATCAATCACTCTTCCCTGTTTCTTTTCTTCAAAAAATATCTTGCCTCTGCATACTAGAAATAAATGTATAAGAACAAAAAATGTTTCAGTCTCAGTTTCAATGTCCAACTTTTCTGAGTCCCAGTTTCAGTGTCAAATAATTCTTTATGTGTATAAGTCAGCAATGGTATCCAGATGGTGGACACGTCGTGTCAATGCAAGATCCATCCTCTCTGGTTTGGTCCTGGGCTGCCTGCAGACATGCACAGCTGCCGACTGCTAGCATGGCAAGGTGTCGTCAGTGTCCCCCATCTCTGGACCATCCTCGTGACTGGAACAGATCCATCAGTTCCTCACAGTCGCAGGAACCCACATGGTCTTGGAGTTGTTCTCTGAAAACACACAAACACATTCTCGATCAAAAGTTAACAAAGGGATCCTCTATGCAAAATAGACTTGGGATTCTTTTTAATTTTTGCCTAAATGATTTTCCTTTGGCTTATTTTGACACCATGTGTGTTTTTTCATGGGTGTCATGCAATTGTTTTTACAAATGGAATTTACTTTACTGGAGTAAGAATTTTCTAGATGTATTTTACTTACTCAATATTTTTTTTCCCCTTACATGATATTACCCCGCTGTCCCCTCCCCTTTTTTGATTAATGGGGACTTTTGGAAATTTTAATTTGCAGTCTTGGTAATTTTAACTTTTAATTTTTGCACACAAATATGACTGCTTTAGGTTCTTTGGATGTTAGGCAATTTTACAGTGAGATGAACTACTAATAGATTTTTTAGTTAATGTTTTAGGAAAAGCTTTTTGTCCAGTACACTATAATTTTTTTGAGTATTCACATATTTCACTTGGCCAATTTAAATTAATCTGAAAACTTGATTACTATTTTCCTGTCAATTTTAATACTCAAGCAGAAATCTTAGTTTACCCTGTAAATACTAGTGGAAAGGAATATTTGTAATTTTGAGTAGGTCCTGAGTATTCCTGGTAATAGACTGAATTTAGATACAGAGCAGCTATTGCTGGCCGAGTTTCTGTCTGCCACCTGGGTCCCCGTATGAGTTGTGTGTGGGAGGCGAAGCAGCCATGGGGGTAGGAGACCTCCCTCAGGAGGGGTGAGAATTCAAACCCATGCAAGGTTTGTGGATGAGGGTCTGTGCCCCACCTCTGTTGACCTTTTAGTTCTCTCCTGTTGGCCTCTCTGTGACTGTGCCTGTCTTAGGTTGTTCCTTCCCTGAGGAATCTTACCCGTCTCTGGCTAACCAGCCATCCTCTGGGGCCAAACAGGGTGATGTGAGGTTCAGTTCTGTCTCCTTTGTAGTCTATGCCCCCCTGTGGCCTCCACGTCCAGTACCTACCTTGGGGTCCCCTCGCCTGCTGGCGGGGTCCCAGTCCTGATCACATATCTCGGGGGACCCAGGTTTCTTCTCCAGAGAGGGCCCAGCTCACACCATTGGTCGAGATACAGATCCATGGTGCCAGCTGCCCAGAGGCTTCAGCCACAGCTGGAACTGAAAACTCAGGCATCAGCTGTGTGCATTTGGATAGTAACAAGAAGGTCCCTCTTGGCAGAAAGGGCAAGAAGGGCCAATATAGAATGCTCGGATGCCTTCCCAGTGCCTTAATTCCTTCTGAAAGGGATTAATTTCTTTCCTATCCTTTTTTAAGTTGCTGCCCAACATTCAAAGAATTAGTTTGTAAGTTTATTTGGGATAATTGTATAATATGCTGTTGTCAAATATCAAATATTATAATGACATTGTAGAATAATATCATGTAAGGGTATTATGTTGTCATGGGAGGTTAAGCAGGGCCTAGCCTAAGGACTGGTCTCCATAGGATATGACAAGCTCTAGGCCATGTCAATTCAATGTCAGACTAGCTGCCATTTTTTTTATAACTTTATATAAACTTTGTCAGGGATGTAAAAACACAAATCACTTATCTCAGTTCAAGAGTTCAAGTATATTGACTTTTCCACTTACTCCCACCACCTGCCACTTACCCTGAGGTTTGACATTCTGATGGACTTTTCTCAGTCTCTGGATCTATTCTTGTTCATCAGTCTATGTCATTGATTGTATTCCTCAAATGAGTGAGATCATGTGATATTTGTCTTTCTCTGCCTGGCTAATTTCACTTAGCATAATGCTCTCCAAATCTATCCATGTTGTTACAAATGGTAGGAGCTCCTTCTTTTTTTCCACGGCGTAGTATTCCACTGTGTAAATGTACCATAGTTTTTAATCCACTCATCTGCTGATAGGCACTTCGGCTGTTTCCAAATCTTAGCTATAGTAAATTGTGCTGCTATGGACATAGGGGTACATATATCCTTTCTAATTTGCCTTTCTACTTTCTTGGGGTATATTCCTAGAAGTGGGATGACTGGGTCAAATGGGAGCTCCATTTTTAGTTTTTTGAGGAATCTCCATACTGTTCTCCACAGTGGCTGTACTAGTCTACAATCCCACCAGCAGTGCACGAGAGTTCCTTTTTCTCCGCATCCTCGCCAGCACTTGTCGTTTGTTGATTTGTTGATGTAAGCCATTCTGACAGGTGTGAGATGGTACCGCATAGTCGTTTTGATTTGCATCTCTCGGATAATTAGTGACTTTGAGCAAGTTTTCATATGTCTCTGGGCCTTCCTTTTGTCTTCTTTCGTGAAGATTCTATTTAGGTCTGTTGCCCATTTTTTTATTGGATCATTTGTCCTCCTTTTATTGAGTTGGGTGAGTTGCCTGTAGATGCTTGAGATTAAACCTTTATCACTAATAACATTTGCAAATATGTTCTCCCATACAGTGGGTTTTCTTGTTGTTTTGTTGATGGTTTCTTTAGCTGTGCAAAAGCTTTTGATTTTGATGTAGTCCCATTTGTTTATTTTCTCTTTAGCTTCCATTGCCCTTGGAGCAGTATCATCAAAGAAGTTCTTTTGGCATATGTCTGAGATTTTTCTTCCTGTAGATTCCTCTGATATTTTTATGGTTTCCTGTCTTACGTTTAAGTCCTGTATCCATTTTGAGTTTATTTTTGTGTATGGTGTAAGTTGGTGGTCTAGTTTCATTTTTTTGCATGTATCTGTCCAATTTTCCCAACACCATTTATTGAAGAGACTGTCTTGACTCCATTTTATGTTCATGCCTCCTTTGTCAAATATTAATTGAGCATAGTGGATTGGGTTGATATCCGGATTCTCTATTCTATTCCATTGATGTATATGTCTGTTCTTGTGCCAGTACCAGGCTGTTTTAAGAACAGTAGCCTTGTAATACAGCTTGAAATCTGGTATGGAAATCCCACCAACTTTGTGCTTCTTTCTCAGGATTGCTGTGGCTACTCGGGGCCTTTTTTTGTTCCAGATGAATTTTTGGAGAGTTCTTTCTAGGTCTGTGAAATATGCCATTGGTATTTTAATGGGGAGTGCATTAAATTTATAGATTGCTTTGGGTAGTATGGACATTTTAATTATGTTGATTCTCCCAATCCATGAACATGGAATGTTCTTCCACCTGTTTACATCTTCCTCTATCTCTTTTTTCAGTGCCCTGTAGTTTTCCACGAATAGATCTTTTACCTCCTTAGTTAAGTTTATTCCTAGGTATCTTAATTTTTTTGGTGTGATGGTAAATGGGATTGCTTTTTTAGTCTCTCTTTCTGTAAGTTCACTATTAGTGTATAGAAATGCCATAGATTTCTTGGCATTAATTTTGTAGCCTGCTACATTGCTGAACTCATTTATTAAGTCTACTAACTTTTTTATGGAGTCTTTCAGGTTTTTTATGTACAATATGATGTCATCTGCAAATAAGGATAGCTTAACTTCTTCTTTTCCAATTTGGATGCCTTTTATTTCTTCTTCTTGTCTAATTGCAACGGCTAATACTTCCAGTACTATGTTGAACAGGAGTGGTGAAAGTGGGCAACCCTGTCTTATTCCTGTTCTTAGGGGAAATGGTTGTAGTTTATGCCCATTGAGTATGATGTATGCTGTGGGTTTATCATATATGGCTTTTATTATGTTGAGGTATGATCCTTCTATTCCTACCTTATTGAGAGTTTTTATTAAGAAAGGATGTTGGATTTTGTCAAATGCTTTTTCTGCATCAATTGATATGACTATGTGATTTTTATCTCTCAATTTGTTTATGTGATGTATCACATTTATTGATTTGCGGATATTGTACCATCCTTGCATTCCTGGGATAAATCCTACTTGGTCATGGTGTATGATCTTTCTGATGTACTGCTGGATCCTATTTGATAGAATTTTATTGAGGATTTTGGCATCTATATTCATGAGGGATATTGGCCTGTAATTCTCTTTCATTGTGTCGTCTTTATCTGGTTTTGGTATTAGGGTGATGCTAGCTTCATGGAAGGAGTTTGGAAGTGTTCCATCCTCTTGAATTTTCTGGAATAGTCTGAGGAGTATAGGTTTTAGTTCTTCCTTGAATGTTCGGTAAAACTCCCCTGTGAAGCCGTCTGGCCCTGGGCTTTTGTTTGCTGGAAGCTTTATGATGACTGCTTCAATTTCTTCCACAGTTATTGGTCTATTGAGTTGTTTAGATTCTTCTTGATTGAGTTTTGGGAGGTTATATTTTTCTAGAAACATATCCATTTCCTCCAGGTTGTCCAGTTTGTTGGAGTAGAGTTGTTCATAGTATTTTTTAACAATCCTTTGTATTTCAATGGGGTCTGTTGTTATTTCACCTCTTTCATTTCTGATTTTATTGATTAGGGTCCTCTCTCTTTGCTTCTTGGTGAGTCTGGCTAGAGGTTCATCAATCTTGTTTATCCTTTCAAAGAACCAGCTCTTGGTTTCGTTGATCTTCTGTATTGTTTCTTTGGTCTCTATGTCATTTATTTCTGCTCTGATCTTTACTATTTCCTTCCTTCTGCTTACACTGGGCTTTTCTTGTTGCTTTCTTTCTAACTCTTTGAGTTGTTGGGTTAGATAATTTATTGCCGCTGTTCCTAGTCTTTTGCAGTAGGATTGTAGAGTCATAGGGGGCATTTAAAGAGATCTAACCTATTGCTAGGATATAGGAGGCTATGGGCATGTCCAAGAAAGGGCAAGACCCTCACTTCCTTTCTTACTGACCTTAAGATTCTGCACAAGCAGAGAGTAAGGCAAAGATTTTCAATTTGCTATTTTAATATTTTCAAAGGACTAAAAGCAACCATGTTTAAAGAAATAAAATAAAATGATGTATGAGAATAATATATTATCAAGTAGAAAGAAAATGTTAACAAAGATATAGAAACCACACACAAAAAATAACGGAAATAAAATAAAAATTCTGGGGCTGAAAATTGCTAAAAAGTGAAATATAAAAATTTACTAGAATAGCTTAAATAACAGCTTTGAGTTAGCTGAAGATAGAACCAATGAACTTGAATATATATTAATTGAGATTATCAAGTCTGGGAACAAAACAAAAAGAAAAGAAGAAAAATAAACAAAGCCTCAGACAACTGTAGGATGCTAACAATCTTATCAATCAATGCAAAATAGGACTCCCAGAGTGTTACAGAAAACCAGAGAAGAACCAAGCAATACTTAGAGAGATGGAGTTACATATATTACACGCAGGTCCAAAGGAAAATGTCTCTCAAATTCTGAGCTCCAACATGGAGGAACTTTCCCTGTTTATATGTTTTTACCTTCTTTGTCTCCCAAATATGGGGTGTTCCCCCCCCCCCTTTGCAAGTTCTTAAAGAGCCGCTATGTGGTGGGCCCTTGAGACCTCAACCAAAGGAAGGTTTAATGGCCTTTCTGAAGTCAGAGTAGTCTTATTTTCCTTATTATTTAAGCAAGCAAGCATTTACAGAAGCCAAATAGCAGTGTTAAAATTTCAAACAGCAGTTTTTATATAAGATGGATGCTTCAAGAGGAGAAGAGAGAGTGAATAGAGCAGAAAAAATACTTGGAAAAGTAATGGTCAAAAATCCCCAAATTTTATGAAAACATTAATCTATACATCCACAAGGTTAATGAACTCTCAGTAGGATAATTGAAATAAGTGAATATTCAAGAAAATTTAATTGTACTGAACAAAAAGCTATTCCTAAAGTATTAACTAAAATTTCTATTGGTAGTTCATCTCATAGTAAAATTGCTTAACATGTAATGAACCTAAAGCAGTTATATTTTTGTGCAACAAGTTAAAATAAATCTTAATCAATTTAAAATTACTAGTATTATATAAGATATGCTCTCTGACCATAATGGGATAAAATTAGAAATATGAACATAAGAAAATTTGGGAAATTTGTAAAGATGTAGAAATTAAGAAATATACATCTAATATCAATGAGTAAAAAAAAAGAAATCACATGAGAAGTTAGAAAATACTTTGAGATGTATGAAAACACACAATATGCCAAATAAGTTTATGAGATGCAGTAAAAGCAGAACTATATTGCCATAAATACCTATTTTAAAAATGATAGATATCTAAATCAATGACTCAAACTTCTATTTTAAGAAACTAGAAATAGAAGAGTAAATTAAACTAAACAAAAAGATGAAAGGAAATAAAATGTGAACGAAAATAAAGGATAGAAAAACAATACAGAAAATCAGTGAAAGATTCTGGTCGGGTAGCTCAGTTGGTTAGAGAGTCATACCCATACTCCAAGGTTTCAGGTTCTTTCTCTGGTCAGGACACATACAAGGAGCAAACAAAGAAGACATGAATGAGTGGGACAACAACTCTCTCTCTCTCTCTCTCTCTCTCTCTCTCTCTCTCTCTCTCTCTCTCTCTCTTTCTCTCTCTCCCACTCTCTCCCAAATAAATCAATAAAAATTTTTAAAAAGAAAGAAAAGCAATGATACCAGAAGTTTTTTTAATGAACAAAATATTAAAATTTTAGCTAGACTGACCAAGAGAAAAAGAGAGGAGATTAAATTAGTAGTTGTCTGGCATGTTTGTTAGACTGCACACTCTTTAAAAGCACAGACATCATGGTTGTTTTGTCCAGTTCTGTATGTCCAATACTATATTTCAGTGTTTAGTACAAAGCATTAAATATAAACCAATGAGTGTAACTCGGTGATATACACTAACTTCTCTAAGTTTATGATTGCAGTCAATCTTTAAATTGCATCCATTTGTGATTTCCAACCTAGCGCTCTACCACTTGTGTTACATGGTATGTTATAGTCATTGAATTTCAAGCTTTCACTACTGATGTGAACTAGCTCTATTTTGTTTTCTTTTTATCTGATCTTGCTACTCCCCACCCACTTCTTTAAATTCTATATTATAGAAAATCACTGTGTTTGGACAAGAGCACTTTAAAAATGTTTTCAAGTTACTCATGTGGTTTTAAAATTTCCTGTTAGGAGATTAATAAGCTGGGGACATAAAGTTCTAGAACTTGAAGATCAGTAACAAAGATTTCTTTCTAGTAAATATTTTTAAATAATGGTTGCAGGTTGTTATGGTTTCCTGCCTAGGAGGCAATTGGTGCCTTCATTCTTCCTAATAGAAATTAGAGGATATTCAGGCATTCCATGTGGCCATGGTCTTTCAGATGCCACCCTTGAACTCACTTGATAAATCCTAATTGATCTTGATAATAATGGTGATTTCAATTTTTTTTTTTGCCAGCAATCGGGCTATGAAACACCAGTCAGGCATGATAGCTAACATTTGTTTATTATCAATTTTTAGTCAAGCACTATTTTAAGTGTTTTAAACGTAATAACTCATTAAGGTGTTACACATATTATTTTCATTTTAAGGTTAATAATATTGAGAAATAATTAAAAGAACTTGAACTTAATTATTCTATCCTTGATAGCCCCTTCTAAAGAGGAGTTAGATAGATTATCTGAAGTAGACTTTTTCAGAGATAAGCTGCATGTAGGCTAAAACATGAAAATTACTACAAGGTTCTGGCTCATGTGTGAAGAACCTGAGAGGAAATACTCTAATAACTAGATTGTGAATTATCTCCAGGTAAAAAGAGTTAAAAGCAGGAAGACTCTGAGGAAGGGGGTAGGAGGAGAGGGGAAGTGGAAGGTTATTTCAAAGGATAGAGTAATTCCAAGGACTATCCAGGTTAAAATTTCTCTGTGACTCTACAGTATATCCTCTGCAGTGCTTGGAGCCTTGTTCAATGGGTTGATTTATTGATTAATTAGTAGCATATTAGTGTATAAGACTGTTGTATCATAAGTCAGTGAATGAGATACAAGACGCCTTAATGAGCCAATTAATTAAGAGTCATTTATTGCACAAGGCCCAGAGGAAGGTGTTACTTCCAAATCTCTGAGCAACACATACAGGAAGTGTCCGGTATTTTTACTTTTTGAGCTTCTTTGTTACATATTACATATTACAAAGAGCTCTGCGTGAGTTATTGAAACAGATAATTTGCAATCTTGGATACATAAAAAACAAACATTTGGCATAAGAATATGGGAATTATTATCAGTATTAGTCCATTATGTTAGATGGCTAGCTTGCAAGGTCAGACAGTTAAGTTTTAATCTTCTATTATTCAAACTAAAACATTATTGTACAGAATAAAAGACTGTCTGAAAATGACAGAGTTTACAGAACAAGGGACTATCTAAAAATAGCAGAGAATTCAAACAGCAGTTTTATACAAGGTGGAGGTTACTATGCTTCAAGACAAGCATTGTTCTTTATAGGTAGGGAAAATTTCACTATAGTTCTATTTTCCATAATACATTTTCTACCACCATGGGTTTATACAACAGAGGAAAATAGCTATAAAGACTAATTTTTTAGATTGGTTTTTGTTATATTAGTTCTACTAGCACTGGACAATTATTTTACCTATGAAAGCTAATGTGCCTTTCTCTTAAGCTTTCCCAAAGCACCATACATCTTTTTCATTGAGTTTTCATTCCAGAAGAGCTTTAATCTTGAAAAAACAGTCCATATTAAAGATATTTCATCAGGATTAAAACAATTTACATCTGCTTTGCATCTCTTACTTGTCTTTGTTGTATTTGTCTTAATACAATAGCAGAAATTATTAGATGTTTTGAGTTCATGTAATTAAAATCTCTTTGTAAGCAGAGCTCACTTCTATTCTATCTAGTCCATTGTGTTTATAATAAACTAGAGGCCCAGTGCATGAATTCATGCACCATTGGGGTCCTTCAGCTTGGCCTGTGGGATCAGGCAAAAACCAGCTCTCGGACATCCCCTAAGGGGTCCCAGATTGTGAGAAGGAACAGGCCAGGCCAAGGGACCCCACCAGTGCATGATCAGAGCAGGGGAGGGATGTAGGAGGTTGGACAGCTGGAGAGGGACCACCGGAGGGCTCCAGGGCATGTCTGGCCCATCTCACTCAGCCCGATCAGCTGGACCCCAGCAACAAGCTAACCTACCAGTTGGAGCATCTGCTTCCTGGTGGTCAGTGCACATCATAGTGACTGGTTGACTGGTTGACTGTCTGTCTCTTGGTGGCCTGGTCATAGTGAGCAGTTGAGCAGCCTTAGCCTATCATTAGCATATTACACTTTTTGATTGGTGGAACGGATGACCAGACGACTGGACACTTAGCGTATTATGCCTTATTACATAGGCTATTTTGACAACTACTCACAGTTTATAGACTATCAATTTAAAATATTATAGTTTTTTTAAATAATTCTGGATCTTAAAAAGAATCAGTTTCAAAATCTACTTTAAAGTTTGTATTTACAACCCTTACCTAATTTGATTTCACTTCTCTTGAAATTTTCAAATCATTTGAGAGTTGCTGTGGTACTAGATATATAAAGAATATATTTTTAATTATATTTAAGTAGGAGAGGATAAAGGTATAAAGATAGGTAAGGTTTCTTCTCTTAAACTGGTAAAATATTAATACAGTAGGTAGACTGTGTTGTTATGTGTATATAATGCAATACCTAGAGCAATCCCTACAAAGGCTATAAAAAGACATACATTTTTAAAAACACACTATAGATAAATCAAAAGGCAATTTTAAAGAAAATGTTCAAGTAGTCTACAGGAAAGAGAAAAACAAAGAAACATAAAACACAGAATAAACAAATATTTAAAAAATAATGTGGCAAAATTAAGCCTTAACACATATAAACAACTACATTGAATGTAAATAGCCTAAATATGATATTTAAAAGACAAGATTAATATGATAAAGTAAATAAAATAACCAAAATATTGTGTGAAAAAATAATTTTAGTTATAAGGTTATACATAGGTTTAAAATAAAAATGTAGATAGAGAAGTATTAATGAAATGAGAACAGGAGTGGCTATATTAATACTAAATGAAATAGACTTATAAGTAAAAAAAAATAAAGCAAAAATATTGCTAGAGACAGAGGGAAGTTGTATAATGATAAAAATAAGACATCTTAAACACAAAAGTGACAAAAACAGATCTGTAAAATATGTGAAGCAAAACTTATAAAAATGAAGGGAGACGAAAGCATAGCCACCATTACAGTAAAGGATGTTAACATCCTTTCTCAACAAGTGGTAGAATAACTAGACATAAAGTAAACACTAATATAAAAAATTCAACAACACCAGCAACCAATGAGATTAAAAGACATTTATATATGAATGGAGAATATATATTTCATATGGAGAATATGAAAATCTCCAGATACTTGAAACTCCAACAACAGATTTCTAAATCATCCATGGGTCAAATACAGTGTCATGAAAACCTTAAAATGATATTGAACTGAATGAAGATCAGATTAATGGTTTCCAGGGCTTAAGGACAGGGACCAGGGCAGACAGAGCTGTGGGAGGTGCAGGAGGAAAATAGATTTGCCTTTGAGAGGACAACAGATTCATGTGGCAATGGGTTTGTTCTGTACCTTTACAGTATCAGTGTCAATATCCTAGTTGAGATATTGCACCATAGTTTGTAAAACATTGCCAGTGGGACAAAATGGTTAACATGTAAAGGGGTCCTTTATTTTTTGTAATTGAAAAGTCACAATTACCTCAAAACGTTAAAAAACTAAATTAAAAATGTATGACTCTTCTATCCATATCTGTTTATTTTTTATATTTACTGTATTTATTTTTTACCCTTATTGCCTTACTACATTACATCTCATTTCAGCTTTCACAGAAAAACATTCTAAATTATTTGTCCTTAAGTATGATATATTTTATAGATACCCTTCTTCTGTAATCTATAGATTAACATTGTTCATATGATTCTCAGTATGTGATAGGCTCTCATTATGAATGTATGCTTAAATTTATCAAATATCATATTTTACATATTTTGACTTAATGTCTCCCTTTAATCTGTTAATGTGACAAATTCTATTAATTGTTTTTTAAATTATACTTACTAGAAGCTCGGTGCACAAAATTAGTGCATGGGGGTATCCCTCAGCCTGGCCTGCACCCTCTCCAATCTGAGACCCCTCAGGGGATGTCCTTGGGCCTAAACCAGCAGATGGAAATCCCTCTCACAATCCTGGACTGCTGGCTCCTAATGGCTCACCTGCCTTCCTGCCTAGTCACCCCTAACTGCCCCCCAACTGCCAGCCCCTCACTGTCTCTGCGTGCCGACCTGATTGCCCTTAACTGCCCCCTAACCCCCTGTGATGGCCTGGTTACCCCTTACTGACCTCCACTGTCAGCCTGGTCGCTCCTAACTGCTCCCTCCACAGGCCTGGTCACCCCTAACTGCCCCCCCTGCCAACCTGATCACCCCCAACTGCCCCCTCTGTCAGCCAGATCACCTCTTACTGACCCCCTATGGGCCTGGTCACCCTCAACAGCCCCCCTCTACTGGCCTGATCACCCCTAACTGCTCGCCCCCGCCAACCTAGTTGCCCGTCACTGTTCCCCCTGCCAGCCTAATTGCCCCCAACTGTCCCCCCTGCCAGCCTGGTCACCCACAACTGCACCCCCAGCCAGACTGGTTATCTCTCATGGCTCCCCCACCGGCTGGGAGCCATGAGAGTGACCAGGCCTGGAAGCTATGATAGGTGCTCCAAGCAGCCGCTTGTTCAGTCATTTGTTCATCCCGTACTAACCCCCCTGCTGGCCTGGTCATAGGCAGCCATCTTGTGAGGGGTGGGGTTAATTTGCATGTTACCTCTTTAATATATAGGATTCATTAATAAAATTATTTAAGTTTCAAGTATATAATTCTATAATACATCATCTGTATATTGCATTGTGCGTTTGTCACCCAAACTCATATCATCTTCCATCTCCATATATTTGACCCCCTTTACTTTTTTATCACCACCCCCACCCCATTTCCCCTATAGCGATTACTATAATGTTACCTGTGTTTATGAGTTTTCACTTGTTTGTTTGTCTTGTTCATTTGTGGGGTTTTCTTTTCACATATGAGTGAAATTCTATGGTTAACTCTTCTTGTCTGACATTTCGCTTAGCATGATATTCTCAAGATCCATCCATGTCATTGCAAATAGCAGTATTTCATCTTTTCTTATTGTTGAGTAATATTCCTTTGTATGTATGTACCATGTATTATTTATCCAATCATCTATCAAAGGACACTTTGGTTGTTTCCATGTCTTGGCCACCATGAATAATGCTGCAGTGAACATAAGGGCACACACACAACTTTACAAATAAGTGTATTCAAAATTTTGGCATCGATACCAAAAGAGGGGTTGCTAGGTCATATGATATCTCTATTCTTAACTTTTTTAGGAACTCCCACATTGCTTTTCATAATGGCTGCTTCAGTTTACTTTCCCACCAGCAGTGAATGATTGTTCCTTTTTCTTCATAACCTCTCCAACGCTTGTTACTTGTCTTGTGTTATTTCATTGTAGTTTTGATTTGTAATTTCCTAATAGCTAGTGAAGTTGAGTATATTTTCATATATCTGTTGGCCAACTGGTATGTCATTTTGGGAGAAGTGTCTGTTCAGGTCCTCTGCCCATTTCTCAATTGAATTGATTGTGTTAAATCAAAAAACAACATTATATTCCTAGAGTAAACCCAATATTGTTGTGGTATATTATTTTTTACATATTGCTGAGTTCAGTTTTTTTTCAAATATATTTTATTGATTTTTTACAGAAAGGAAGGGAGAGGGATAGAAAGTCAGAAACATCAATCAGCTGCCTCTTGCACACCCCCTGCTATGGATGTGCCCGCTGCCACGGTACATTCCCTTGACTGGAATCGAACCAGGAACCTCTCAGTCTACAGGCCAATGCTCTATCCACTGAGCCAAACCTGTTCTGGCTGAGTTCATTTTTTTTAACTTATTTTTAGAACTTTTCCATCTTTATTCATGAGTAAGATTGGCTGATCAGGTTTTCATTGAAGTGTTTTCCTGACATGATTTCTTTATATTCTCTGGAAGAATTTGTAATTTCTTATTTGTTCCTTAAATTTTTGGTAGAATAGAACATAAAATGATCTGGACATGGAGGTCTATTGGTTATATTTTCTACATTTTCTTTTTTCTCCAAGAGAATGTATTTATTGCTTAATATTTTTTTAATTTGTTTTTGAAAGATTTTTTCTGGGAATTGTTCCTTTTAGTTAAAATGTGTTTATTTGACTTAAATTTTCAAGTATGCTAGCTTAAAATTATTCATAATATGTTATTATGCATTTTAATGGCTGATTGACCTTTCTTGCTTTCTGAAGAATTCCATCTTGCCTCAGAAAAGGCCAATCTGATCCATCAGAAATATTTTAATACATTTATACTTCAAGTTGGTTGGGCAGAAGAAGAATAACAATCCTTGAATTTGTAAGTAGGTACTAATAGACCTATAAGAGGTGGGATAAACAGTTCTTTCAAGTTCATTGTCCACCTGTCAAGATTTAAATACAGCCAAAACCGGTTTGATTCAGTGGAAAGAGCGTGGGCCTGTGGATTGGGTTCGATTCTGGTCAAAGGCCTGTACCTTGGCTGCGGGCACATTCCCAGCAGGGAGTGTACAAGAGGCAGCTGATCGATCTACCTCTCTCATCGATGTTTCTGACTTTCTATCCCTCTCCCTTCCTCTCTGTAAAAAATCAATAAAATATATATTTTTTAAAAGATTCAAATACAAATGTACACATTTTAATTCACTTACTGGCATGGGCCCTGGCCTACCTAAAATTTCTATATGTTACATTTGCCATTTCCACACCATTGTGTTTGTAAATAATCCTCCCAAATATTTTATACCTATCAGAAGCCTAGAATTAATTTATGTAAAGTTTATGGTGCAGTTAAACATTGTATCTCATTTTTATATAGTTTTTTATATCTTTTACTTTCGAAAAATTGTCAGATCTTTTAGATTCTGAGCTTCTGTACATGTGAACACTATAAGGAGAAATATACTAGCTCATACTTTCCAAACCAACATATTTCTGTTGTTTTTTTGGGAGATTTTCAACCAAAGAAGAAAATTAGAAAGTTCAAAGAATCAATTCAGAGAGGAGAAAAGGTTGGAAAGTGTTTAGAACTGGAAATCCCCCGCTTACTCATGGTTACCTTGATTGGCCCTTCATGGTAACCAATTGAAAGCATGAACACATCTGTGATTTAAAACTAATTTTTACCAATTTGCATAATTTGTATTAATTTAATAGGAGATAAAACATTATAAATTGAAGTTTTGGTTCCCAAGAAGATGAAAAGTCATTCAGAAACCTAAATCACTCATTGAAACAGAAAGGAAGTTGAAGGGGAAAAAAAAAGATTAACAGGTTATCTTCGGAAACTGTCTTTGAACGGAAGTTTGCGGTCCCTGTGAACAGGTGCCATTCAAAGCCTTCTGCGGAGCTGCTGCCTGATAAGGACTGTATATCCTGTCTTCTCCGCATCACTCTGTATCTAGCTCACATTACTTCATTTCCTTCCTGGGACCTTTCCCCGGATTCTTCATATAAGGTCAGACATAAAGGAGAGCTACCCTGAGTTCTGGTGTCCTGAGTGGCTTCCTCCAGCTTTGTCCAGGCATTAATTTTTCTAAGCCTCAGTTTCCGCAACAGAACTATAAAATGTCAATGCTAATCTCTGCCTAATGGACATCCTTAAATTTTTGATATATTATTTATGAAATCAGACATAAAGTGTCTCTGAAAGTGATACTTTATATTATTGTCATGTGTGTTTTATAAGGAGATTGAAAAGAGTTTATTTGCACTAGTTTTGTTTCTTCGGTTTTCATTATGTGTTTCTTTGCTTTGGAGAATTGAATCCTTCAGGGCTGACCACACAGGAAGTTTGCTTCCATATTTAGATAAATAAGGGACAACTGAAAAACCTTCTGACCCCAAAATTTCTCTCACACTGCGTCCTGACACCCTGCACCTTCTTTTGTCCTGTTCACTGTAATTTCACATGTACAGCTACCTCCCTTTCATTTAACAGATAATAATGGGTGATCTGAGCATATAAATGATTGTACACAGGAAGACACTGCTGCAAGCGAAATCACATGCTTTTAGTGATTACGTCAGGGCAGCAGGTGTCAACAAGGCTGTGCTGGTAACCCCTATTTGCTATTTACTTCTTTACAGGAATTAAAGTTGATTGATTTCTCAAATCTAAGGGTGAGTTCTTCCACTTAAAAAACTACTGTAGGAGGGAAGAGAGAGTTAATAAACAAGTTATTCATTTTACAATAAAGTTTAGACTATTATAGAGGACTTAAGTAGCATGAGGGCCAATGCATACCTTGAAGGCCTACTGATAATATGTGCTTAGTACCTTGGCTGGATTTTACCTTTGCAATGACTGCCTATTCCCACCTGCGCACTTGGGAAATGGTTATCTGTCAAACATACACTATTTTCATTACGGTAAACAGCCTAACTATTCTAGGATGTCCAAACTTCAAAGATAGTTGATATCTAGCTAAGAAAATTATATTTTTACACTTCTATGAGAATTAATAGAGGAGAAAAGGCGCATTAGTAAGCGGTGTAACTGGACCATGATTTTTATGTTAGTCTACTCAGCTGTTGAAAAGTCCTGCTTTGTATGTGGAAAACACATACGGTAAAGATTATCGTGTGTGTAAGGATGTTTTCTTTCTCTATACCCCAGACTTGGAAGAGATCAAATCATGTTGCAGATTTATAGGACTAATATTTTCTCATGCATCATCATAACCACAACATGCTATGTATAGCTAGTGTCAGATACACATTTAAAATATCTGGAGAGTACCATGTTAAGTAAAACAAATCAGTAAGAGAAAGACAAGTATTACATAATTTTACTTATATGTGGAATCTAATGAACAAAATAAAGTGGCCAGCAAAATAAATCCAGAGACACTGAAGCATTCAATAGACTGACATATTTTAGAGGAAAGGGGCAAGAATCAGGAAGAGATTAACCAAAGAACATGTATGCATATATTGATAGACTATGGACAGATGATAGTGCAGGAAAGTCCTGTGTAGGGGGCAGGAGCAGACTAGAGGGGCTCAATCAGGGCCAAATAAGGGGACATCTGTAATACTTTCAACAATAAATATATAAATAAATGAATGAATGAATGAATAAATAAATAAATAAATAAATAAAATATCTAAGTTGTTTTAACCCAAAGAAATTAGCAAATGCACTAGCTATTCCCTTAAGTACCAAATTTAACACCTCCAACAATCATCAGCAGTATTCAAATGTGTGCTTACTATCTGGTGGCAGTCTAAACTTATATATTTCTTAACCCTCCAGTCCCACAAGTCTCCCAGATAACACTCAACACTGCAAGTCTTATGTTTTTATACATATTCTTTTTTAAATTCACATTTATTGATTTATTTATTCACTTTTTCAACAAATATATACTGAGCATTCACACTAGGTTCCAGTTACTATATCAGGTATTAAAGGAAGAAAAGACAAGATAGGAAAAGGTCTTGCCACAAGCAGCTTCCAGTCTAATAATGAAAGTAGATTATAAATAATACTAGAGGCCTGGTGCATGAAATTCATGCTTTGGGGGTTTCCTCAGCCTGCCCTGCACCCCCTTGTATTTCAGGACCTTTTGGGGGATGTCCAACTGCCAGTTTAGGCCTGATACCACAGGAATCCTTGTGAGATCGGGCCTACACTAGCAGTCGAACATCCCTCTAGCAATCCGGGACTGCTGGCTCCTAACCACTCACCTGCCTGCCTGATTGCCCCTAACCACTCCCTTGGGGGGGGCAGGGCCAGCAGGGGAGAGAGACTGTGGTGTTCTGATCTCTGGTCGTTATAGTTGTTCCACCATTTCGGTCACTGGCCTTTTATTATATAGGGTATAGAATAATATAATATCAGATAGTGACAATGATAAAGAGAAAGAGAAAGCTTAGAGTGTGGCATTTTTATTTTACTACATATGAAAGGCAAGTGAAGATTTCTCTGGGCTGAGTAAAATTTAATAGTGAGGGAACTGAATTAAAGGGAGAGAAGCCATGCAAGTAGGTGGAGGAAGACCCACTTAGAGAAAAGGCAAAGACCTTATAGTGGAAGTATGCTTGACATTTTTGTGGAACAGCAAAGAGGTTACTCTTAGAGAAAGCAGTGGCTAATAGAAAAAAATAGCGGAGAGGTAGCCAGGGACCGGATCATGGACCTACTTAAATATAAGAAGGTTGGATTTTATGGTAAGTCTAACAAGAACCCATTGAGGGTGGAAAGAGAAGAGTTGAACAACTCACCAAAACTATGTCATTTAATTACAAAACAAATCCTTGAGCTGCTATTTGGAAAACATACCAGGAAATTGAATGAAAAGTAGAATGAAAGCAAAGAGACTTTAGACCAACTTATACCTCTTCACGTCTTAGGTAAACAAATAAATATGATGGCCTAACTAACCTACAGTAGATGATAGTTTCCAACCTACCTAAGCAAAACATTTTCTCAGAGGCCTTATTGTACAAACAGACTGTGTCTACTCTAAAGATGTAATATTAATGATTCAATTTTTGGCACCATTGTTAACCAGAATGGTATTTTGACCCCCCTCTTTAAGTCACCATATATGGACATTTTGTGTTTATTTTATGTTGATCTTAATAAATTATCTGTATTATATTCATACTATGGCAATATATTTTTATAATAATCATACTTAAAATGTCTTAAACTTCAGAGATACATGAAAAAATAATCTAGTACATGGGGAAAAATAAGAGGATAAGATGCTACTGAGGGAAAACCAGAGTGGTTTAAATGACAGCAAAATTTGACCCAAAAAAACCATTAACAGGAGATAAATGAAACAGATAATTCATGATAAATGATTTTAGAACATAGAAAGGAAGTTCCAGACCACAGGGTTTCTATTTCCTGTATTAAAGCACCTACTTAATAAATGATACCTTTAAAAAAAAAAGCTAGTCCCCAGGAAAAAAGTGAATGACAGACTTCTGAAAGCCAATTTATAGCTTCCTAAGAAACTTCCACACTGAAGAGAAATGCAGGAAGATAGAGATTTTAAAATTCTTAAACAATAAATCATCTAGCTCTAATCAATGTCAGGTTCATAGTGGATGTTCAATAAATATTAGTTAAACAAGTGAATGAATGGAATTCCAGAGAAATATTACTCTCAAAATTATTTCCATCTCAAAAATAGGAATCCCTAACTTTGAATTTTTTATTTAGATACAACCGCTTCCTAAATTGCTTTTGTTTTCTATAAATTTAAGGAAGGATGTCACAGATTCTGGGAAATCCCAGGTGTCTTTTCATGTTACACCTACAGTTGTGAAAAAGCACATTTCAGACAATAGGGAAAACCCATAGCTCACCACAACAACACGTTGTAAATTGTCTGGCCAGTGGGGCATAAATTAAAAGGAACTGGAGTGGTGGAGTGATAAGAAGTCAAGAGGAAGGGGCGGAGATAGCATATACGCGACTATAAATGAGTTCTCTGAGACTGAGCTAGAGCTCCAGCAAAGGCATTCACTGTAGATTGGCTTGACCTGAGATTAAGCAGAGGATATTGGCTAGCAGAAAGATGAACTCTGAAGATTGTTCCCTAACAGACAACAGCTCCTTGGAGAGAGGACGACGAAGTAAGTCAGATCTTGTTTTCTTGGTTGTAACTATCTATATAGATGATATATACAGGGAAGGCCAAAGGTAGGTTTGCAGTTGTAAGTACATGAAACGCAAAGTTTATTCTGATATTATTATTAGATTAATTACTGTATTATTTTTCCATACAAACAACTGTAAACCTACTTTCACACACACCCCTCTTCCACCTTTTCCCCGCCGTAACAGGACTTAGGGAAGAAAATGAGCCTTTGTCATTTGAAGAACTTGATTACATTCTATTTCAGTCAGGATAAAAGAGAAAATGAGAAGAAGTAAAATTTTTTTAATGTATGAAAAGATAGGATTCCTGAGAAAAGAGGAAACACAAAGGTGCATATGAAAAGATTTTCAAAGATGTGTTTCTTTGTTTCAATTTTTATTTTCTCATTTTTAGATGAAATTATTAAACTCCCTGCTCTAGCTCAGTGCACTCTCCATCATTTTCAATATTCATCTGCACATATTCCAGGAAACACTGACTTTCTTTACAAAAATTCTTAGTAGCACATAAGCCAGTACGCTCTTGAAAGCCTTCACTTTGTATCTTCGTGTGCTTCTGTGTGCCTCACCCTGTGGCTCATGACAGCATCTTCTAGTTGCTGAAAATAAAGGTTTCCAATCTTTGAGAGAAGAGCCACAGAGACATCTTTACATTTACAGTGTCTAACGGTGATTTATTCAGAGAATGTCATGAAATAATTCTTGAAAATGCCATCTTCTGCTTCTATAATCTTTATGGGACTCTTTTTCTACATTTCATCTTTCAGTTTCACACATCCAGTCACTGACTTCATTTCTCAAATGAATCAGACATGTTTTTCTTTTTTTCATCAAAATATGATTATAGTAACTATATACTATTTCCTCTCTTCTATTTGTCTATTCTGTCAGAGACCTATTCCATTTATTATACCAGAGTTTTCCCATTGTTTTTCTATAACTTATTTCTATGAGATTTTCTTTTGTTTTTCATTTTCTCTTCCTTTTTGAATTATTGAGGTATCCCAAAACCTAATATGTAAGAAATACAGTTTATTTGTATGCAGTAATTAAGGGATGCATTGTGGATAGCAAAGCTGAAAAAATCTAGAGGAAGGATTGTTTTTAGAGTGTGTGTCCACTAAACCCGTGGATGGCAAACAGCGGCTCGCGAGCCGCATGTGGCTCTTTGGCTCCTTGAGTGTGGCTCTTCCACAAAATACCATGGCCTGGGCAAGTCTATTTTGAAATGGCGTTAGAAGAAGTTTAAGTTTTAAAAATTTAGCTCTCAAAAGAAATTTCAATTGTTGTACTGTAGATATTTGGCTCTGTTGACTGAGTTTGCATTAGAAAAGCTTTGATTACCTCTCATAAACCCATCTTTCACTTTAGAACACAAAATCAACTTTGGTTAACAAGGGCAAACTATACAAAATTTCTGGTAACAGCATAACCATAACTTTATGGACTAGTTGAACTACCAAAAAGAAAAATAATGGTAATAGTAAAACTACTCAATAAATAGAGGGCATAGTTGCAAAAAGGTCCTAATTCAGGAATTCTTAACTTTTCCTGAGATCCTCCCCATTTTCTGTTGAAATGTTTAGTTTGTGCTGTCTTATACATACTTTGTTAGTAGAAAATAACACTGGGCATAACGCTTAGGTGACTCAAAAGGTAATGGTGAATTTCTTTTCAATTTCTTCATTAATGGACAGAGACCATAATCAGAGCAGAAGTACACTCTTGCGGGGAGTGTTTGGTCACCTAGGTGATAAACCAAACTGAGCAACAACAGCCCTCACTAATGGATATAAAGTACAATCTGAAAATCATCTGCACAGTTTACCTACCGGCTAAGACAATAGACTGAAGTGGACTTTGGAGGCCCTGGGCTGTCTGAATGAATCAATACTGGCTGGGGAACAAGGGCTGTGTGGGTGCACCGAGGCCAAGAACATGAGAGAAGTGAAACTAGACAGAGAGCTCTGAACTTGCTATCTACCTACCATGGGCTCCTTCCGGTAACAGTTGGATTCTGGTGAAAAAAGGAAGGTTGGCTTTGAGAAGCTGAAAGAATAGAACTAGGTAGGAGCGAAGTAGAGGCATCTTGTGAAAAAGCTGAATGCAGATCTACTCTGGGAGAAACACCGCCGGAGGCAGAAGCTGGTGCTGACATTCGGTGCGTGGTAAATCCCTAGTGAGGAAAACAACATCTCAGTCCAGTCTAACTTTAGAGAATGTTTTAAGGAAAAATACATGTATTTCAAGACATGTGCTCTTAATTGTAAAAGCCATCTATATTTAAAAACACAGTATTTTCTGAATTTGAGATTGTTTTGATGATAAATTTTAATATCATCACATAGCAATTTCATATTCCAGTTCATCAGGACATAATAGAGAACTATGTATTTCTTAGGGGGCCAGAATTTTTTTTTAAATGACAGCTCTTCATAGCAAAAATAAAATTCAAAACTCTGAGCCATAGGATCTCCTTCTCTCCTTTCTCAATTACTTATTTGTATTTTGGAACAGATACCCTTCTAGACTTTCTTTGGTGTGTGTCTGTGTAACTTACTAAGAATCATCACTGACATCATATTTATATTCTAAATCCTTCCACAGAAATATTTTTATTGGTGAACTCAAAATTTTACGTTGTTTTAGCATTAAACAAAGGATAAATGGGAAAAATAACTTCTTTCCAATGTTTGGTCTTAAAACTGTTATATTTCTTCTATTATTTTAAATTATCTTGAAAATTCAAATATTTTACTGTTCATTCACATGTTTGTTTTAATTGTGGTATAGTTTACATAGAATGGATGCATAGATCATAAGTGTGCAATTTAATGATGTATAGTTACAACTCTGATCAACATTTGAAATTGTCACCACTCTAGAAAGTTCCCTGTATTCCTTTCTACTCAGATTACCTTTCCTCCACACATAAAAGCTTTTACTTTTCTGAATTCTGTCACCATAGCTTAGGTCAGCTATTCTTAAATGTTACATTAAATGAAATATGCAGTATGTAACTGTAGGTGAATTTTTTTCACTCAACTTTTTAAAATTTTTTCATTTTGTTGCGTGTATCAGTTGTTCTTTTTTAATACATATTCTTTTATGGATAATAGCATAATTTATTTATCAATTTTCCTGTTGATGTGTGTTTGGGTTATTTCTAGAATTTAGCTCTTAAGAATAAAACTGCTATGAACATTTTCATACAAAGGGTTTTTGAGACATTTTATTCCTTTTGAAAAAATACATAGGAGTAGAATTGCTAGATCACAGGGTACGTGTATGCATAATGTGTAAGAAACAATTTTCTAAAGTTTTTTTAATTTTAATTTTTCAACAGTAACTTATGAAAATTTCAATTGCTTCACATCTGTACCAGTTTTACAAAAAATCATCAATTGTTTTTATTTTCTGTCATGCTAGTTATTGATATTAATATATCAATTCATATTTCATTATCCTATCCCTCATTTATTCTCATTTACATCATTAGTCTTAAACAGTAAATAGTAAATACAGAGAGGTTAAGGGATTATGGTTAGAATTTTTTTAAATATGTCATCTAGGGTAATCAGGTGTATAATAAATGTTCTTATTGAGATTAAAGCAATAAAACTATGACAGATACAGAATTTCCATAGCTACTAAGTAGTTGGGAAGACATTTTATGGTCTCAGCATTATGCCTATATTGTTTCATTTCTAGCCAAAAGAAATTATCCAGTTCACTCAAAATTTGGGGAAAACTGGCATAAATTTTATAGATGATAGGGAGACACATTACTTTTTAAATTAAATACTGCAAGAAAATATCAAATGTCCCCATCTTGCTTCTGTAGTCTGCCTGAACTCAGATCAACTTTCTCTCTTCAGATAATGCTGCCAGCCTTCACTTCGAAACACATCATGAAGGGTCCCTTCAAGTTCCTATTCCTTGTGCTGTACTGAATGTGGTCATCATCACCATTTTGATCATAGCTCTCATAGCTTTATCAGGTGGGTCTGCACTTTATTAATTCATCAAGCCTCTTTGCTGTATCTGTGGTAATTTCAGCTGAAATCAGTGGGATTCCTTGGTCCAATTAATCAGCAATTCTGAGCAATTTAGCAGCATCCCATATATCATACATGGTGGATTTCCTAAAAAATACTAATACAATTCCATGTTCCCTGAGCGATTGATATAATATCATTTAGAGTTTTCTAGAGCTTTTCTTTGTTATTAAGTGTATTGGGGTGACTTTGTTTAATCAGATCATATAGGTTTCAAGTGTATATTTCTCTGATGCATGATCTGTATGTTGCACACAGTCAGATCATCTTCCATCACCAAATATTTAGCCCCCTTTACTGTGTACTGCCCTCCAACCCCCTTCCCATGCTGTTGTCTGTGTCTGCGAGTTCCAGTTTTACATCTTCCCTTTGTCTCCACAACTCGGGGGCCTTATATAAGTATGAAAAGTGTCTATGATTTATGATTACTGTGGAAGAACATTATATTACTATGGGTTTAAATATGAAATGACAGGAGCTGACTTAGATTCTAAATAAATCAACAGTTAGAAATGTGGACTTCACATTCATTATTGACAGAAAAATGTAATATCTACTATAAGCCATAGATTTATCAAGATTTTGTCAGTCTTTTGTCTTTCAACTCAAAGACTGCCAAATTGTGGCTATGAATAATTATCACAGTATCTAGAAACTCCAGGAGTCAATTGTCATAAGGTATTCAAAGTATACTACAATACCAAGATGCATTTGTATCTTTTACAAACATTATATTTATAAATTTATGAAATTTTCCAGTCATAAATCTTTTTGTGTTCTGAATTACTTCCCTTCAAATAATTCTCTCCATCTTCCAATCTAATATGGTGTTTTGTCTCCTGAAAGTTTAAATCCCTCCACCTTTGCATTCAAGATTCAAAACCCCTCTTGAAGTTTATAAAGCACTTTACCCTTTCTAGTCCAAGGCTATTTTTGAGATTTTTCTTGTCTTTTTTGGTTTTTTGTTACCACTTTTGGACATTATGGCCAAAGAGCCATCTCCTTTTCTCTTACTAGTATACCCTGTCCAATGATGAGTATGCGCAATGGGAGATCTGATAAGATGAGACCTGCCTTATCATGCTTCTCAGAACTTGCCTTTTTGCCTTTCAGCCTTCACTTTATCACCTACCCCAAGAACTAGATTTGCATGCTGTGGGTATTTATCTTAATTTGTTACTAAAACAATTTTCCTGTCCACAGTGGGCCAGTACAATTGTCCAGGGCAACACATGTTTTCAGAACCATCGAACAGCCATGTTTCTTCATGTTCAGATGATTGGATTGGACACCAGAGGAAATGCTACTTTATTTCCAACATAACAAGGAATTGGACTTTTGCCCAAAACTCTTGTTTCAAACACGATGCTACTCTAGCTGTCATTGATTCTGAAAAAGACATGGTAAGATAGTATTCAAACACAATTTCATAAAATATTGCTATTTTCTTTTATAGAGCTAATCTGTGATTTCCTTCTGTATCCTAATAAGTGAAGAAGACATTATATTATATCTGTGTTCATGTAGGAACAATTAGTCTGAGGTCAAATGAGGGTCCTACTTAGTCTTGTAAACTTGATTTGGATGCCTAGCCTCCAAGGCTAGAAATCCAAATGAGTCAATTCTATACAGAGCTAATGAATGATCGGCTATTTTACCTCAACTGCAGCTTTTGAGAAGCTGATTTTGAGAATTTATTACATGTATTTATCCATAATGGCTGTTTAACAAGCACCCCCTTTGTCATTTCTTCAAGATCTTTTTAAAAAGACATGTGGGTAGAGCTGAACACTGGATTGGGCTGGAAAAGGATACTGATCAGACATGGAAATGGTCAAATGGCAAGAAATTTAACAACTGGTAAGTTTCCAGATGTTTCTTTATCTTTCCCAAGCTGGTAGCTCAGGAAAACCATTTTCCGTTTCCACTGTTCACTTTTGTATGCTTATACTCTGAATTCTTTAAAGAAAAGCTTTCATATTATCATTTTGCTCTTTTCATCTATTTGGAATTCACACCATAAATGCTTCTAGCGATCTTATCTCAGAAAAAAAAATTAGTATGAACAGAAGACTCAGAAATATTCTAGGAATAATTGTGATGATAAAATCTAACATTTCCAATATCATATTAATATTTTACCAATGAATTAGTTTTTGACAATTCCCTCTTAATCTTTCCCTATTCTCATCTCCACAGGAATAAAAAACTATTTTCATATCTAATTAGCAGCTTCTATGGACCTGAAAGAAAACTTGCCCCAGAATTAAAGATGCTGGCTTTATTTTATTATTATTTATTTTATTTTTTTTAATATAGGTTTTATTGATTTCAGAGAGGAAGGGAGGATGAGAGAGAATCAATCATTGATCAGCTGACTTGTGTATGCCCCCTACTGGGGATCAAACTTGCAACTCAGGCATGTGCTCTGATCAGGAATTGAACCTTGACCTCCTAGTTCACAGATCAATGCTCAACCACTGAGCCATGCTGGCCCGCCCAAATGGATACACTTTTACTCTTAGCTTTGTACCTTCCTTCTACATACTCATCCTCTCAATCTCTGTCTCCTCTCTCTCTCTAGATTAGTCTAGGATCATTTGACGGGCAGACTGGTTTCATGCATTTCTACTCAGTAAATAAATATAAATAGATAAATAAATAGATAAATAAATAAATAAGTAAAGCAGAGGCCACTACTACCATAAAGTTTTCATTTTCATGTAACTGAAGGGAAATGATGAACTGACAGTAATTCTCAGTTTCTTTATTGTTTGACAGGTTCAACCTTACAGGGTCAGGGAACTGTGCGTTTCTGAATAGCGCAGAGGTCAGCAGCACCGAATGCGGAAGGCATTTACACTGGATTTGTAGCAAACCCTTCAAACAATGAGGAGCCACGTTTGCTTATAGACTGTGACATCAGGGAACTGAAGGCAATTCGTGTCGATGGAGCTGCTCTATGGGCAGATGTTCGCCATCAGGACTTTGTGGAAAAAACTTGCTATGATTTTGGAAACTTTCTTCCAAACAAGACTGTGGAAGAAGGCAGGGAAACGGCAGGACTATCTGCATTGCAGAACACCCTTGTTGGCACCTGCAAACTTCACAGGTCGATGGATATTTATGTCCAAGATTGAGAAGAATGACTTTAAACCTTTTGAATGCACTTTATACTTTTTCAAATTCAAAAATAATATAATAGCTAGATTTAGAGTTATTTATTGCCAGATGACTACCAACATTGAGTGTCCTTCATGCTTTTGCACTATTAGAAGGACTTAGATGGCAGTATTAAAAACTGAATGTAAACAAAAGAAATTTTAACAGGTAATGCAGATATTTAAATGCATTTGTTAAACTCAGAGAACATTTATAGGTGAACAAATGCTCATGAAGCTAAGCTTTGTGATGTTTCTCTCTTTTTGGAGAAGTTTGCCAGGCTACTTTGTCACTTTTTCCTCCCATTATTTATGTGGTTTGTTTTTACTTCTTCAATGTCTTTTTCAATGGTACTTAATTCTTTGCCTTTAAAACCTTATCCATCATATTTTACAAAGATAAAAACAAAATCAAAGAGCATGAGAAATATTTGTAAAACAGATAAGTGTTGTAAAGTGTGCAATATATGATGTGGCAAATCCCTATTAGAAAAAAAATTCTGTATTGTTCAAATCTAGAGTAATACAGTATCTGATTATAAATTTGTGCCTCTCCTAATCAATGTTATCACATGCAGTTCTTCATGTGATGTGTTTTAGTGCAATAAAGTATTTGTTTGTTTATCTTGTATTCAGTGCAATTATAAGCTGCTTTTATGTATGTTAAAATAAAAATGGAAACAAAATTATTTCTGAGAAGTGTTTGCTCCCTTAAAATACACTAAAAATTATGTCATACTAGAAATAAGAAAGAATGCTATAACATTTTTTTTCAAAAAGTTATCTACTGTAATACCTTAGCTTTATAATGTAGTTTATACTTTTTGAATTGTTTTTATATGTCTGTTTCTAAAAAGGCCTTATCCATTTTTCTGTATAATAGCAGATGCTCAGTAAATATTATAATTGACTTGAAAAGAATCTATGCCATTTAAAATGTTTCATCTCTATTGTTTTCTTACTCTTTATCGTTTATAACCCTCATACAAGAGAAACATAAGCCTAATCGGTGTGGATGAGCTGATTGAATGTTATCCCTTACACCCAGGGGTCACCGGTTCAATTCCTGGTCAGGGCATGTGCCTGATCCCCAGGAGAGGGTATGCGGGAGGCAGTTGATCAATCTTTCTCTTTCCTCAGATGTTTCCCTCTTTCAAAAATCAATACAAACATTTTTTAACGATGGTTATAACTAATAAGTAAATTTAAATAAAAAGAAACATAGAGAAAGTAGAAGATGCCGAATGTCATTTTGTGGGGACTTATTTATAACCTCATTCTCCCTCCAATAAGAGAATAATTGGCCCTAATAACCAATGCTCTAAAAGCATCTTGTTCAGTTCCAAAATGCTGTACATATTTCAGTCACTCTTCTGAGTCATGTTAGAAAAAAATGTCTTGTGATTTGTGTTCCATGAAACGTGTAAGCAGAAAGTGTTGCTGTTAAGAGCCAGATCCCAGGAGAAAGATTGCCTGAGTTCACCTCTGCCATTCACTGGTGGAATAGCTGTTGAACTTAGAATTAGTTAGAAATGTAGTTAAAATAGCTGGAAACTGAATTAGTTAATACATGAAAAATAACAGAACATACTTGGTTGAAAATCATTATTGTTATCTGTGTTTTATTTTGCTTTTCCAAGATAATTTCAATTTCTTCCTCTAGAAAAGAAAATAATTCTTTACTGGCTTATTTTATATAATGTTAGAAATGTAATGAAGTTAAAAGTATTTTAAAAATTATAAGATGCCGTTAAAATGTTATATACTACAGTCTTCAATTGACTCAAAATTTTATAATATGAAAATGGCAATGCTTTTCCTAAGCTTGTTCTCAATTTTTATAAATGTGACAAGATTTTTATACATGGAAATGTATCATAACTAAAATTAACTTGCTAAAAAAAATCTGGACAAAATGTTAAAAAATATGACTATAGAGACTGTTGTTTATAAAACCTGATTTAGTTTAACCTTTGGATAACATTTAAAAATACTTATCAATAATCTTTAAAAGATTCATCCTTTTCTTTCATGTGACAATTTAGTGGGAGGGGCAGATTTTAAAGGAATTGTCTTGGATGTGTAAAACATAATCACAAAAATATTTATCAAATGGCCTTTTTCTTTACTAGCAATAAGTCAGAACCACTTAATTGTCCAAAACTAAAGATTTAGCTAAGTATGTCTACTATATGACAAAAAAAATATGCCAACATTAAAAAATAATAATGAAGAAGAATGTTTAATTTTATGGGAGAATACGCAAACTGTTATTGCTAAACCAGTTAAAATCATACATATATACAGTAAGATTCCATGCCATTAATAAGCATTATGTTGAGCTAAGAAAAAAATCAGGCAGAAAATGCGATCTGATGTATGATTCCATCTATATAAAATTCAAGAACAGGCAACACTAAGGGACAGTAACAGAAATCAGTGGTTGCCTCTGTAAGTGAGGTGGGAGGAAGAAGTGTAAAGGGGCATGAGGTGCTTTCTGGTCTACATCTTATTAGAGCGGTGTTCATAAGCATATACATCTGTCAAAATGTAATGAATTGATACTTTAGCTCCACATTTTATTGGATGCAAATATACCACAATCAAAATTGTCAAAATATCAAAAAATACTAATTACATGTTTTGTGTTTCTGTAAGCAGAAAGAAAGAAAATTTTCAAAGGTAAACAAAATGGCTTTCCCAAAGTAGTAAAAATATAGGAAATATTTATGTTCTTCCCTGTGCTTCTCTATAGATTCAAAGTGTTCCATAAGGAATAGTTATTTCACTCTTCCTAAGAAAAACTTATTTTAAATAAACCCAAATACAAGATCATTAAAGGACATAATTTTATTATTTAAAGTACAACTTTACTTCTAGTAACTAATTAGAAATAATTACTTTCTAGTAACTACAAGTTTGCTTTCCCCACGAATCTTCCCCATGCTGTACTAAATCGTCTTTTGGCTCCACCCCCATTACCCCTTCTCCCCCCCCCCCTGCATTGTGGGCACCCACAAGTGGCAGTGTCATCTAGTGGCTGGGTAAATTGTTGCACTTTTTGTTTTGTCCTCCCTTGGGCCAGAAGATAGAGTTAACCTGGGAACAATTGTGACTTTTATTTGTAAGCACAGTGTTATAGACAGTTTTTGTGTTTAATTATAGAGATATTTTATCTAGCTTCTGCCCCACAATAGAAATAAAATAAAAATCATCTGCACTCTAAATAGTAATATGTAAAATGCACTTTTATTCTGTGTTGTTTTATTTTTCAGTTTTATTGAATAATAATAACTATAGCAAAAATTATACATAATTAATGTATACAATTTGGTGACTTTGGACAGATGTGTTACCATCACTACAATCCAAATAATACACACACTCACCATTTCCAAAGGTTACTTTGGTTCCTGTGTGGGTTTGTGTGGGTGCTGTGGTAAGAAACAACATGAAAACTAACCTCCTAATGAATTCAATAAAGTTTCAACATACAAAATAAATATATGAAAATAGGGTGCCTGTCTATACACCAACAATGCACTACCTGAAAAAGAAATTAAGAAAGCAATCTCACTTACAACAGGATCAAAAAGAATAATATATCTAGAAATAAACCTAATCAAAGAGAAGAATGACAGCCTTTGAAAACTTTAAAACATTGATGAAATAAATTAGAGCAGACATAAGCAAATGTGAAAGTATTCTGTGTTCATGAATTAAAAGAATTAATACTGTTAAAATCCTCATATTACCCAAACTGCACTATAAACAGTGCAATTCCTATTTTTTTGCATAAATGTATTTTTTAAAAACTAACATTTATGTGAAATGGCAAAAGACCCCAAATAGGCAGAACAATCTTGAGTAAGAAGAACAAAGATGGAAGGTTTACACTTCCTCATTTCAAAATATATTACAAAGGTACAATAATGAAAAGAGTATGGCACTGGAAAAAATAAACATTTAGACCAATTGAACTGAATAGATAACTAAGTAATACACCTGCACAACTGGTCTTTGACAAAGGTGTCAAGAATACACAATGGAGAAAGGATCGTCTCTTAAATGTTGGGAAAACTGGGGAAAACTGGAGGTCAAGCTCCAAAATAATGAAATTAGATCCTTATCATTTCCCACACAAAAAAAAAATTTATTCAAAATAGATTTAAAAATTGAGCACAGGATCTGAAACCATGAAAGTTCTAAAAAGAAAGATGGCAAAAAACTTCTTGACATTGGTCTTTGCAATGATTTCTTGAATATTAGCACAGGCTGTCACAAAAGGTTAGATTTCCCTTTTTATGGCCAACTAATACTCCGTTGTGTAAATGTTCCACAGCTTTCTCACCCATGCCTCTACTGGTGGGCACTCGGCTATTTCCAGACCTTGACTATTATAAATAATGCTGCCATGATGATAGGGGTGCCTATATTCTTTTGAATCAGTGTTTCATGTTTCTTTGGATACATCCCCAGAAGTGGAATTGCGGGTCAGAAGGCAGTTCCATTTTTAACTTTTTTAGGGGATTGCATACTGTTTTCCACAGTGGCTGTACCAGTCTGCATCCCCACCAGTGCACAAGGGTTCCCTTTCCTCCACATACTCCCCAGCACTTGTTAAAGGATGACTAGCCATTCTGACAGGGGTGAGGTGAGAAAGTCAATTACTAAGATGAACAGGGAATACATGAAGAATTAGTAGAATCCAATGTCCAAGAAGACTCTGAAGGCAGAGGATATAAGAGCATTGGTGGGAGAGAAGGAACCTGCTCAGTGAGGATGGTGCTGGCTAATAACTAAGCAGCTGGTACCCGGTGGCAGTGAGAAGGCCAATAATGTGAGTAAAAGAAGCTCAGAGGGAACAGAACCAATGAAAGGTTCCAAGGAGAGAAGAATGGAGTTAGAGGGAGCTGAGAGCGGAGGTAGCAATCGCTTAGGAAAGAAGGGTCTCCAGAGAGTCCTCCGCACAAGAAGGGGACTAAAAGACCGAGCTAGGAAGGGCTAAGCAGAGGTGGTCAGTAACTGGGCCTATGGAGTGTTTGCTGAAAGAGTGGGCATCGGAAACAGAGAAGGCTAAAGCCGAAGGAAAGAAGAAGAGCCCCCCGCCCAAGTTCCTTGCACAGCAGCTCAGCCTCCACCTTTGCTATAGCAGTGATCTTGCTGTAAGAGACTGAGACCGAGAAGCATCGATCAGATGCTCAAACCTCAGAGGGAGAGTAGGGGAGGGTGGGGGTAAAGAGGCGAGATCAACCAAAGGACGGTGTGCAGGCATACAAGCCTAACCAATGAGCAGAGACACCAGGGGGCTGAGGGCATGAACAGGAGTGGGGTGGGGAGCAATGAGGAGATAAGGACACATATGTAATACCTTAATCAATACAATATATATATATTTTTAATAGTTACTGAGAGTTGCCCTTAAGCGAGAGCTTGCACAGGTGGCTGTAGGAGATGGCAGATACATGCTCCAGCTAAGAACAGCACAGGGCCTGAGGGTCCTAGCAGAAATCACATTTCTCCATATTTCTGACTTTCCCAAGTCCCTTTTATCCTCACATTGCCTTTTCTATGGTTTATCCTACTCCGCGTCAACCCAAGCTGCACTGGGGCCTTAGAACTTCAGAGGCCACGCTAGATAGAAAGATGCGGGAAAGCGCGGAGATAAATTCAGCTCTCTTTCCAAAGAGAAAGCCAGTCTTGGGCCATCTCTGTCATTTTAGGGCGAGGTCTCCAAGCTTGGAAACCGAGAGATTATGCTACAAGTGGCCAAGATCAGAGGCTTCTTATAAGAGGCTACGTAGACCTGGCCCTGGAGGAAGACTTTGGGGGGATTAGACGTTGATAGCCCCAACCATTAGTATACAAGGTTAAATGGTCACTGACAATAATGGTAAGGGGTGTGTGTGTGTGTGTGTGTGTGTGTGTGTGTTGCTTTATCATTTGCATAGTGATTTTACATACATTATTCTAAGTGAAACTCATAACAATTCTGTGGTATGGCATTCGTTTTTGTTTGTTTTTCTCAATAAGGAATCAAAGACATAACTTAAACCACTTATTCAAAATCCAAGTCAAGTTTTGCCTCTAATGACACTTGAGATGGGAGAGAATGACGGCTTGGCCTTGGGGAGGGACTCTCATTCTGCAGCTCCCGAGCTCTTGTGGTACACCCTGGCCCTCCAGCCGGCTTGGAGTTTCACTGTGGAGCCCTCCCCACAGGGCTAAGAACGTTCATCCAAACCGGCCCCTGCCTCGCCCTATCTATCCCCCAAGAAGGATAATATTCTATCAGTCCCTAGGAGTTTCCATTCTGATTGTCTCTGTGTTTCCGAAATTGACGCTGTAAACGTGGGAGGAATTCAGGAACAAAACAGAATCAATGTCTGGTTGTATCTGGGCCTAAAATTCTCTTACCAAATTGTTGTCTTTCTCAAATATTAGCTAAAGCTGACATGGCTTTCAGAGTGACGTGTGGGGAAAGAAACGCACAGCACACTCCAGTGCAAACAAATTTAAAATCAGTTCTTAATCGTTTCCCCCCAAATCTCTTTTGGATTGTCTGCTCCCGAGGGCCTCAACTTTCTAATCTTCATCCATACCATTCCTCACATTTCTGGTCCCACTCTTCCTCAGGGCGTCAGATCGTCCTCTAATATGTTATATTCTTCTCGTTGATTTTACAGAGAAATCCACTTCTCCCTAGTCCTTATCCCAACCCTCGCGCACAAATTCATCATTACATTTTGGGAGTAAGCGGGAACCCTCACTCATATAATCCAACCAGAGGCCCAGTGCACAAAATTCGTGCTTGATGGTGGGGGATGTACCTCAGCCCAGCCTGCACCCTCTCCAATCTGGGACCCCTTGAGGGATGTCAAACTGCCCATTAGGATCGGGCTTAAATGGGCAGTCAGTTGGACAACCTTCTCACAATCCAGGACTGCTGGCTCCAAACTGCTCACCTGCCTGCCTCCCTGATTGCCCCTAACTGCTTCTGCCTGCCAGCCTGATCACCCTCTAACCACTACCCTACCAGCCTAATTTATGTCTAACTACTCCCCTGCCAGCCTGTTTGCCCCGAACTTCCCTCCTCTGCTGGCCTGGTCATCTCTAACTGCCTTCCCCTGCAGGCTTGATAGTCCCCAACTGCTCTTCCTTGAAGGCCTGGGCCCTCCCAACTGCCTTCCCCTGCTGGCCTGATCGCCCACAACTGCCCTCCCTTGCAGGCCCAGAAACTCCCAACGGCCCTCCCCTGCTGGCCATCTTATGGTGGCTATCTTGGGTCCACATGGGGACAGGATCTTTGACCACATGGGGGCAGCCCTCTTGTGTGTTGGAGTGATGGTCAATCTGAAAATTACTCTTTTATTAGATAGGATATTTTACAAGAACAGCTGATGTTGTGTATAACAATGTATTTTGGTTATTTCTGCAAAGAAAGCTTCTTTGATTTTTCTTGTATATTCTCTGTATTTTCATAAACATTCCCTTTTAGCTCTTAATAGTTATATTTTTAGAAAGATGGACTAAATTATTGTATAGGAAAGTTGATATATCCCAAAGGTAGAATAGGTGTATTGCTGCCCTTACGAGCTGAATGCAAACTGCTAGTTTTTGCTAGCAGGTACTGAGGGGGGAGAAAATAATTTGTCAGAGCAATAGGTGCATACCAGACATCAAGCAATGTGTTAATTTCCTCCAGGGACAAAACCACAACTGAAATGGCAGCTGCAGTAGGTGTCACTACCTGGTTACATTTACAATAATTTACTGTCATTCTCCAAGATTCATCTCTTTTCTGTACAAGTCAAATACATAGGCGAGTTGGATGGGGGTTTGTTAGAAATCGCCACCCCAGTTCTTTCCAGTTATTGAAGGTGGCACTAATCTGTGCAAGAATGTGGTAATGCTCCTGGCTAACTATTGTTGTTGGAAGAGGCATTCTAGTAGCTCCCACTCATTCTTTCCCATCATGACAAGCTCTCACTCCACTGGTCAGGGAACCAATGTGGGGATTCTGCCAGTTGTTGAGTATATCTGTTCCAATTACACATTTCAGAACGGGGGCACTGATCACATACGTTTGGTTCAAGAACCCACTGGACTCACTGTGAGGCCTACCTAAGCCAAAACTCCATAGTGGAGAACCATGATATTCTCAGTCCCCTGCTTGGGGTCAGTTCAGAGCTAGTGCCTAATAACTCCCCTGAAGTCTGATTGTTTCCCTCTCCTCCAGACACAGATACCCAGGCAAATGGTCTCTTTGAAGAAATGTGGGGGAAAATTAACTACACAAACTTTTTCTTTAATATTTTTTTACTGATTTTTTTTTTTAACAGAGAGGAAGGGATAGGGGTAGAGAGTTAGAAACATCCATGAGAGAGAAACATAGATCAGCTGCCTCCTGCACACCCCCCACTGGACATGTGCCAGCCACCAAGATACATGCCCCTGACCGGAATCGAACCCGGGACCCTTCAGTCCGCAGGCCAAGATACCTGGTTTGTAAACTGGCTCAAGTCTGGAATTGACTGAGGGAACATGACCTTCTGCTTTTAGGATTTGAGTTAGACTTCTGTTAACTTGTCCTAAAACTCTCTTTAAAAAGGGTATTACAAGATTCTTAAAAACCAAAAGTTAACCTCCTCAGACAGAAAGAGAAGGGCTACGTTAGAATAGAGGGCTCTATGTGCATAGCTTGATTGGAATCTTCCCATATTCTCTATTCTAGTTTTTAAGATCTCATTCCTTCTCAGTCAGTACCCTCACTTTAACAACAGGCACCCTGCAATGTTGGGAATCCAGGACATCCCTCTTCTCAGCCCCTCACAACGCAACTAATAGTGGTTTTATCTCTAGGCCAATTCTCTGGAAATGTGCTAGGTATTTCTAGGGACTTGCCTAGCTTGTCCCTAAACACACTAACGAAAATAAGTTATCTAATGAATCTGAAAAGAACACCCAATTGATAAGACCTACAGAGCTTTTGCCCTTGTAGAGAGGTGTTGCAATAGTGTCCTCTTTTGGGCATTCTGAGAACAGCACCCTAGTAGTGGATTAATTGAAATAGCCCCCTCTTGTGGACATTCTGAAAATAGCACTCATACGGAATTCTGTGATTCTGAAAAGAAAACCCAATTGACAGTCCTAGAGGGTTCTTGCCCTGCAGCGTGGTGTTGTAATAGTACACTCTTTTTTTTTATTTTTACTTTTATTGATTTCAGAGAAGAGAGAGCGAGAGGGAGATTGAAACATCAATGATGAGAATCATTAATCGGCTGCTCCTGCATGCCCCTACTGGGGATCCAGCCTGCAACCCAGGCATGTGCCCTTGATGGAAACTGAACACAGGACCCTTCAGTCCCCAGACCAATGCTCTATCCACTAAGCCAAATCAGCCAGAACAACAGTACATTCTTATGGACTTTCTGAGAACAGTAACCTAGTAAGAGATTAGTTTCAATGGCACCCCTTGTGGCCATTCTCAGAACAGCACCCTGGTAAGGAATTCTATGAGTCTGATAATAAACCTTGATTGATAGACAGACCTAAGGGTTGTCTCTCACCCTGCATAAAGGCGTTGCAATAGTGCCCTCTTGTGAACATTCTCAGAACAACAACCTAGTTAGAGATTAGCTGCAATCACACCCTCTTGTGGACGTTCTGAGACCAGCACCCTAGTAAGGGGTTAGTTGAAGAAGAAGAGAAAAAAAAAAAAGATAAGTAGTGTAGATTATTACCAGCAGATGGCATCAAACAAAGGTGTTCTTAGGAAAGAATCACTAGAAGACTTCTGTTTTCTCTAGGCTCTTCTGAGATACTGAGAGCCAACTATTAACGTTAATAACAGACGTTATTCACTATAGCTTACTAATGGAGAAGGAGTCTGCTTTTTAGGATTCTCTAAGTGACAGCCGCTCAGTAGTAATGTGGGTTTTTTTAGATTGATTAATTCTTATCTATTTATTAAATCCAATTTGGATCTATTCAGTCAGTTTATAAGGTTTATGGAATGAACTTTGGTTTACAGAGGGAAAGGTGTAGTTAATGTTAGGATGCTCAGGTTCTAATGTGTCAGACAGGTGACCATCAACACTTTCTTAAAATACAATGATGAACATTGCAAACTATAAAAGAAAGTGAAAATAAGTACTAGAACTAGCCAAACAGAAGAACCACAAAAGCAAATTAAATGTTAAGGATGCTTTTCATCAGGCAAATACTGTGTGGGCACCATTTATACAACAATTACTAAGACAGACCCTGGTGTGTAGTTTACAGGGGACTGGGATTTCTGCCCTCTGGGCTCAGGGAAGTGATGGCAGGGAGCCCAAAGGCACCAGGTCAGAGAATTCCCGGGAGGACAAGGGGTTTTAGGAAGGCCAGGCAAATTCAAGAGTAAAGACGCTAAGTAAACAGCTATAGAAGGTCCCAAGCACTGGGTAGAGCTTGAACCAAAAGAGTGCTGAGGGACCTGGGAGAGGTGGTGGACAACCCTCACATCTTGTCCTCTGTTGTTGAAATAACATAAACCTCTCTTCCTGACACACACGTTTTACAGGACCACCTGTGTTTACCAAACATTTCTTCCTTTCACCTTCCCGTGAAGGGGATTAGATTTACTCTTCTATTAATATGATACCCACTGTTGTATTAATTCACACACACCTTCCATTTTTTTTAAATATCGTTAAACTGGTCCAACCTCTTAGAAAGTTTTCATCCACAGTCTGTTTCTGTAGAGATTCTACGTGGTTTTGAATGAAGCCCTAGATAGAAGTAAGGTCTAAGAGGACGATTAGAACTGTCAGGGGAAATATAGATGTGAGATGTGTCAGTCATATTATAAAATGAGATCTCCCCCATTCCAGAGCCCAGGAAAATGCTTCACTTCTGACAAGAGAGGGATGGTGCCAGCTCCCCTGGCTTCATAGCCATTCCCCTGCCACCTGATCCGCCAGTGTAGCTGGCAGGCCGACAGGGTGCTCCTCAATGTGGTGGGCAGAGAATCTTTGCAAACCCCAACAGCCCATTTGGGGTTGTCTCCCACTTCTACCTCCCAGCAATGCCTGCTGAAATGAAAGTATGGAAAACCCAGGACAACTGTGTTGACTGTAAATCTTTTTGGAAAATCAGAAATGTCTTGCTTTTTTTTTGTTTGTTTGTTTTTTTGCATATCACATACTCTCTGTTTTATCCTGAGAGACAGGTTAGGTTGTGTCATTTCAGGGTCTAGAATTACTCTAGAATTATATCTACTCTGAATGTGTTTGTAATTTTCTGCAAAGCAGAATACTGGAAAGAAAATTGCAGCCTTCCCTCTGTAACTGGACTGAACACATTGGGCTGAAGCCCTCAGGGTTCTTGTAGAAACTTTTGATTTGTAACAGCAATTCCACTTCTGTCAGCATAGTGCACTCTACTGCTTTACTCAACAGGACTTTGAGTGTCCCACCGAGCACTTTGTAAATGCCGTTTATTAGCCCTGGGTTCCTTCGCAACAGCCTTTTCTTCATCAGCTGGTATTGAAAGAACTGCTTCTTGATCGCGTTCGTTCTAAACACTGTCTCAGGTGCTCAGATTCAGAGAGCACTTCCAGCCTCGGGTTTCCCGCCTTCTCTCCCCGTTCTAAGGGTTGTTTGCTTTGAATGCTTGTTAATTTCTGAACGTCTGCCATTGTTGGAGACCAGGTGTAAGCTGACGAAGCCCTTGCATCTGAAGGGGGTGATAAAATCAGCCCCCCATCCACACAGCGTCCCCTGACTTCTTTTATGGTGATTTCTAGTCATCCACAGAATGCGAGTGACTTTGTATTGTTACCAGAAATTTGTAACTATTTACTGAGATATGCTGTACTGAGAATTTAGCTTCCTGCTTTATCACGCTTAGAGATTAGGAGGAACAGAGAGTCCATTCCTTGGGACTGACCTCCCTAGTCAGTGTTTGTGTATAAAAGGCATCGCGCAGTTCATAAAGCTGCTGCAGTCTGACAGTGGCTTGCAGTCCTCCTGATCCCGCTGTCTCGTCTTTCTTTTCTTAATTCCCACCTCCCCACCTCAGGCCGGTTCACCTGTCAGGCTGGAACTGACATGCCCTCTGCCTCTTCAGGAGCTCCATGTGAGCGCCGAGCCTTTGCCTGTGCTGAGAGGCAGCCTCCTCCATGGGCCTCACCTGGTGGCTCTGGCCTCAGAGAAGAGGCATAGAGCCTGGCTGTGCTTCTCGCACAAGCACCTCTCTTCCTGCATCTTCTTCTTGCCCCTGGTGGTCTGGAGGAGCTTGGCCATGTCAACCATCCTTCCCAGCTGGGTGTTGCTCCTCAAGCACCTTCTTGGCATGAGTGATGGCACACAGGGCAAGGGAAGCTGTCCTGAGGATCAGCCCAGGACTGCTGGACGCAGGGGTGACAGAAGTGGTGCCCCGTTCGATGGGGAAAGGTTGATGGGACAGTTGATTTCTGGCAGGAGTCCCGCCAGAGCTGCTTCAGCTGCCCCTGGGCCCTGGATGAAGGCCTGGACTCGGGTGGGTTTCTTTGGGAAGCTGGGCTCTGCAGTGAGAAGTGGATGCACCGGAAATCTCCGTCCGCACTTTGCTGGTGGCCTGTGAGTCCTGTGAGTCTCCTGACCTTTTCATTTCAGCTGCCAAGACAAGCCCTTCCTCCGACCTGTAGCCAGTCACAGCCCCGCTGGACAATCGCTGTTGGAGACGGGGTGTAAGCTGACAAAGTCCTTACCTCTGAAGGGGCTGATAAAACCAGCCCCCAACCGGCACAGCGTCCCCTGACTTGTTTGGATGCCGATTCCCAACTGTCAGTAGAATGAGAGTAGCCTTTCACAGCTCACCAGAAATTTGTAACTATTCACTGAGATTTGCGGCACGGAGAGTTCAGTTCCCCGCTTTATCTCCCTCAGAGATGAAAGGGAACAGAGAGTGCGTTCCTCTGGACTGACCGCCCAGTCAGTGTTTGTGTATAAAAGGTATCGGGCAATTAATCAAGCTGCTGCAGGCTGCCAATGGCTTGCAGTCCTCCCGATCACACTTTCTTGTCTTTCTTTTCTTAATTCCCACCTCCCCAGCTCAGGCCGGTTCACCTGTCAGGCTGGCACTGACAAACCGCGTCTCCAGATTTGGAAGGTCGGAGAAAGGTCGACCAAGCAGCTTTCTTGGTCATAAAAACAGTTGTCACCTCAAGCTGGTACAGAAGGCTCACTTCTCTGACCACCAGCTGAGTCTCAAATCTTGGTGAATTTCAGGTTGAGGTCTTGGCCGAGAATTCTTTCCTTGCTGGAACCCAAGTACGGAGGTTGCCGAACCCAGGTTTGGTCTGACCCCACCAGTCAGACATCTGGGGCTGTTTCCCCCTCCTGCTACAAATCTGGAGCAGGGGGGTTGGGGCAGATCCTCTCTCCAGTAATGTGATTTTTATGTTAGAAAATTATCGAGGGAACTTAACTATCGGATATCTAACGGAAAAAAATAATAAGTACAAAATGTAGGGTTTTGAAGGAATTTTTTATTCCATTGGATTTTAAGAAAGTCTTTTTTCTCAATTTCGGTACTAATCAGAAATACTCGTTGTCAACTCCATGTAATACCTTGAGTATGTAATCCCTCTAAAAGACATGCAAATATATCAGTCCCTTATTAAGTTTAACACAATTTACAATAGTTCCAAAATTCAAATTGAGGATTTACGGAGGTTTAGAGAGAGATGGCTCTGGGTTTTCAAGTTACGGGTGTGTTGAGAAAACACAGAGCTTATTGGTCCCCAGTCAGATCACCATTTGTTCGTCTTCATAATTCCTCTGACTTCTTAGTACCCCAATTAAAGTTAAATTAGCCTTAGTTTTTGAAAAAGAAAAAAGGATAAGCATTGACATGTGTATCTGGTCTTAATACATCTCATTTATCACTGTTTTCACTAAGCACAGAATCATACATCGCCACCCTAAATATAAAAGTACATTGTAGAACTCACACACAGGCCGTGATAATGAGGCTGTGGAATAGGAACACTAGTGACAGAACCAGGGCTGAGAACTGAGCTACACTAACTGGAGGGGAGGTGGGGGGAAAGTGGAGCAAATGATCAAGGCACTACAAGGTTCACTTAGACACTAAAGGTTGGATACTTTTGTGGAAAATAATTGAATACGGAGATAAAAATTAGAAATTCATTTTATCGGGATGGTTGAAAAAGTTGAAGTGAATAGTATTTCAGGTGTAAACTGAACAAATCTTCACTAATAAAAGAGAAACATGCAAATTGACCATACCTCCGCTATGCCCACAAACCACGCCCACCAGCCAACCAGTAGCAAGTATGCAAATTAACCCAACAAAAATGAGTGGGGCCACAGAGAGAGCAGGAGGCTTGGGTTTCTCTGGTAATAGAAGCAGCCAAACTTCCTGCCCGCCCTGGCCAGCCCTGGCCTCCACTCAAGGCTACAAAGTTTCAATTATAGAAGATAAATAAATCCCATATACTAAGGCCTCCACTTAGGTTGCTGGGAGATGTGGCCATCCTGCAAATCACACAGGCCCCTCACCCAGGCTATCCCACTCCCGAAGGGAACCCCCACCCTGATCTGGTACACCCTTCAGGGCAAACCAGCCAGCCCCCACCTGTGCACCAGGCCTTTATTCCTATTTAATAAAAGAGTAATATACAAATTGGTCATCACTCCAACACAAGATGGCTGCCCCATATGGACATAAGATGGCCACCACAAGATGTCCAGCAGGGGAGCGCAATTGTGAGGGACCAGGCCTGCAAGGGAGGGCAGTTGGGGGCAACCAAGCCTGCAGGGGAGGGCAGTTAGGGGTGACTAGGCTGGCAAAGGAGGGAAGTTGGGGACAACCAGGTCTGCAGGGAAGGGCAGTTGGAGAGGGACTCACGCCTGCAGGGGAGAACAGTTAGGGGGGACCAGTTCTATAGGGGAGGGCAGTTAGGGAGGACCAGGCCTGCAGGGGAGTGATTAGGGGGATGATCAGGCTGATAGGTAGAAGTGGTTAGGGGCAATCCGGAAGGCAGGCAGGTGAGCAGTAGGAAGCCAGCAGTTCTGGATTGTGAGAAGGATGTCCGACTGCCCGTTCAGGTCCCATCCTGGTAGGATCGGGCCTAAACAGGCAGTCGGACATCCCTCGAGGGGTCCCAGATTGGAGATATTGCAGCTGGGCTGAGAGACACCCCTCCCCACCCCATCCCCATCCCTGAATTTCATGTACCTGGCCTCTAGTAGAAAATAACAGTGCAAAATAATTACATATTTGCTTTAAACTACTCTTTCTTTGGGGTCCCAAACTCAAATATTGAATAAAAAGCACTTAAATAAACACTTACTATTAGTTGAGCATAGTTCTAACTGCTTTAAAAATAATAAATATATTTGGACCTCATCATATATTTGAAGAAACTATGGGACATTGTTATTTTTCCCATTTTAACGATAAAGAACATTATTCTTCTGGAGAATTTGAGTAAATTTTACAAGGTCTCACATCTAGTAAGTGGCAGAGCTGAATTTGAACTCTGGCAATGTGGTTTCAGAGTCCATGCTTAATATTCAGTTAAATTGCACCTACGTGCCAGATAGTAAAGTCAGTAGAGTGAAAATAAGAGTTCTAGATACTATAGTGAGCTCAGACAGACATTCAAAATCGGCATTGTTGTCTTCTATCGAAAGCTACTGTGTGGCAAAAACCCATAATCATAAACCAAATACCCTGGTTGAACCTGGTGCATAGTCTGCCTTGGACCAGCATTATAGGAACTTCATCATATGTATCACCCACGTGTCTTAGCCCATGATATTAATGATAGTAATCATTAACCATTATTTTCATTTTGGAGGAACCATTTGTGTTTTGATTGACTATGTGTCAATCAAATAAAAATTTCTCTGTGATCTAATATATTTCAAAGCAGAAAATGTCATGTAAGAAGTATATTTTTGGGTGTTAGGAAAATAAATTACACACCCCCTATCGAATTGATATACTTTATGATTTTAATAGTGGGAGCTATGTAAGTAACCATGTTTTCCTTTAGGTCCTGGCTACCAGAAATCTCTAAGTCAAACTCAATGTGTAGTCATTGCCCGTCTGTTTAGATTCTTGGCACTATATGAAACTGCCTCCCTCTCTTTGTTTCTGAAAATAAATATGTTTCTACGTAAGCATTTCTCCCAGTGTATGTTTTGGTAAGTCAACTCAAAAACTTTTAAAAATAAGTTTTAGTAGAAACAAATGTAGTTTTTGTTTGTTTTGCTTTTAAGGTGCCTGCCAAAACTCTGTTCTATTGGCGTATCTCTGGATTTGGAGTCATACCCAAGCACATTTTAGAATGCTTCTGAGATTAGTTTACTGAATGTAGAGAGCCCTATTTTACACTTATTACTCCCCTGTGGATTGTATATTTTGTGTCTCCTGTAGCACTAAGCACAATGTCATGAACAGAGTAGGCATTCAAGTGGATAAAATATTAAGTAAGTGAATCAAGTGAATATCCTCATTATTAAGGTGCTTGGAAACACTCGTCAAACCTCTAAAACTGTCCTTTATTTAGGGTCCAGATGACAATTCTATGAGTTAAGAGGATTCCATTTTATGTCATGTTTTCTGTCACAAGAATTCTAGGAGTTCATATAAATAATTGGTCTAAGAATTGGGCTAATCATCCATTTTTTGCTTTTTAAGTCCAAATCTACCCTTCATTGCTTGCTCTGTTATAATGACTAAATGGACTGACTAGTTCTCCTTTGCTGGCTGACACAACATTAAGTTCTATCAGTTGAGTTGATGGGACTCGAAAAACTCTCAGTGACAGCAATCATATTTTGACCACATACCGGCACAGTGTACAGTATGTCCTTGCATCTGCTTGGTGTCTTAGCCTGATTACGATTCCCAGGCTCCGAGTCCTTGGACACCCCGATTAGGCTTGTGCCAGGGTGGCCTTGACCATTCTGGGGCATTGGTAACAAGTCTGTGCTCCCTATGGCCTTGACTATCTGGAGACCCTGTTGTGGCTCCCACATAAGTCTAGTGCCTTCCCAATTGCACACCTTCCTATGGACACCTTCCCCAGCATTCCAGAGGGAAGACTTGTTGACCTGACACCTCAGCTAGCATCTCCATTATCTTCTGAGCCATGCTGTGTCCTCTCTCCCAAGGTCAGGATTTCAGTCCATAGTTTGGTGCTGGGAGGCCTCTCTCTTCAGCGTTTTGTCTCAGCTTGAGGGGTCGTGGCTACTTCCTGTGTCTGATATCCCTGAATTTTCTAGAGTTTTCTTTACTTTCTTTTAACCAATACCCCCATTACTCCAACCCTCCCTTAATAATTTTTGTATTAAAATTTCTCAGTTCAAATTATTGTGGGTTTTAGTCTCCTGATTAGGAGACCAATTGATATAGGAATAGAGTAAAATCAAGTGGAATGTTACTGAACCAGTTCTTCTCATCTCTCATGCTGCTAGAATTCCCCTGTGACTCCTAAACTTTTTAAGTAATGGAATCCTGTTTGGACACAAGTCTCATGTGGGATATCAACAGGTATAACATTAAAAAAGAAGAGGTGTTTTGACTTAAGAAGGGCATATCGAAAAATGTCCATGTAGCTGAAACTGGTTTGGCTCAGTGGGTAGAACATCAGCCTGCGGACTGAAAGGTCCCAGGTTTGATCCGGTCAAGGGTATGTACCTTAGTTGAAAGCTCATCTCCAATAGGGGGTGTGCGGGAGGCAGCTGATTGATGTTTCTCTCTCATCGATGTTTCTAACTTTCTATCCCTCTCCCTTTCTCTCTGTAAAATATCAATAAAATATATTGCAAAAAAGAGAGAGAGAGAGAAAAAAAAAGATGTCCATGTATAGCTTCTTCTCATCTATCACTCCCTCTTTCCTCCCAAGGTGATCTTGAAACACCTCTGTGGAACACAAAAGGGTTTCAGGGCACAGTGTCTTAGTTGGTTAGGGCTACTATTAAAAAACAAAACCAGACTGAGTGGCTTATAAAAGACAGAAACTCATGTCACACAGTTCTGGAGGAAGTCTGAGATCAGGCTGCCCGCATGATCTGCATAGGCCCCCTTCCAGGTCATATACTTCTGCTTTTGTCCTTAACATGATGGAAGGAGTGAGGGAGCTCTGGGAAGTCTCTTTTATATGCACTAATCCCATTTATGGGGGCTCCACCCTCATGACCGTGTCACCTCCCCCAAATCCCACCTCCTGGTGTTATCACATTGGGTATTAGGATTTTCACATAAATTTGGGAGCACAGATACATTCAGACCATAGCACACAGTTGAGAAACAGAACTCTGTATCCATCATACATATGATAAAGTGAGCAATCTCCCACCAAGTTTTACAGATTATAATTACAGTAGAGGCTCGGTGCACAAAATTTGTGTATGGGGATGAGGGGGTGGTGTCTCCTCAGCCCAGCCCACACCCACTTCAACTGGGACCCCTCAGGGAATGTCCAACTGCCAGAAGTCAGACATCCCTCTCACAATCCGATCCACTGGTTTCTCACTGCTCAGCTGCATGCCTGCCTGATCATCCCTAACTGCCCACCCTGATGGCCTGGTCACCCTCAACTGCTCCCCACCAGCCTGATTCCTCCTCATTGTCCCTCCTGACAGCCTGGTCACCTCTAACTGCTACCCCTGCTGACCTGGCTGCCCCACACAGTCTGTTGTTCAGTTGTTTGGTAGTCCCTCAATAATCCCCCTGCCAACCTCGTCACCCCATGAAGCCCTCTGCTCAGTCATTTGGTCAGCCTTCACTAACCCCCTGCTTGCCTTGTCACCCCACTCAACCTGTTCAATCATCCATTCAGCTGTTTCAATTGCGACGCTTGCTTAGGCTTATATATATATAGATAAAAGCACAGTGTACTGTGTGTCCTTGCGCCCACAATCATTATAACCAGTTCCAGGTTTATTCAAAAAATAAAATTACATCCTTTTATCTAATCCTGGTACAAGATATAATAGAAGGAATATGGGAATCTCAGAAGGATATGATTTTTTTCTATTAAATCAGAGAGTTGGCTTATAAAGAGTGGAGATAGGAGGATGTCATGGATGGGATATTTAAGGGGGGAGAGGAAGGGAAGAGAATTAGTTCTCAGTATTGGAAACATAAATGTTTGGTGTCACTCTTTGCAATGAAGATTAACAATTGCCAAGAGTAGCATTGCCACTCTGGAAAGTCCCTCTTCTTTCTGGGACAGGAGGGAAAACACCAAGTGAATCTGCTTCTCCTTTCACAAGTGCCTGTCACTCAGTAGCAACATGTTCTCAGGGAAGCCCAAGTGAGACAACTTCTCACCTCACATCTATACATTAACCTAATACTATTCAGCCTTTAATTCAGAGAATGGCTGAATATAAATTACAGTCCAGAGGTCTCATTCTGTAGAATTAATATCAGAGGACTGCACCCTGCCAAGCCAATCAATATTCTGAAATACTAAAGTGGGGTAAAACTAGTTATCTTCACAATTATTGGCATTCCTGACATCAGCATGAAACAAACCCAATTTTCAGAATGGGTATGGAGAAGACTTGGGATGTAGTGACCATATAGTACAGATTGGGTATTCTGGAAGACCTCCATGGAAGGAGGAAAGCATAAAATGAATAAAGAATATCACAAAAATGTGAGCATTCTCCTGAGCCTTCCATGGAATTGTTACATTCTGGAAACAAGGTATTACCCTGTTTCCCCAAAAGTAAGACAGCCCCGAAAATAAGACCTACTCGCTATAATGTAAGGGATCCCCTCGAAAATAAGATCTAGCACATCTTTGGGAGCAAAAATTAACCTAAGACACTGTCTTATTTTCAGGGAAACAGGGTACTAGGTTACATTTATTTTGTTAGTAGGCTTATGTTTTTACTGTAAAGTGCATTCATCCACAAAAACAAATACAAAGCAAAAAACACTTCTCCCAACTCCTATAACAAAAGAGAACTATAATAAGAAAGGTTATATCATTTCCAGGCTTTTCATTTATTATTTCCAACTTTGGATCCCACATTTAAAAAGTTAACAATTTTCTGAACACAGGTAAAATTAAAACAAATGAGTTTTAAATTGTGGAACACAGAAATCCAAATTGTCATTTGAGTTTGAGTTTAATTAGAATGTGATTAAACAGAGTTGACAAATTCAAGCTTCCACAAAGGTCAGGAGGTTATGTGAGCAGAGAGAACATAGTGACAAACTGAAGCACGTATATCCCTTATCAGTGATTGCAGATAGAATTTACTATCCTATCTAACAAAAGAGTAACATGCAAATGTGACCGTACCTTGGCTCCTGATTGGTTATGCTACCAGCCAATCAGGAGCAGGGGGCAGGGCCAAGCAGCATGAGGGCCTGGCCCTGGGGGTGGAAACAAAGCTGTAGCAGCAGCGGTGGTGGCTAGTGCCTGGCCCCCAGGCTTGGAGATGAGGCGGCCTTGGGGGCGGCAAGCGCCCACCCTCGGGGGCGGAGACAAGGTGGTGGCAGCATGGCACTCCAGCCAGAGCAGAGAAGATGGAAGGCTCTGGCTGGAGTGAAGCCTCCAGTGGCCAAAGCAAAAACAGAAGGCAACAGCCAGAGGGAAGTCCTGGGTCCCAGCTTCCAGAGGAAAACTGGTCCTGGCAGCCAGGGAAAAGAAAGCCTATTGCATGAATCTTCATGCAACAGGCCTCTAGTGACTTAATAACCATTCAGAGATTATGACAGAATTGGTCACAAGTGAAAACCAAGACATATCATAATTAAAATACCAAAGGTTAAAAACAAAGAGAGAATCTTAAAAGCAGCAAGAGAAGGGCAGTTAGTTACCTACAACAGAGCACCTATATGATGCTCAACTGATTTCTCAATAGAAACTTTGCAGGAAGTGGCAAGAAATATTCAAAATGATGAATAGCAAGAACCTACAACCAAGATTACCCAACCCAGCAAAGCTCTCATTTAGAATTGAAGGTCAGATAAAGAGCTTTGCAGACAAAAAAGAAAAGAAAAGAAAAGCTAAAGGAGTTCACCACCACCAAACCAGTATTTGTTGAAGGGTATTCCTGAAGAAGAAAAGAAGAAGGAAGAAGAAGAAGAAGAAGAAGAAGAAGAAGAAGAAGAAGAAGAAGAAGAAGAAGAAGAAGAAGAAGAAGGAGAAGGAGGAGGAGAGGAGGAGGAGGAGGAGGAGGAGGAGGAGGAGGAGGAGGAGGAGGAGGAGGAGAGGAAAGAGAAGGAGAAGGAAAAGGAGGGGGAGAAGGAGGGAATTGTGAACAACAAAATGGCAATAAATACATATCTATAGCAATTGAATCTAAAAATCAAAATAAATGAAAAAGAAATCTAATGAACAAAATACACTGATGAATAAAATAGAACCAGAGGCAAGGAAACATGGAACAGACTGACAAATCTCAGCGGGAAGGGGGTTGGGGGTTCAGAAAGAAATTAACCAAAGATCTTATATGCAAACTAGAGGCCCAGTGCATGAAAATTCATGCACTGGAAGAGAGGTCCCTCAGCCTTGCCTGCCCCCTCTCACAGTCCAAGAGCCTTCAGTGGAATGTGACACCCCATCACACCTCTACTGCTGCCACTGCCGGCAGCACAAGCCTGGGCTGGCCCAGGTTACCTGTGCCTCAGGCCAACCCTGGGTGCCTGGGGTGCTGAAGGGACTGGGGGAACTCTAGAGGCAAGGGCATGGAGCGGCCACCAGCCTGCTGCCCTGGTGGTGCTGAGGGGACTGAGTGCTGCCATCTTGTGGTTGTGGAAACCACCATCTTTGAGGATGTGGCAGTCAATTAACATATTCCCTCCTTATTGGCTGTGAGCGCCACGATCTTTGTGATGTTGTGAGGGTCAATTAGCATATTCCCTCTTTATTAGATAGGATATGCATTACCTATGGACACAAACAATAGAGTGGTGAAGGCCTAGGGCAGGCAGGAACCAGGTCGATAGGGGCAATGGGGAGAAAAAGGGGGGCATCTATAATAGTCTCAACAATAAAGATTAAAAAAGAATAAAATGCTACAGGCAACAAAAAAAAATTACTATGCAATAAAGAATTATGTTAGTCTTTGTCCACTAAGAAAGAAAGAAAAATAAATAGCTAAAAGTATATCATGTTGGATTTGGAAAAAAAATAATTTCATGCTCAATGTATTTAAAAACTTTGACAATTTTTTTTTTTTTAGGTTTTGGATTAAATACCACATTCTTGGTCTCAAACTTATTTTTTTCTTTTGGAAAAGAGGAAGACGAAACAGAAACCGTGTTGCCTAAACCTTCTCTCTTCTTCAAGGCCTATCATTAACTGGACCATCTTATGTCTTTCAAATGCTTCACCATTCTCCTCTGTGTAAATTAGACACTCACTTTTCTGTTAATTAAAAGGAAATGGAGGCATAATTATTCCAAAATTAAGGGGTTGTGGTCTTCGCCTCAGTCTGGATTAGAAGAGTGGTTGTTTCAGAGAAGGTGAGAAATTGTGACCCATAAGCAGGTGGTAGAAGTACCTTCTCCTTCAGGAAAATGAGATAGCAGAGGAACTGCAACACTGCAGGAGGCCCCACTTCAGTGAAACAACCCTGCCTTGTCCCCCCAAGGTATTTAGTAGTGCCTGAATTGGGGGGTAAGAAGGAGTGGGTATTGATGGAAACAGCTTCTGGGAAAGAAAAGACCTTCATTTGCTATAGCGCTAGCCTAAGGTCAAGGTGTGAAGCACAGGGTGATGAAAATAGCAATGACAACAACAATGCTGGCTACATTCCCATGAACGATCCACAAATCTACATCTGCCTTGCTTTGGCTTTTACTTCCATCTTCCCTGAACCCAGAGTTTGAATTGCCTATTCCCCTGGTTAACCAAGGTGATGCAGTCATAACAGTTATGGCACACATGAAGACCACCTGGAGCATCTGAGCAGAGTGATGTGTTGACCTGGCTCTGGAACTGGACAGCCCTTGACGTGTATGACCCTGCTTGTCCATTCGCCCAGGCCAGGGAAGTCGTATGTGGGGCTAGAAGCAGTGACATGATCCTGAGGCCAATTTCAGGAAGAAGAGGTCCTTTAGATCTGTACAAAAAATTAGTCTTCACAAAATAAGGTGAAGAAAGAATGTGACAGGAAATGACCCTGATAAGGCATGTAGGTGCAGCTATTGATGTCCGCCAGCCACCAGTAAGTAGAGGAAATAGCATGTGACAGGGCCTGGAAAAGTGAAAGAATGTGAACATTAAAAAATCCAAAATACAGTATGGAAAAGGAGAAAAAGAGATAAACAGGATAATGTATTTTGACATTTAAATTGCCAAGGGTCATTCTAAGGAACTTGATTTTGATTTGGAGATAATAGAATTTTTAAAAATCAAGCAATGACACTTATAAATAGATTTGTATTCTAGAAGGAAACAATTCTGACAATAATGTGAAACTTGGATTGAAAGACAAGATAGAGATTGGACTGGAGGTAAAGTAATTGCTAAGAAGCTAGCATACAGTAACTGTCTGATTAAAAGATAATAAGGGGTTACAATATTCAGTAAAATTGCAATAGGATAAAAGGATATACAGTGAAGAGATATTTAGGTATAATTCTGATAAATCTTATTTGTCGGTAAAAACTTGGAACAAGTTGAACATGAGGCCCCAGTTTCTGATATGAATGTCTTATAAGAGTTGAGAACAGGCTTTCAAATCTCAAATTTATCTACAAAGTTACATGTGGATGGAGAAAAAATAAATCAGCAAATGAATCAGAACCTTGTACTCGTCAGCTGAGTAGCAGTAAATAGTTAACTCATTTATGCTCAATTTATCTTCCTCACTTACTTATAAAGTACAGTGGTTGAAACAGGGCTTTTCACTTCTAATATCATGGCTCTGATAACTTATATGTAACAACTTTGTATTGTTATATAACTTTATTCCTGCAAAGGTAGGTTGTTCTACTCTGTAGCATTTCCTTTTTAAAGAGATGGCAGGACTAGCATGAAGTGGGCATAGAAAAGAACCAGACGTCAGGAAAACATAAAAATGATAACACGCAGGAGAAACAGGAAAAGTACTCTATTTAAGGAAGTCCCTTGCAAGAGAGTGAAGTTCCTCTTACTGGAAGTGAAGTGTGCCTCCCTGACATCGCCAGCAGGGAGGTGAATCTAAACTCAGCCGCTTAGCAGTTGGGTATACTGTTTTAGACACCTGCTGTCTCCTTAAGAAGAACTTCTGGAAAAGCTGCCTCTTCTGCCTGCATCTCAGAATAACCAGCACGGCCAGACTGGCAGCCTGAGACAGCGAGCTTCTAGCAAATAGCGCTCAGCCGATACAGCACAGCAGAGTGAGTGAGCCAGGGTTTGGGGTATGGTTTGTAATTAGCGTTAATGTGGCCATGGCTCCCTGGTAGCAAAGTTTATGATTTTAAAATAGTATTTAAACTTTTGGAATAATATGTACTAGAGATAAAGGCTTGACAAAAATAATCTATCCATAAGTTTCCCCAATCTCTTCTCTCTCTCTCTCTCTCTCTCTCTCTCTCTCTCTCTCTCTCTCTCTCTCTCTCTCCCTCCCTCCCTCTCACACACACACACACACACACACACACACATGTTTTTAACACCTGAAATAATTATTTTTGGAGATGTGAAATAATATTATACATTAAAAACTTCAAAATACAAAGTAAGAGAAAACTCTACCTTATAGCCCAACTTTTTAAAAAAAAAATGTCAACCCATTACTCTGTCTCTCAAGGAGATGACTTTGAAATATAAGCTGCTATCCCTGTATTTTATCCTCACCTCTGTCAAATGACATTCAATGATTATAATCATCTTAGGATAATACAAATAGCACATTCTTTGTTATTGTTTAACTTGAGATCTGCTTTCTGTGTCAGGAAGTAGATGTTGAACATATAAGAACACTCATGGACAAGTCCTGAATAGAGAGAAGCTGTAGGCAGTGGTTCTCCACCTTCTAATGCGGCGACCCTTTAATACAGTTCCTCAAGTCGTGTGACCCCAACCATAAAATTATTTTCTTTGCTGCTTTATAACTGTAATTTTGCTACTGTTATGAATCGTAATATAAATATCTGTGTTTTCCGATGGACTTACGTGTCCCTGCTAGCGACCCACAGGTTGAGAACCGCTGCTGTAGAGCCTAAGACCATCGGAAAACACAGATATTTACATTACAGTTATGAAGTAGAAACGAAAATAATGTTATGGTTGGGGTCACCATGACATGAGGAACTGTATTAAAGGGCCGCGGCATTGGAAAGGTTGAGAACCACTGCTGTAGAGAATAACAGTGGTTGAATAAGCAGAGCCTGTTAATATCTAGGCTCTGCCACATATTGGCTGTTACTTTACAAAGGTTTTAACATCTGTTACTTTAAGTAAATTGCCTCATCTGTAAATTAATGAAACATTTAAGCTCCTATTTGGTAATGTTATTGAGTTTAAATCATAAAATTTAAGAGCTCAGGAATAGGCCTACCATAGAGTAAAGGCATAATAAATATTAGGTATTATTTTTCCTATTATTATAATTAAAACAAATTCATATTCCTTTCACTGAAGTCTAACTTGCCATTTCATGCTCGAATTTCTAGAATTGAGTCTGTGGCTGGGAATCTCTTGTAGTCAAAATTAACTAAACATTTTCGTAGGTCAGGGTGATGCTGTGAAAACTCAAACCTGGTGGCTTCATAAACCACTGAATATTACTTTATTTGCACTGAATCCAACAGCCAAAAGAATCATTTCAGAGTCCAAACTACCTCCAGGAACTTCTCAAACTGCAATGAGGTAGAATGAACTTTGAATGGCAACATGCCAGAGGGAAGGAGTTATGTGATTTCTGAAAAAGCTCTGACATCCTATATAATAAAGAGGTCATGCAAATTGACCCTCATACTATCACACAAGATGGCTGACCCCTGTGGTCAAAGATGGATGCCACAAGATAACATCAGGGGAGGGCAGTTTGCAGAGACCAGGCCAGCAAGGGAAGGTTAGTTGGGTGTGACCAGGGTGGCAGGGGAGGGCAGTTAGGGGTGACCAGGACAGCAGGGAATGGCAGTTGAGGGCAATTGGACCAGCAGAGGAACAGTTAAGCGTCGATCAGGCTGGCAAGGGAGTGGTTAGGGGGTGATTAGACTGGTGGGCAGGCAAGTGGTTGGGAGCCAGCACTCCTGGATTGTGAGAGGGATGTCTGAGGGGTCCCAGATTGAAGAGGGTGCAGACTGGGCTGAGGGACACCCCCTCTCCCAGTGCATGAATTTCATACACTGGGCCTCTAGTATTTTTATATTAATGTTGCATTTTCATTTTGGATTTTCTTATCATTGTATTCTATTTTTAATTGTCTTCCTTTATATTATTGAAGCTAAACCCAGGGAGTGGGTAGGGATCTTGAATCTGCTGTACTTACTAGACCAGTCTATATTTTATTTTATTTTATTTTATTTTATTTTATTTTATTTTATTTTATTTTATTTTATTTTACTCAGAAGGAGACATGGATGATGACCTCAATCGGACAAGTGTAGGAGAGTCCCAGTGTTCAGGTAAGAAGCACGTCTGAGACAGGCCCTCAAAGTGGTTTGTGATGTAAGCACATATATTTTGGCAGTCCCTGCCTTCCACTCCGAATCCTTATCCACCTGAAAATTTACTGTCTCTGTGCTTTTCATCTCTTCTATCTAGGTCAAATTACTTTCAGTTACCCCAGGTAAATAAACAGTACTCACTGTGTAAGTAAAAAATAACTGGTCTTTGGACTGTTTAACAACTTTATTTAGATAAATTGACATACATGAAAATGTACATCTTTAAAGTGTACAACTTATAAATGTTGACATATATGACACATCCATGAATCCACAAATATGGTCAAGATAAGGAACATATCAATCAACACTAAAAGTTTCCCCATACACCATTGTAATCTTTTTTACGGCCACTTTCAGCATGCCCTCCTAGACAGCCACAAATCAATTTTGTGTCACTACAGCAGATTTCCATTTTCTGAAATGTTCACATGGATGACTCATACAGCATGTACTCACTTTGGTTCAGCTTCAACTATCCAGCATAATTATTTTAACATTGATCCATGCTTTGTAGACCTCAATAGTTCATTCTTTCCTTTATTTTTCTGACTAGTATTCACTAATATAACTGTACCATCATCTATTTATTCATTCACCCATTAATGAACATTTGGATTGTTTCCAGTTTGGAGTTATTACAAATGAACTGTTATAAAAACTTGTGTACCAGTCCTTGTATGGACATAGACTTCCATTTTTGGGGGAAACACCTATGAGTAGAATTGGATGAATTATAGAGTAGGTGTATATTTGTTTTTTAAGACTCTTCTGTACTGATTCCCAAAATGTTCATACCATTTTACATTTCTACCAACAATGGATAGGATTTCCAGTTCTTTCATATTTTCTTGAATACTCAGTGTGGTCAACCACTTTAATTTTAGCCATTTTAATAGATTTGTATTGATTTCAACATTTGGTTTAGTTTGCCTTTTTTAATGACTAGTGATAACGAACATATTTTATATTCAATTTGCCATCTATATGTCTTACTTCATGAAGTGTCTGTTGAACTCTTGCTCAGTTTTGCTTTTAATATACATTGTTTGTTTCCTTATTAAGTATTGAGAGGTCTTTATATATCCTTGACACAAGTCCTTTATCAGACATTTGCTTCAAAAATATTTTCTCCAAATCTCTGGTTCATCTTTTTATTTTTGTTAACACTATCTTCTGAAAAGCAGATATTCTTAGTTTTTAGGAAGTCCAACTTGTTACTTTTTATAGATTATGCTTTTTGGATTTGATTGAGGAAATCTTTGTTTTACAATTTTATAGTTTTAAGTATTACATTCATTCCTATGGCCCATTTGGAATTAATTTTTGTATATGGAATGTGATATATTCATTTTGTATATGGATATCCAATTATTCAGGAACCATTTATCAAAATTGCTATCTTTTTGGGTCTGACAGAAGTCTGGTGTGGGTTTATCCTAGACCACTCGTCTATTTTTACAACAATACCATGCTATATTGACAACTATAGCTTTATAATAAGTCTTTAAATCAGGTAATGTTTATTCTTCAACTTAGTTTTCAGTTCTAGCTACTCTAGTTTTATGCATTTTTATATGAACTTTATAAATATTTATAAAAGAAAATAGAATGTTCAGAATTTTATTTAGGGTTGTGATAAATCTATAAATTAATTTGAGTAGAATTGACATTTTCACAATATTGTATCTTTGAACTTATGGAAACAGTATCTCCCTCTATTATTTATGCTTGAAATTTTTTTCTTTTTTTAATTCTTTGAAGTATTTTTTCCTTTTTCCCCCATTGTCCTCCCCCTAGCATCCCCTATCCTCCAGCACATGTCCTCACCTGCCCCCCGCCACCCCAGTGTCCTGTACCCTTTGATTATGCTTATATGCATGCATACAAGTCCTTCTGTTGATCTCTTACAGCCCCCTCCTCCCTCTCCCCAGCCTTCCCCCTGTAGTTTGACAGTCTGTTCAATGCTTCTTTGCCTCTATATCAATCTTTTCCCCCTGTTTCTTTTCTTTAAAAAGAACTTCCAACTGCATTCTAGAAATAAATGTATAAGAACAAAAAATGTTTGAGTCTCAGTTTCTATTTCCAACTGTTCTGAGTCCCAGTTTCAATGTCAAATAGTTCCTTATGTGTACATATCAGCAATGGTATCTGGATGGTGGACATGTGGTGGCAATGCAGATTCCACCCTCTCAGGTTTGGTCCTGGGCCGCCTGCAGCAACGCACAGCTGCTGACTGCTAGCATGGCAAGGTGTCGTCAGTGTCTTCCATCTCCAGATTGTCTTCGTAGTTGGAACAAACCTGTCAGTTCCTCTCTGTCGCAGGAACCCATACGGTCTTGGAGTTGTTTTCTGAAAATATACAAACACATTCTCGACCAAAAGTTAACTAAGGGATCTTTTCTATAAATTAGAGTTAGGATTCTTTTTATTTTTGCCCAAATGATTTTCCTTTGGCTTATTTTGACACCATGTGTGTTTTTCATGGGTGTCCTGCTGTTGGCATTAAAAATGGAAGTTACATACTTACCTGGCAGGGGAGATACCATGATCACAAAAATGGAAGTTACTTTTCTGGAGTAAGAATTTTCTAGATGTAATTTACTTACAGGATATTTTTCTTTACATGATATTACCCCACTATCCCCCCTTTTTTTTATTAATGGGGGATTTTGGAAATTTTATACTGCAGTTTTGGTGACTTTAAATTTTAATTTTTGCACACAAATATGAGTGCTTTAAGTTCTTTGGATGTTAGGCAATTTTACAATGAGATGAACTACTAATAGAAATTTTAGTTAATATTTTAGGAACAGCATTTTGTCCAGTATTCTTAAATTTTCTTGAGTATTCACTTATTTCACTTGGCCAATTTAAATTAATCTGAAAACTTGATTACTATTTTACTGTCAAATTTAATACTCGAGCAAAAATCTTAGTTTACCCTGTAAATATTAGTGGAAAGGATTATTTGCATTCTTGAGTAGGACCTCAGCATTCCTGGTACTAGACTGCATTTAGATATAGGGCAGCTATTGCTGGCCAAGTCTCTGTAACCTGGGTCCCGATCTGAGTTGTGCATGGGAGGCGAAGCAGCCATGGGGGCAGGAGACCTCCCTCAAAAGAGGTGAGAGTTCTGGCTCGTAAGGTTAGTGGGTGAGGGTCTGTGCCCCACCTCTGTTGACCTTTTAGTTCTCTTCTGTTGGCCCCTCTGTGACTGTGCTTGTATTAGGTTGTTCCTTCCCTGAGGAATCTTACCCATCTCTGGCTAACTAGCCATCCTCTGGGGCCAAACAGGGTGATGTGAGGTTCAGTTCTGTCTCCTTTGTAGTCTATTCCCCCATGGCCTCCACATCCAGCACCTGCCTTGGGATCCCCTCTCCTCCTGGCGAGGTCCCAGTACTGATCACATATCTCGGGGGAACCAGGTTTCTTATCCAGGGAGGGCCCAGCTCACACTATTGGGTGAGAGACAGATCCATGGTGCCAGCTGCCCAGAGGCTTCAGTCACAGCTTGAACTGAAAGCTTAGGCATATGCTTGAAATTTTTTCAGCAATGTTTTATCATCTTCAGTATACAAAGTATATGTGTCTTTTGTTATATTTATCTATGAGTATTTAATATTTTATGCCACTGTAAATGTTATGTTATATTTTAATTTCCTGTTGATAATTGATAGTATATAGTAATATGATTAGTTTATGTATATTGATCTAATTCCTACAACATTCTTTTTTTTCAATTTAATATATTTTTATTGATTTTTTTGCAGTATAACTTATATTTAATAGTAGTACATGTTTTCCTTTCCCCCTCCCCATTATCCTCCCCCCAGCCTCCCCTACCCCCCAGCACATCTCCCCACCCACCCCCCTAACCGCCCCAGTGTCATTCATTCATTGGTTATGCTCATATGCCTGCATACAAGTCCTTCGGTTGATCTCCCCCAGCATCCACCTCCCATCCACCCAAACCTTCCCCTTGTAGCTTGACAGCCTGTTCAATGCTTCCCTGCCACTATATCAGTCACTCTCCCCTATTTCTTTTCTTCAAAAATATCTTGCCTCTGCATACTAGAAATAAATGTATAAGAACAAAAAATGTTTCAGTCTCAGTTTCAATGTCCAACTGTTTTGAGTCCCAGTTTCAATGTCAAATAATTCTTTATGTGTACATGTCAGCAATGGTATCTAGATGGTGGGCACATGGTGGCAATGCAAGTTCCATCCTCTCTGGTTTGGTCCTGGGCTGCCTGCAGACGTGCACAGCTGCCAACTGCTAGCATGGCAAGGTGTCGTCAGCGTCCCCCATCTCTGGACCATCCTCATGACTGGAACTAATCTGTCAGTTCCTCACAGTCGCAGGAACCCACATGGTCTTGGAGTTGTTCTCTGAAAACACACAAACACATTCTCGACCAAAAGTTAACAAAGGGATCCTCTCTGCAAAATAGACTAGGGATTATTTTTAATTTTTGCCTAAATGATTTTCCTTTGGCTTATTTTGACACCATGTGTGTTTTTTCATGGGTGTCCTGCAGTTGGTTTTACAAATGGAATTTACTTTACTGGAGTAAGAATTCTCTAGATGTATTTTACTTACAGGATATTTTTCCTTACATGATATTACCCCACTGCCCCCTCCCCTTTTTTGATTAATAGGGGCTTTTGGAAATTTTATCTTGCAGTCTCGGTAATTTTAAATTTTAATTTTTGCACACAAATATGACTGCTTTAGGTTCTTTGGATGTTAGGCAATTTTACAGTGAGATGAACTACTAATAGATATTTTAGTTAATGTTTTAGGAAAGGCTTTTTGTCCAGTACACTAAAATTTTCTTGAGTATTCACATATTTCACTTGGCCAATTTAAATTAATCTGAAAACTTGATTACTATTTTACTGTCACTTTTAATACTCAAGCAGAAATCTTAGTTTACCCTGTAAATACTAGTGGAAAGGAATATTTGCATTTTTGAGTAGGTCCTGAGCATTCCTAATTCCTACAACATTCTACCCTCACTTATTAGTAATGAAGAACTGATTTTTTTTCTGTAGGTTATGATACCTCTTTCAACTATACTGTAAACTCACAAGAACAACTAAGAAGAAATAAAATGAGACTTAGTACCTCTAAAATCACCACCATCATCACCTTTCTGATTATTCTAATTACTATATTGACCACAACTTTAACAGGTGAGTTTTCCATGTCCCAAATACGCTCATGTTAACACTCCTATAAAAATTTCATCATATGTGTACCTTTCATACTTAAGTTCAGAATTAAAGGTCATTTCAGACATATTTGTGTATACAGAACAACCATATATTTTCTCTTCTATAACATTAGAATAATAGCAATATTAATATTGTTACAATAAAAATAACAATGAAAATGAAATTTATTTTGAAACCAGTATTATTTAGTTTTTATAAGGTAAATTACCACACAGCTTCCTGAATTAAGAAACTATCATTTTGAAGAAATGTCAAACGACTAAGCAGTATATTTAGTGATTTAGTTAACAATGTGTCACAAGGTCCTTATCTCCCTGTAGACTGATAATAAGACGTTTGTGGAAAATTATCTAGTTGTAGACTACATTGCCCTGAACTATATATATAAATGGGAGTAATTTTTATCCTAAGTTGTTTCTATTTGAGCTTTATGCCTATAAGGAAAACTGAGTTCAAGATACAAAATATAATCTTTCTCTCTGAAGTTTAAAATGATAAGGCCAGATTTCTAAGTCCTATTTATAATTCACAACCAAGTGTATATGTTATAAAAATTGGGCAAGAGAAAAATTGTTACTTTCCTAATAAGCACATTTTTATGCAAAATATAAGTTACTTTTAAGCTGTAAAAGCAGCAGGTTACATCTCTCCTTTATGATAGTGAACTATGGATATATCTCCTATAAATAACTCAGAACATTTTGAGATGTTTGAAAATATATGATATTTGATATGATATATCATATGAGATATGATATAGATGTACATATATAAATGTGTATATAATTTATACATGAATGCATGTACTATAAATACACATTTAATATATACATGTATAAAGTAATACATTGAAACATATTCTATATACTTATATACATACATGTGCACATATACATATCTAAATATGTTTATATAGATGTAGATTATTAATCAACCTCATTCTATGAACTAGGCACTATGATATATATATAAATATATTATATGTATAATTATATATGGGTACATAAATGTATATATGTAAAATGCTGTATACATATATATACACACATATTTATGTGTGTGTGTGTAAATATAGACATACATATAATGTATGGGAATGAGTCTGATTGCTTAGGAGCAGTAGTATATCACTTCAGAAGAGCACCAATCCTAAAATATGAGCAATAACTACTACCTGAGTAGCATTTATCAAGAATTTCTTTCAACCTAGCAAGAAAATAAATACATAAAATTGGGTGCTGTTCTCTCTTAGGGAACAATGTAAAGCATGAATAATGAAGTGTTTCAGATTAAAGAATCGAAACAATTTTGTTGGATTTCATTCACAAGGATAGTTGCTTTAAATTCAGGGCTTTTAACCCCCTAACTACTTAATATGTTTTAAAATCATTTTTTTTTTTTTTTAGTAGTAAAACACAAATCTTTCACTGAACACAAATCATGCCTGGATGGCTGGATTGGTTACCTAGGAAAGTGCTTCTATTTTTCTGAAAACACAACCACCTGGGCAGCAAGCCAGAACTTCTGTGTCTCTCACGCAGCAACTCTTGCTGTGTTCAACACCACAAAAGAGCTGGTAAGGCAACGTTTTTGAACTGCAATTATCTTTCCAAGATGAGAGCTGGTCTGAGGAGTGCTACTGAAGTGGGAAAGACCAGGAAAAGGCCTTTTTACCCAGCATACATCATCAACTCAGGTCAGAAGAGGCAGCTCACACCAGGGCCACCTATCTATTTGGTTCAACTGCCTGCTTTTGCTCACCTGTCTGTTTTATAACAAATGAAGGCTGCCCTTTGTGGAACTATATTTAAAAATAGTAAGTAGCTAAAACCAGTTTGGCTCAGTGGTCATGTACCTTGGTTGCAGACACATCCCCAGTAGGGGGTGTGCAAGAGGCAGCTGATCGATGTTTCTTTCTCATCAATGTTTCTGACTTTCTATCCCTCTTTCTCTCCATAAAAAATTAATAAAATATATAAAAATAAAAATAGTAAGTAAAGAGTCATAATAAACCATTTGTCAAAAATACTGGAAAGAATTATAAAATGAGTAATATAATTAAGAATATCTGGAAACATTAAGGCACAGAATAGGTAAATGAAGAAACTTAAAAACATGCAATACAAACTGCCCCAGACCAGAAATAATAGAGATGTAGAATGGCAGCTGGTAAGAGACAGAGAAGTTAAGATCTTAAGGAGCATGGGGATACATTTATTTGTGGAACGCCCTTCTATGAAGAATAGACAGAAGAGAGATTGACCCAAGATGAAATCAATTTTGAAGAACACTCTGATGAAGATTTTAAAATGAATATATGAGGGCAGCTGAAAAATATAAATGAAATTAGACGTTTCATTCATTAGAATAGAAAATTATGAAAATAAAGCAGGAAATACGGGAAAGCATCAGGTTTGGTATAAAAATAGGATAAAGAAAATAAATAGTTAAACTAAAAAGCATAAGAGAAAATACAGAAAAAGAGCACAAGAAAATAATCAGTGAGGATTCACAAAGGCAAAACTATTTCTCTGAATAGACAGGACTTATCACAGAAAAGGATAAAAGATATGTCCTCGCCAATACAAACAACTGAGATTTAAAATCATATAACATTACAAATAATTTTATGCTAATAAATGTTAAAACTTTTAAGAAACAAATAATGTCTAAACAATTATTTAAACAATTGTTTAGACAACCTAAAATTGAGATATGTATAAATGTGTATGAAAAATTAAATGGTAAGCATGAAAGAGTAAAAACAAAATTCAAATAAACTAGAGTATTCAAATAAAGACATAGAAAAAGTATCAATCCAAATAGAATTTTTCTCCTAGTGTTATTGCATAAAAATTAGAAATAAATTTCTCATTTTGTAATGAAAGAAAAAAGAGAAAAGGTTTTTAAAAAAGAGGGAAAATGGTAAGAAAACACAAATTGATAAATTCAAATATAACAGCAATTTTGTTAAAATGTAAAAGTTTTTAATTTATCTCTTGAAGGACAAATATATCAGATTGGTTTTAATAAAACAACAAGAATCCAGTTGGTGCTACTTACACAGACAAAGCTAAGCATGTAGACATGTGTGAGTGCACGTGCATACACACAAACACAAAAGAGATAGAGGAAAAGATATGAAAAGCAACTATTGACCAAACCCAAACCCCCCAAAAAAATTTTTTAGGTTTGACTAATGTTAATATTGTCAGAAAATATAATGTATCCAAGTAAATTATGAATCTACATAAAACCTGAATAAACCAATAAATATTCAATATATTTTATGACTAACCAAAATTCTCCCATCATAAAAGTCACCAAGGCTAGGATGATTTACTGCCAAATTTGACCAAGCCTTTACAAAACAAATAATTTTTCTTTTATATAAAATTCTTTTTAAAAAATAGAGAAATCTACCCAATGCAATTTATTATAGAAGTTGTTACTGAAGTAACACAATCCAAACCTGACTCATGAGTCAAATAAGGACAATGTCGCCTCTAAGATTATTTCCAAATCTGGAAGTCTGTATTTCTATAAATAGTATAATGAGCCTTAACCAGTTTGACTCAATACATAGAGCATAGGATTGTGGACTGAAGGGTCCCAGGTTGGATTCTGGTCAAGGGCATATACCTTGGTTACTGGCACATCCCCAGTATTGGATGTGCAGGAGGCAGCTGATGGATGTTTTTCTCTCTCATCGATGTTTCTAACTTTCTATCCCTCTCCCTTCCTCTCTGTAAAAAAAAAAAAAAAAAAAAAAAAAAAAAAAAAAAATCAATAAAATATATATATTTTAAAAGAGTATAATGAATTAGATGAAAGAAAACCCAACAGAAAAAGGCATTTTCTGTTTACTCTGTAAATATTCTTTATCAAAGGATTTCCTGAAGCGATATTCTGAACATTCTCAATATTGGATTGGATTGAGCCAAACACCAGGACAGACCTGGAAGTGGGTAGATGGAACCATCTACAGTGATTGGTAAGTCCTGAGTATATAATTTACACACCTAAAGCTGGGATTCTGAGTATTTCCCATTATGGAGAAATCTGGGTTATAATCTTTCTTTGGGGTTAGAATAAAATGAACCTAGCCCTAACTGGTTTGGCTCAGTGGATAGAGTGTTGGCCTGCGGACTGAAAGGTCCCGAGTTTAATTCCAGTCAAGGCCATGTACCTTGGTTGCTGGCACATCCCCAGTAGGAGGTGTACAAGAGGCAGCTGAGCCATGTTTCCCTTTCATCAACATTTCTGGCTCTTAATCCCTCTCCCTTCCTCTCTGTAAAACATCAATAAAATATATTCTAAAAAAATAAAATGAACCTAAAGAAAATGTGGTAATATAAACTATTATACAAGTTGCTTAATATCTATAATATTGTAAACACAATGCTTCATAATCATATCATTTGATGCACACAATAACTCTGGGAAGTGTGTATATTTATCTCCATTTTAGATTTTAAATTTGAGGTTCAACAATATTGAATAAAAGAATATCTTGCAACATATATTTAAAATATATTTGACAATAAACCCTGCACTTCAGCATACAGGTAACATTTTAGGTAAGACAAAGCATATGAATTCAGTTTGCTTTATATTTAAACTAGAGGCCCGTTGCATGAAATTCATAGATGGGGGTGCAGGAGGAGTGGTCCGTCAGCCCAGCCGGCACCCTCTCTAATCTGGGACCCCTCGAGAGATGTTTGACTGTCCTTTTAGGCCCAATCCCAGTAGGATCGGGCCTAAATGGGCAGTCGGACATCTTTCTCACAATCCAAGACTGCTGGCTCCCAACTGCTCGCCTGCCTGCCTCCCTGATTGGCCCTAACTGCTTCTGCCTGCCAGCCTGATCACCCACTAACCACTACCCTGCCAGCGTAATTGATGTCTAACTGCTCCCCTGAAAGCCTGTTTGCCCCCAACTTCCCTCCTCTGCTGGCCTGATCACCCCTAACTGCCCTCCCCTGCAGGCCTGGAACCTCCCACTCTCCTCCCTTGCTGGCTATTTTGTGGTAGCCATTTCATGTCCAATGAGGGCAGGATCTTTGACCACATGGGGGCAGCCCTCTTCTGTGTTGGAGTAATGGTCAATCTGTGCATTACTCTTTATTAGATAGGATAGAGGCCTGGTGCATGGGTGGGGACTGGCTGGTTTGCCCTGAAGGGTGTCCTGGATCAGGGTGGAGGTTCCCTTGGGGTATGAGGCTGCCTGTGCAAGGGGCCTGTGGTGGTTTACAGGCCAGCCACATCCCTCAGTGACCCAAGTGGAGGCCCTGGGATCTGGGATTAATTTATGTTCTACAATTGAAACTTTGTAGCCTGGAGCAGAGCCAAGCCTTCTGCTTGCTCCATGGTGACTACCATTTCTGTTTGAAACTTTGTAGCCCAGAGTGGAGGCCTAGGCTAGGGCTGCAGAAGTTTGGCTTCCTCCATCGCCCCAGCAACCCTAGCCTCTTCTCTCTCCATCTTCGTGGCTGCCCGATTTCTGTTGGGATTATGTATCTTCTATAATTGAAACTTTGTAGCATTGAGTGGAGGCCTAGGCTGGCAAGTGCAGGCAGAAAGCTTGGCTTCCTTCATTGCTGGGGAAACCCAAGCCTCCCTCCCACTCTCAGTGGCACCAGCCATCTTGGTTGGGTTTTTGTTTTTGTTTTTTGCATAATTTGCTCCTGATTGGCTGGTGGGTATGGCTGTGGGCATGTCTTGATCGGAGGTATGGTCAATTTGCATATTATTCTTTTATTAGATAGGATAATATGGTATTGGGGTTAGAGTCAAAGCACACACCAGAGGAAATTATTTTCTCTAAGTCTCCAATAAGTATTCATTCATTCTATACCCTTTTTCTTCTTTGGTATTTTGTTTCAGGTTTAAGGTGATTGGATCTGGAGAATGTGCCTATCTACACAAAATTGGGATTAGTAGTTCCAGCAGCCATTTGGTTAGAAAATGGATTTGCAGCAAACTGGACACAAGATTTCTAACAAGTTAAGACATCATAGACTTAAGATCTTTTACATAAAATATAATTTTTATGTTATATTAATATAAAAATACATGAAATTCATGTTTAGAAATTTTTATTGATGTTTCACTCCAAATCGCTAAATTAATTTGTTACAAATTTACTAGATTCTTGGCATTCAAGAAGTATACATCTCAGCATATATAAAAGTTCCCAAATTTTATAGAATAAAATTTCTGATATGTAATGCATTAAAATATGAATGAACAATTTAAGTGACATTTTAAGATATAATCATATGAATTCAGACTAATGTCATTTAAAATTACTTGTTTTATAAAAAAAAAACTATGACATATTTGTAGTCTCCCTACTTTTATTATCAATAACCATTGGTTGGTTTTACTTTAATTTTGCAATATTTGCATTACTTTATGAGATTCACTTATGAATTCAGTGTAATTCAAACACAATAACAGTATTTTCATTTGTTGATTTATTAGATTTTAAAATCTCTTTCACATACCAACCTCACAGGGAAAAAAAGCAAGCGATAATAAGATTTCACATTCAGATCATCGTGTGAATGTTCTTGTGAAATCTGTGATCTGCATCCTATGGATGCTTAATATATCTGCATTGACAGAAGTTTAAATAATTGTAACAACACATATTGAAGATGGGACTAGTAAGAATTTGGGAACTTAATAAAGTTTCTTATCTTTTGTTATAGATAAATATTCTTACAGAGAAAATACTTTTCAAACTAGTTTCCATCTTTTTGCCCTCCTTCCTCACCCTCATTTTCACTTTCTTTTCCTCTCTGTACTTCCTTTTTTCCCTCATTCCTTATACTGCTTTTTTTTTTTTTTTAAGAGAGAGGAAGGGAGAGGGATAAAGAGAAACATCTATGAGAGAGAAACTTCATTGATGCACTGGCTGCCTCCTGCATGCCCCCTAGTGGGGATAGAGCCTGCAACCCTGTCATGTGACCTCACAGGGAATTGAACCGTTACCTCCCGGTTCATACGTTGACATTCAACCACTGAGCCATACTGGCTGGGCTCCCTCATTCTTTACAAATGCTCATTTGATTATTTTAATCTCCACATAAATACAGGAAATAACTGTCTATAATCAAATAAGTGCTAAGACAATAAAAGATTTAACAAGGCAATTTCCTTTCTAACTAAAATCAACCATTTCATGAGTCTTTAAAAATTCATGACTTTGTTCTTAAGGTCTTTATTTTGACTTTATTATTAAGGTCTTTACTTTGTCAGACTGTATAGTATTATTACTCCATTGTTCTCCTGTGTCAGGAATAAATAAAATTATTTTTATTGAAAACTAGAATGTAAAAAAAGGAAGACAAGGAACTTAGTATTAAATCTACAATCAGTTTAGAAAATTAGAGACTGAATAGATGAACCTTCAACATTTAATTACCAAACAAAATAAGAAGTGCAAAAATAAAGGAAGTGCATATAAGATATATGAAAGGCTCAATAACAACATATGCAGAAAATGTCCAAAACGAGCAAGAGGGACCTAGCAAAATTCTCACAGAGAAAATATTTTTAAGTTGATAATTAGAGAAAGTAAGGTTTCCAAGGAGAATATTCTCTGGAAGAACATTTGTGAGGGTACCAAGAGTTGCATAAATGAGAAATTATAATAGTCTGGAAGCATGGGGACAAGAGATAAGGGAGGGGAAATAAGATTTGGGGTTGAGGGAGGGAGGGTTAGATTTAGGGGAATTATACTCCATGCTAAGGGAAGTTTATTCTTGATTCCATAGGTTATTGCTCTAAAGTTATTGAACACTTATATACAGGATAATATTGCCTTCAAATATAAAATTTAGAGTAACCCTCACAGGAATATAAAATCTATCTGATGGACTAAGAAATGATTCAGAAGGTTGTCTAGAAGAAGAAATAGGCATTTCAGAAGATAGAGATGTAGCAATACTCTTAAATATTAGATCTGCAAAATTTTCCATACTGAATATTATCTAAGATCAATAGGAAAATATATTAATGCTTCTTTGCTCTTTCAAATTATAGTTTTAAAAATCCTATCTTCATTGTATTAGCCCCCTTTAATAATAGAGCAACAGTGTCAAGAATCTTTTGTTATGCCTCTTTGCTTTTACTCCAACTAATGCTATTTTATATTTAATTATAGAACAATACTGTCAAGAATCTTTTGTTATGCCTCTTTGTTTTTATTGTAACTAATACTATTTTATACTTAACTGGAAGCCCTCGCAGCCCCCACTTCATCCAGAAGATCGTCCAGAAATTCGTTTGGCTATCTGGCCTAATTAGCATATTATGCTTTTATTATTATAGATAATATAGATGTTAAAGTGTCTGTCTCAAGTTTATTAATTAATACTAAAATAAAGTTGTTAGTTTAAAATCAATTGATGTTTTGGTGTGGTATTTTTATTTTCAATAAAATCACAAATATACTCATATCTCTGTTGTGGAATAATAATAGATAATTATGCCTAGAATTGCATATCTCTAAAATTTTGGAAAGGCAACTTTAAGATTTAAAACTTTTTGTACTTGAATAAAATGTTTGTTATACTTTTAAGTATTATACATATACTAGAGGCCCGGTGCACGACAATTGTGCACTGCAGGGGAGGAAGTCCCTTAGCCTGGCCTGCACCCTCTCACAGTCTGGAAGCCCACAGGGAACGTCCAACTAATTATTTAGGCCTGCTCCCTAAACTGCAGTAAGATATCCTTAGCCCTGCCAGAGGGGCAGGCCATGGGTGTAGGCCGCCACGCTCACCAGCTGTCAGCCCAGCTGGTGGCTAAACAGTGCTTCCCTTGTGGAAGTGAACTCACCACCTGGGGACAGCTCCTGAGTTGAGTGTCTCCCCCTGCTAGTCAGTGTGCATCATAGCGATCAGTCATTCCACCATTCATTCTATTTACATATTACCCTTTTATTATATAGGACTAGAGGTCTGGTACACGAAATTCGTGCATGGAGGTGGGGACTGTCCCTCAGTCCAGTCTACACCCTCTCCAACCTGAAACCTCTCGAGGGATGTCCCACTAGGATTGGGCCTATACAGGCAATTGGACATCCCTCTCACAATCCAACTGCTCGCCTGCCTACCTTCCTGATTGCCCCTAACTGCTTCTGCCTACCAGCCTAATCACCCCCTAACCACTCCCCTGCCAGCCTAATTGATGCCTAACTGCTCCCCTGCCAGCCTGTTTGACCCTAACTGCCCTCCCCTACAGGCCTGGTCACCTCTAAATGCCCTCCACTGCAGGCCTGGTGCCCCCAACTGTCCTCCCTTGCAGACTTGGTCCCTCCCAACAGCCCTTCCCTGCTGGCCATCTTGTGGTAGCCATCTTGTGTCCACATGGGGGCAGGATCTTTGACCACATGGGGGCAGCCATCTTGTGTGTTGGAGTGATGGTCAGTCTGCATATTACTCTTTTATTAGATAGGCTAGAGGCCTGGTGCATAGGTGGGGGCCAGCTAGTTTGCCTTGAAGGGAGTCCTGGATCAGGGTGGGGGATTCCTTGGGGCATGGAGTGGCCTGGGTGAGAGGCCTTTAGTGGTTTGCAGACTGGACATGCCCCCCAACAACCCAAGCCAAGGCCCTGGGATCTGGAATTTATTTATCTTCTACAATTGAAACTTTGTAGCCTGGAGCAGAGCCAAGCCTTCTACTTGCTTTGTGGCTGTAGCCATTTCTGTTGCAATGTGTGTATATCTTCCATAATTGAAACTTTGTAGCCTTAAGCAGAGGCCTAGGCTGGCCAGAGCTGCAGAAACTTGGCTTCCTCCATCATTGGGGAAACACAACCCTCTCTCTTGCTCTTTATGGCTGGAGCCATCTTGGTCGGGTTTATTTGCATAATTTGCTCCTGATTGGCTGGTGGGCATGACTGGTGGGTGTAGTGGAGGTATGGTCAATTTGCATATTACTCTTTTATTGGATAGGATGTGCACTTAGTTTTAAGTGTAAACTCAACTATCCTTATCTAATAAAAGAGTAATATGCAAATTTGGCTGTACCTTAGTTACTCCCACAAACCACGCCTGTCAGCCATGCCCACCAGCCAATCAGGAGCATGAAGGCATGTTCGAGGCAGCCAGGACCGGGCCTAAATGGCCAATAGGACATCCCTCAAGGGGTCCCAGGTTGTAGAGGGTGCAGGTTGGAATAAGGGAAACCCCCAGTCCCCTGTGCATGAATTTTGTGCACCAGGCCTCTAGTATATATATCCTATCTAATAAAAGAGTAATATGCAAATTGACCATACCTCCTATCAAGCCATGCCCACAGCCATGCCCATCATCCAATCAGGAGCAAATTATCCAAATAAACCCCAACCAAGATGGCTGCAGCCACTGAGAGCAGGAGGGAGGCTCCTGTGCATGAATTTCCTGCACTGGGCCTAAGTGTAAATAAAGTATGAAAGTATCATGTTAATTTTTATAGTGATTAGTAGGAAAGCCAAAGTGTTCAAAACAATTGGGTATAAATGAGGAAGAAAAATATCAAGAACATAATCTTGTTATTTTGTGAGATTAAATATAGATATTTCATTTTACTTAAGAAATGCTTATTTGGAAATGGGAATGCTAAATAAAGTGATACAAGGTATATCTGGACATATAGTCCCAGGATAGTAATGTAGTCTTTATGAACAATTTACTATTAAGGGCTTGTTGATCGAGTTTTTCATCTTTTTGAGGTTCTGGTTTTGGTTTTAGCCAAAGCAATATCCAGCATGCACCTCAGGCTTACACCCTTGAGTTGACATATCATCCAATGTACATTTTGACTATTAAAACAAACACAATTTGTCTTTCAGAAAATAATCAAACTATTTTCTGGGAATTAACAAAGAAATTCAGTAGGAAAGTAATAGTAATGGCAGAAAGGAAGCCCACAGAAGAGTAAAGAAGAAAAGTAGTATGGAGAGTTCAAGCTCCTTTGCCAGGTATGTTCAAACATGTTCATTAAATATTATTAAAAATATATAAATAAAAAAATTTTTTAAATATATTAAAAAAAACAAAAAACATGTTCATTCACTCTGCTGAACTGGCTACTTAGGAAATCAACAACATTGAAAAGGGCATCATTAGGTACAATGCACCTTACCATGCTAACAGACTGTCAAAGGGAAACGTGTTGGGAGTGGCAAGTGTGCACAGATAACTTGTCATTTTCTTATTTTCACACTTGTAACCTACCTAACATTAGATCTTTTTTTGGTTGTTAGAGGTAAAATGTCAGATAAGCTGAAAAATAGTTAATATAGTATAAAAATTTTCAAAGAAGGTAAAAGAACCAAGACCAACAGAACAGAAAATGACATTTAAGGAGCAGCCGAACTGGTTTGCCTCAGTGGATAGAGCGTCGGCCTGGGGACTGAAGGGTCCCAGGTTTGATTCCGGTCAAGGGCATGTACCTTGGTTGCGGGCACATCCCCAGTTGGAGGTGTTCAAGAGGTAGCTGATCGATGCTTCTCTCTCATCGATGGTTCTGACTTTCTATCCCTCTCCCTTCCTCTCTGTGAAAAAATCAATAAAATATATATTTAAAAAAAAAGATTTAAGGAGCAAAGGAATCTAAGCTGTTTTCCCTTTTTTTGGGTAGAGAGGCAAATATGACACTCAGCTATAATGGGAGTCTAAGTGGGAAGTTGGAAGTTGTTTCATTGAAGCCCTTACCTACTGAAACCAGAATGTTCCCCACTTGCAAACAAGCACATAAACACATATACACACATTCATTCCAAAAGAATTCTAAACTTTACAGATAAAAACTTTTGAAGTGCCATAAATTATAATTGTTTCATTTATTCCTGAAGCTTTTCCCACTAAAAATCATCTAATTTACATTATTTAATATGCTCCCTTCTCAACAAGTAGGATGACTATATAATTTAAAATATTAATTTGGAGAACTGTGTCATCTAAAAATAACTTTGGTTGTTATGATGCAGACAATCTGATGTATCAAAAAATATATAAATAAAGATATATAATGGAAATAATAAGACAAGCTTTGATTTTTATTAGTCATGGCTAATTAAATTTACAATAGTATTTAGAATTATAATATGCTTGTAAACATTTCTTTATGTGCAAACTCAATTTTTAAAATTTAAAGGAAAATACTTTTCTAGAATAATCCTCAAATAAAAATTAAAAATAAATAAATGAAGCCAAACTGTTTTTAAATGTTTTAATATTTGATCATTTAAATGCTTAAATGTTTAAGTCAAAATAGTTTCAAAGAACATTAATAACTTGGCTTTGAATATTCAAAGTCCTTCAATCTTTTAATCTTCTATTATTTTTTCTTCTCTTTCAATTGTAACTTTTCTTCAATCATTTTCCACATTCCTTAAATGTCCACCTTAATAAAATAGTACATACACTAAATAAACATAGTTCTGTGTTCCTTGTATTTAATCTTTTAATGTGAGTTGAAGGTTTTCTATTTCATTTCCTATAACTATTATTACTTCTGTTCACACAAATGTATTTTAAGTAAACATATTTTTTTTAATGTTGCTATATCATTTAAGTTTTACTCTCAGTGGATCTAAGGCTTTAAAGTAGCTTTCCCATTAGTAAACTTATATTTAATTAGAAAACATTAATGCAACTATGTCACTGCTCCAAGTCTCAATGTAGGCTCCAAGTTAAAAACAAACAGCAAACCAGGAAAAATATATTTATTAAAGCATATAAACCTAACACTGAACTTTATTTTTGTAAAAAACAATAGAGTGATTTATTTCTCTACGTGTAGGCTACACTTATCTACACTACAAAAAGACCTGCATAACTACTAAAAGTCGGGCTCTGGAACTCATTGAATATATTACAAATACATACTCAGTTACATGAAAGGTGCTTATTTATCATTAGACATCATTATTCCAAACAATGATAAGGATTATTGACCTTGTATAACTTACAGGTAATTAAGAAACAATTTAGCAAACAATGGACAAAAAAAAGGTACTAGATGATTAGATTAGATAAGTACAGAGAGCTATAAAAATATATACCAACTCTATTTAATGTTGTCAGAGTGGAGAATGGTCAAGGAAGTATATTCTTCTAAATGACATTTAATTGGCCCCTGAAAAATAAAAAGTTTAAAAGGTGAGTAATAAAGGAAAAAAACAAAGTTTGTTAAACTGTGTCAAACAATAAAATTAGAGAAAGCATGACACATTTAAGGAACTGAACAGTTTAGTGTGTCTGCACCATTACATACATGAAAGTAGGGGAGGAATGAAGAGGAGCCAATACAAGAAGGGAGCAGAAGGAAGGTTTAAGCAGTGGAAAGCCACTCATATGAGGATTAGAGAGTCACTATGTCACAATGCACAGAATGGACCTTGGCTGACAAAACTAGAAGCAAACGAAAAGATTATTGCAGTAATCTATGGTAATAGGGTGGGTATGAAGATATGTAGTAAAATTGAAAAGATTAAATTAGTGTTTGAATACTGAGGGTGAAAAAAAAATGGAAGAAGTCATGGTTGACTCCAAGGACTCTGGCTTAGACTGGTGTGGGAATGTTCCTGCCATTAAGTTAGAGGAGACTGAGGGGCCATGAGATGTTCAAATAAAGATGCCCAATAGGTAATCCACTGTAATAAGATCTAGACTAGAAAAGAGGGGTTGGGAGTGATCAATACATGGATGGCAATTAAAATTATGGAGTGGATGGAGTTCAGAATGGAATTATGTATGATAGAGGATCCACACAAACTCAGGAACAGAAGAGGAAAGAGACATGACAGAGAAGACAGGAAGAATGGCTGAGGTCGATAGACATTCAAGAGGGTCTTGTGTCAAAGATCCTGAGGTTGGCGAATATTTCTAGTCAAAAACACAGGTCAACAATGAGCAAACTTTATAAAGTGAAAGTTAAGAGGTTTTCTTTATATTTAACAGGAAGAAAGTCATTGGTGACATGGTGAGAGCACTTTGGTGAAACAGCAGGAAAAGCAGAAGCCAAATTTTAGAACTTGAAATGGAAGGTAGGAAGAGGAGAAAAGGAAACATCGACACTTTGGGGAAGTTTGACTTACAAGAGGCAGTAAAACACATGGGCAGAAACCTGAAACCACATGTGGCTGAGGGAAAGTTTTCTTGTAGTTGCTGATAGAAAAGGAAGCAAGAACGAGAGATTAGAGAGGAGGTGATCAACAAAGGGATTTTCTTAAAAAAATTAAAAAGGATGTGATTTTGACTATTGACTTGTAGATTTTATTTAGACAGAAAGAGGAATACTGCTTTATTAGAAACAGGAGAAGAGGAAAAAGCATTAAGCTGAAGACAAATATGTAGACTCAATGTTAGAAAGTTCAGGAATATATCATCTAATGTCTTCTCTTAAAAAAAAAAGAAATGAGCAAAAAATAAATAAACTCCTCTGTTAATGGTGACTAAGAGGTGCAAGGAGAGAATCACTGAGGAGATAAGAGACTAATTTCTGTCTGAAACAGCCACTAGCATAAATGGGAGATGACTGTGGAAATACAATTGAGTGGCCAGATAGAACCAATTATTCATTTGAGGCTGGTTGTTTACATTGATAGTGACACAAATTGACACCAGTATTGTCAATATCACCAATTTTTTTTGTAGAAACAAAGTGTTTTTACAAAAATGCATAAATAAAGAATATCTGTGAACATTTTTAATGGGAAGCATACCTGTGATCAGTTTAGAGGTCATCATCTGAAGAAATCACATTTTGACAAATATGGTAATTATGAGTTTGACATGTTTCAGAAAAAACACCCTTCTTTGTTATCACAGCACAGGCATTGTCTTCATCCTTGCTCTTGACTTCACATCTATAGATAAAAAGGCACGTTGTCTTCACTCTGCTGAAAGCACAACTGTGTGTATTTTGTGTGTTTTCTCTCTTCTTAGAAAGAATATACTATTCTTCAAGCTGGAGGTCTAAGACATTGTAATGTTCAGACAAAAAAATGCACAGTAAACAAAGACTTATTCAATGAAGAAATTGCTCCAAATAGCTTTTTAATCCAAAATGGTCATTTGTTAATAGAAATACTATGTAGAATAAAAATGTGAATAGGAAAGACTGGTTTCCAAATGCCATTTGATTATTGAATTCTAATATCTTATTCCTTAGAATTTTTAATTATTAGAGTCCTTCTAATAAAAATAAGAATTATTCTATAACCTTTGAGAAACATTTCATAAGAATTTAAAGGTAGAAAGCTGGTGGGGGGGGGGTGGGGGGAATGGCCGTGGAACAGAGTGATTCGATCTGAATCCGGTCCCAGGGCAGAAGGAGGGAGCAGCTGAGGGTCGCGTAGGGAGTGTTTGTTGGTGAGTAGGGGGACAGCTGTGCTCCAGGAGGAGGTAGGGGACTACTGGGCTGGCCTCCCCTGACTGAGCAGTCCCAGTGCTGCTGGGTTCTCTCGCAGAGCTACAGGCTCGGAGGTGGACCACGCCATCTTGAAGGGAAAGGGCCTGAAAATATACAGCTGCAGTACCCACTGGACGGCTGAGACCCCCAGAACACCAGTGCCCAGCTGGCATGGATGTGCAGAATCTAAGGAACTCTGCGCTCCGATATGGAAAGGTCAGATTTCCCCTAGGGTTACTTTGGACGTGAGACCAGGGAGCTGGCAGAGCTGGGAGATCCGTGCCTTGGAACTGTCAGAGCCGGGAGATCTGCACCCGAAATAAAATCTGTGGCTGTCGGAGCTGGTAAACATGAAATAGGTCCCTCAGAGCTGGTGGCAGAGGGAATTCCTAGAAAGCAACCCATTTGGACCTGACAGAGGAGGGAAACCCAAAAAACTTTGGACGGGTCCTGGCTGTTAAAACCAAGGGGGAAAGGGGATTTGCGAAAAATATATGTGCAGAACCTGAGTTCTGTGCAGAACCTGAGTTTGTACACTTCCATTTTTTCCCTCTCCTAATCCAACATAGTACTGGAACTATTAGCCATTGCAATTAGACAAGAAGAAGAAATAAAAGGCATCCAAATTGTAAAAGAAGAAGTAAAGCTATCCTTATTTGCAGATGACATGATATTGTACATAAAAACCCCAAAAGATTCCATAAAAAAACTAATAGACTTAATAAATGAGTTCAGCAAAGTAGCAGGCTACAAAATAAATGCCAAGAAATCTATGGCATTTCTATACACTAATAGTGAACTTACAGAAAAAGAGACTAAAAAGCAATCCCATTTACCATCACACACAAAAAAATTAAGATACCTAGGAATAAACTTAGCTAAGGAGGTAAAAGACCTGTTTGTGGAAAACTACAGGACACTAAAAAAAGAGGTAGAGGAAGATATAAACAGGTGGAAGAACATGCCATGTTCATGGATTGGGGGAATCAACATCATTAAAATGTCCATACTACCCAAAGCAATCTATAAATTTAATGCACTCCCCATTAAAATACCAATGGCATACTTCACAGACCTAGAAAGAACTCTCCACAAATTCATCTGGAATAAAAGAAAATACCCCAAATAGCCACAGCAATCCTGAGAAAGAAGCACAAAGTCGGTGGGATTACAATACCAGATTTCAAGCTGTATTACAAAGCTACTGTTCTCAAAACAGCCTGGTACTGGCATAAGAACAGACATATAGACCAATGGAATAGAATAGAGAATCCAGATATCAACCCAAACCACTATGGTCAATTAATATTTGACAAAGGAGGCATGAACATAAAACAGAATCAAGACAGTCTCTTCAATAAATGGTGTTGGGAAAATTGGACAGATATATGCAAAAAAATGAAACTAGACCATCAACTTACACCATATACAAAAATAAACTCAAAATAGATACAGGACTTAAACATAAGACTGGAAACCATAAAAATATTAGAGGAATCCACAGGAAGAAAAATCTCAGACATATGCCGAAAGAACTTCTTCAGTGATACTGCTCCTAGGGCAATGGAAGCTAAAGACAAAATAAACAAATGGGACTACATCAAAATCAAAAGCTTTTGCACAGCTAAAGAAACCACCAACAGAACAACAAGAAAACCCACTGTATGGGAGAACATATTTGCAAATGTTATCAGTGATAAAGGTTTAATCTCAAGCATCTACAGGCAACTCAGACAACTCAATAAAAGGAGGACAAATGACCCAATAAAAAAATAGGCAACAGATCTAAATAGAATCTTTTCGAAAGAAGACAAAAGGAAGGCCCAAAGACATGAAAACCTGCTCAAAGTCACTAATTATCCAAGAGATGCAAATCAAAACGACTATGCGGTACCATCTCACACCTGTCAGAATGGCTTACATCAACAAATCAACAAACGACAAGTGCTGGCGAGGATGCGGAGAAAAAGGAACTCCCGTGCACTGCTGGTGGGATTGTAGACTAGTGCAGCCACTGTGGAGAACAGTATGGAGTTTCCTCAAAAAACTGAAAATGGAGCTCCCATTCGACCCAGTGATCCCACATCTAGGAATTTATCCCAAGAAACTAGAAACGCGAATTAGAAAGAATATATGTACCCCTTTGTTCAGAGCAGCACAATTTACCATAGCTAAGATTTGGAAACATCCTAACTGCCCATCAGCAGATGAGTGGATTAAAAAACTATGGTACATCTACACAATGGAATACTACGCTGTGGTAAAAAAAAGAAGGAGCTCCTACCATTTGCAACAACATGGATGGAGCTGGAGAGCATTATGCCAAGTGAAATTAGCCAGGCAGAGAAAGATAAAATACTACATGATCTCACACATTTGTGGAATATAATGAATGACATAGACTGATGAACAAGAATGGATCCAGAGACTGAGAAAAGTCTATAAGAATGTCAAACCTCAGGTAAAGTGGGAGGTGGTGGGAGTAAGGGGGAAAGTTAATATATTTGACCTCTTGAACTAAGGTAAGTAATTTGTATATTTATATCCCTGACAAAGTTTATATAAAGTTATTAAAAAAATTGGCAGCTAGTTTGAGATTGAATTGACATGGCCTAGAGCTTCTCATCTCCTATGGACACTAGTCCTTAGGCTAGACCCCCCTAACTTCCTGTGACAACATAATACCCTTACATGATATTATTCTACAATGTCATTATAATTTTTGATATGTGACAACAGCATATTGTACAATTATCCCAAAGAAACTTACAAACTAATTCTTTGAATGTTTGGCAGCAATTTAAAAAAGGATAGAAAAGGAATTAATCCCTTTCAGAAGGAATTAAGGCACTGGGAAGGCACTTGAGCATTCTATATTGGGCCCTCTTGCCCTTTTTGCCAAGAGATACCCTCTTCTTACAATCCAAGTGTGCACAGCTTTTGCCTGAGCTTCCAGTTCAAGCTGTGGATGAAGCTTCTGGGTGGCTGGCAACATGGATCTGTCTCTTGCCCAATGGTGTGAGCTAGGCCCTCTCTGGAGAAGAAACCTGGGTCCCCCAAGATATGTGATCAGTATCAGGACCTCGCCAGCAGGTGAGGAGACCCGAAGGCAGGTGCTGGGCATGGAGACCATGGGGGCATAGACTACAAAGGAGACAGAACTGAACCTCTCATCACCCTGTTTGGCCCCGGAAGATGGCTGGTTAGCCAGAGATGGGTAAGATTCCTCAGTGAAGGAACAACCTAAGACAGGCACAGTTGCAGAGGGGCCAATAGGATAGAACTAAAAGAAGTGGGGCACAGACCCTCACCCACTAACCTCACAGGGGCCTGAACTCTCACCCCTTCTGAGAGAGGTCTCCTGCTCCCACGGCTGCTACGCCTCCCAGGCACAGCTCAGATCGGGACCCAGGTTACAGACAGAGACTTGGCCAGCAACAGCTGCTCTATATGTAAATTTAGTCTAGTACCAGGAATGCTCAGGGCCTACTCAAGAATGCAAATAATCCTTTCCACTAATATTTACAGGGTAAACTAAGATTTTGTTTGAGTGTTAAAATTGACAGTAAAATAGTAATCAAGTTTTCAGATTAATTTAAATTGGCCAAGTGAAATAAGTGAATACTCAAGAAAATTTAAGTGTATTGGACAAAAAGCTGTCCCTAAAATATTAACTAAAATTTCTATTAGTAGTTCATCTCACTATAAAATTGCCTAACATCCAAAGAACCTAAAGCAGTCATATTTGTGTGCAAAAATTAATTTAAAATTACCAAGACTGCAACATAAAATTTTCAAAACCCCATTAATCAAAAAGGGGGAGGGGAATAGTGGGGTAATATCATGTAAGAAAAAATATCCTGTAAGTAAAATACATCTAGAAAATTCCTACTCCAGAAAAGTAACTTCCATTTGCAATGCCAACAGCAGGACACCCATGAAAAACACATATGATATCAAAATAAGCCAAAGGAAAGTCATTTGGGCAAAAATAAAAAGAATCCCAAGTCTAATTTGCAGAGAGGATCCCTTTGTTAACTTTCGGTCAAGAATGTGTTTGTGTGTTTTCAGAGAACAACTCCAAGACCATGTGGGTTCCTATGACAGTGAGGCTCTGACGGGTTTGTTCCAGCCACCAGGACAGTCCAGAGATGGGGGACACTGATGACACCTTGCCATGCTAGCAGTCAGCAGCGGTGTGTTGCTTCAGGCCACCCAGGACCAAATCAGAGAAGATGGAACTTGCATTGCCACCATGTGTCTACCATCTGGATACCATTGCTGACATATACACATGAAGATCTATTTGACATTGAAACAGACTCAGAACAGTTGGACATTGAAACTGAGACTCAAACATTTTTTGTTCTTATACATTTATTTCTAGTATGCAGATGCAGGATATTTTTGAAGGAAAGAAACAAGGGAGAGCAATTGATATGGAGGCAGGGAGGGATTGAACAGGCTGTCAAGCTACAGGGGGAAGGCTGGGGAGGGTCGGGGGTGGGTGCTGTGGGAGATCAACCAAAGGACTTGTATGCATGCATGTGAGCATAACCAGTGGATGCAATACACTGGGGCAGGGCTGGGGCGAAGGCAGGTGGGGACATGTGCTGGGGGGTAGGGGTAGCTGGGGCGGGAGGGGGGACAATGGGTGGAAAAAAGGAAAACATATGTACTACTATTAAATCTAAGGTATACTTCCAAAACATATATATATATATATATATATATATATATATATATATATATATTAATTTAAAAAGTAAATTTAAATGTAGACAATTTTATATTGACTGTAATTTCTATTTATACCTCTAATGTTATAGGTAAACTGAAAAAAATGCAAATATGAAAATAGATTAGCTTAGAAGCCTTCATTTCTCTAAGGAAAATTGTGGAGCGCCCCCAGGGAAGGCACTTGAGCATTCTTTAAATCAATGTCAGCTGAATCCAAGGCGCCAGGCAGAGTCGCATCTTGAAAACACATTCACCAAGAAGGCTGGATGAGTTATCAGTACTGAATCTTAACTTTGCCCTAGGTGTTGGCGAGAGGGCCTTGAAATGTAAATTCAGCCTAGCCCCAGGAATGAGGGAATGAATAGGGCCTGGGCCCACCCAAACTCCTTTGATCCTAAGTTTTTTCAGTGAAACCCCTTTATATTTTTGGAATATAAATAAACACAGTGCTGTTGGATTTGAGTCACTGTCTCTCCATCAGAGAGAACAAACATTCCACCCAGCCCCTGCTTATTGCTTCTATTTCTGCATCTTCTCTCCTATTTTTTTATTTTTCAACCCCCAGCTCCACTACTCAGAAACTACCACGCTGGACATGGAAAAGAGAGAAAACCCCTACAGAAAATTTTCTACATACACACATTAACAAATATCAAAGTCTGCAATCTATAAGAACCAGGTGTCTTTCTAGAGTTTTCAAAAGCCCCCAGTGGGGATTGGCTGCTGAGCTTTTATATTTCCCAATGATATTCAAATGTCAGACACTCACAACTGTGGATTTAATGGGGTGCCATCCAGCCAGGTCCAGGTCTTTTGTGGATATGTAATGTTCAATCCAATCCAAAAGTAGATTCCATCTTGTATACTATTTTGTATGAAAGCCTGTGAAAAGGGATACAGAGGAAATTAAGTGAGAATACCTATTAAAATAGCCTCTTGTACTTTTTTCCATCTTTAAAAGGTTATCATATCTATCTCCCTAATCAGGAAAATCTTAAGAGAGTGAAAGATGTTTTCTACATGTGTAGGGAAGGAAATCAATGTAGAAATTCAAAATATGTGACTTTATGTGAAAGCATGCATGCTTGATGGGATTCATGAAGATGGTGGGTTATATAAACAGCAACTGATGAAAGGGTGCAAAAAGGGATGTGAAGCAAAAATGAGGAATGAACGAGTCTGTTAAAAGGAGCAAGAACTATACATGGATTGCTCTGTCTACCAACGGGCAGTTTTGTAGAAAACTGAAGCTTATGATGAACTTCACATAAATGAAACACAAGAGCCCTCTATTTCCTACCCAACATATTAGGATATTGAGAATATTTGTAATGCTTTTGATGAGTACCTCAAAGAGATCCTACCTTTCTCTCCAAGAAGGATGGCATAGATATCCTAGCTTTGTGATTTACTTAAGGGAGTGAAATAGACAAGTTTATAAAAACTGTCAAGTTCTGCAGATTCTTAAGAAAATGAGGAAAATACCATCGCCTATGTCATAGGTTACTGTGAGCGTTAAGTTATATAACATTTGTAACTTGTCTACCATAGTTCCTGCCATATGAATGGAATTCAATAAATGGCTATAACTATTAGTTTGTAATTCCTGGATTCTAAAATGTACCTATTTCTTCCAGTTTTCATTTTTTCCCCTCTTCGATAGTATATTTTTTCACTCATAGTAAATTAGCTCTTACCAGTTCAGCCTTGTCTTGGATCATCAAGAGTTGTGATTTCATTCTTAAACATGATTGTTGGCTATCAGTCCATGAATTAAAAGTTTTTAAAAAGTTATAGCATTTCCCTTTCTCCTGAACCCAGTCATTAGGGCATAAGTTTAGTCTAGGGCTTCCTGAAATGAAAACATAAGAAGTAGGAATGAAAATAAGATGTGAATATCAAAAAACAGTTTTTGCACTAATTATGTAAACTGTTTTATTAAATTTAACTATTTGTCCCACTTTTAAGAAATGAACTCCCTCCCTACTGATTAATAATTTTAGAAGAGATACATGCAAAAAATAGTCAGTAATTATTTATTGAGTTATTACTACATCAAGTAATTCTCTGAATTTTTATGTACATGAATGCATAAAATGTTTATTTTCTATAAGAAACTTACAAAACCCATGAAATGATTAACTCCACGTTCCTCATTTTGTAAATAAAGATACTATGAATAAAGTTAAGCAAAGTTAAATATAAACTGGGAAACTAAAGGTTGAGTGACTTACACAAAGTTATATAACTAATAACTGGTAGACATAGGGAAATTTAAAGTAAAACAGAGAGCTTGAATGGCATTAGAAAAAATAACTACTGTGGAAAAAGAAAGCCATTTTCAGAATCCTTTTTAACTGCAGAACGAGGTATTTCATAAGACACTGTATTAGCAAATTTGTAAAACAAATTGTTCAACAAGATCCCACTTTCTATATGCCTCCATGTCCACCAGACTTTTCTCTGTAAAAAGGGAAAACTGTGGAATAAGTATTAAAATAAATCTATACTCATAAATGAGTAGAAACAGATTTCAACTGAACTAATGATTGTTTTATATTTTAAGCTGAATAATATATATATATATATATATATATATATATTATTTTTTATATTTATATATAAAAGTCCAGTGACCAGTCTCTGTGATGCACACTGACCACCGGGGGCAGATGCTTCACGCAGGAGCTGCCCCCTGATAGACAGTGCGCTCCCACCGAGGAAGGGCTGCTCAGCCAGCACCTGAGCTGCAGGGCACCCAGCCTGGCTCCAGCTCCTTCCTGGCCATCTGCGGCTTGGCGCACTGCTATATCCCTGGGGAATGTCCAGCTACCGGTTTATTCCCTACCCTCTCCATCCCCCACCACCACCACCACCTCCCAGACTAGGCCTACACCTGCAGTCTGACATCCCAAGAGGTCCCAGATTGCAAGGGTCTCAAGAACTTGGGTGCTATGGGCACTCCTGTAGCGCAAGCGGTTACCATGGACAGGTTTCATGTCAGCCCAATGTCAGCCTGTTTTTTTTTTTTTTCCTTAACTATTCAAACATATGAACTTAGAGCACAGCCCCGCTCAGAGCTGGCAGAAGCAGCCAGGGCATTGGAGGGCCAGTGTCTGGGAGAAGGGACATGGGATGGGGCTGTGGGCGCATGGCTACACGGCGGGTAGGGATAGGATTGGAATCTCTTTCTCTGTAAGCAGAGAAAAGAAAGGAACCACACTGTTTTGGTGGCTGCACATGCCTCCCCCTTGAGCCCTGCAGCACAGCGGGCTTGCACACTGTTGGCAAACATGACATTCTGTGCACAAGTGCGGAGAAGGCGTGCCCGCACTGCCTCGGGAGTCTCGTCAGTGGGTCTCTTCTTGGGGGAGCAGGGTTTCTTTGGTGCAAATTACATGAGATCTGAACCTAGAGTTCCCAAAGGGAGGCTGCGCCCGCTTGCCTTCAGGCAAAGGCACTGGAACCATTATATATATCTAATTTTTTATATATATATAATTTTTTCTTTATTGATTACGGTATTACATACATGTCCTTATTCTCCATTACCCCCCACCTCCCAGCCATGCCCCCACCCCCCTGTTGTCTGTGTGGAGTATAATGAACAACATAAACTGAACAAAAATAGACCCAGAGACAGAACCGTCCTTCAGAACATCAAACCTCAGGGAAAGTAGGGGAGTAAGGGGAGAGATCAACCGAAGGGCTTATATGCATGCCTACAAGGAACCGTTCTTGACATTGAGCACGGGTTGGCTGAACGGCGTGGCCCCGAGCTGGGCCGGTGCCCGGGGAACGGTGAGCGGAGGAGGGACAGGAGGGTGGACCGGCAGGGCGAGTGAGCCCTGGGGTCTGGGAGTTTGGGGTGCTGCAGAGGTCAAGGAGTACGGACAAGCAGTCCCCGCGCAGCACCCAGGCCCAAGGTGTGGGCGACGGGGGCAGGAGGGTGGACAGAGGGTCTGGGAGGCCCCCTGGCCCCCGCAGGGCGCACGGCAGGTGCAAGTGGGAAGAAGGGCTGTCGCTGTTGAGCTGTCGGTGGCTTCCTGAAGGCTTTTGGGAACCCTCTTTCTGGGGAGGCTTTTCTCACCCCCCGCCCCCCAGCAGCGCGCAACTCAAAGGCCCAGGCAGAGCCGCCCAAGCTCCCCGGCACCCAGTCGGAGGGATCTGGCACCCCGCAGGACAGGACGGAGCAGCCCGAGCCGCTGCCTGCTGGCCAGGGTGGAGGGGGTGGGGGTGGACGCAGGGGCCTCGGAGCTGGACCACCCGGCCCCCCGGCGCTCTCCGCCAGGAGGCATCCAGCTGCAGACCTCCGACCCCATTACCTGGGTCAGTGGTGGGGTGGACAGTGACCCAGGACGGGGAGGAAATGAAACTTGGGGCGAGTCCCACGGGTGCAGTCCCGTGATTAGGCATGCGATAAACATGGGGAAAGCAAAGTTTTGTGCTTTAGAATAAGAGTCTGGACTCTTTGGGCGGTCTCTCTCTCTCTCACTCTCTTCTCTCTCTCTCTCTCTCTCTCTCTCACACACACACACACACACACACACACACTCACACACACACACCTTTCTCCCCTCTTCCCTGGCCTGGTGAATATTCACACAGAAAGTTAACCCTAGCTCCTCAGAACCCACCCCCACTGGAGTGGCCTGTGGTTTTGTTTGTTGTTGTTTTGTTTTGTTTTTGTTTTCTCTCATAAGGTTTTTTTGTTGTTTGGTGTTTTTTCTCTAACTGCTAAACCGGCAGGGAGACATTCCCCGAGGGGTCCCAGATTGTGAGTGACTATGTCATAGCTTATAAACTGCTACATTCCACACACAGTTAGTTAAACAAGGAAGGCGGCTTCTGCGATGTTTGAAAAAGAGATCTGTGGCTCCTTAATCCCAATTCATCAGAAGAACCTCCAAACTGTCCACTTCCTGTTTTTTCTACATGGGGTGAACATGCATTCATATATATTGGGAACAGTCTCTTAGATTTAATAATTAAAACCTGGCAAGGCTACTCTGACACTGGAAAAACAGGATGACGCAGCAATGACATGCATGGACACTGGCTTGCACAGTTTGTGGTCAGCCCCGATTCTGACACTTGTAACTGTAAGCAAACCAATTATTACTTCTCTTTGCTTCAGTTTTTCCACCCATAAGATGGGGGAAAGGGTACTATTGCCTCAGAAGGATCATGTTATGTACTATTTTTTATAATCATGGCAAAAAATGTTGTTACCCATACAACAGCAAGATGCCTTTCACCTGTATGAAAAGTATGGTCACTGATGCATGCAGCATCTCGGATTGCGGGAGAGATACCCTAGGGGTCCCAGATTGTGAGAAGGTGCAGGCTAAGCTGAGGGACCCTCTACCCTGCACAAGTTTTGTACAGCAGGCCTCTAGTAGGTACATAAGTATTGATTGTATTCTATTCAAATTTTTATATCTTAAATATTGCATATTCTTTTTAAAACATTCACAAATTTATATAAAAACTTAACTGATATTCTTATATTAAATGAGATAAACATGAAAATAAAAATATTAGACACTGTATAGAAAAGTTGGTAATTACTTTTAAAGACTATGGGAGCTCTTTGGGAGACAGTATGAGAAAATATATTATTTCAGAAAAACATCAATACTAAGTTTATGTTTTGAATCAGCAAATCATCTTGATTCTTTACAATCCTTTTCCCAAGGCATTTTATTTTATACTGGGAGCTCAATGCACAAAGATTCATGCTAGAACGATTCAGCAACCTTTTCCTGGCTGCTGGCATCAACTTTCCAGTCCAGCGGAGCCCCTTTCTGCTCAGGCCCCAGAGCCACCTCTTTCTGCTCTGGGAGCCTCCTCTTTCCATTCCAGTCCCACTTTCCCAAGCTGCCCAGAGGCCCTGAGAGACCCGGCTGGGGCAGAACACCATGGCCACGACACAAGTGTCCTGCCCTAGTCACTCGAGCCTGTGTATGCAAATTAACCACCATCTTTGTTGGATTAACTTGCATATCACTCCTGATTGGCTGGTGGCATAGCAGAAGTACGGTCAATTTGCATGCTTGTCTATTATTAGGTAAGAAGTAATAACAACAAAGTGCTCATTAAAATAGTGTATTAATAAACTAGGCTTTAACTGCATTGACCAGGGAAAATATTCAACAAGACACTGAAGACCAAAACTAGAGAAAAATTTTAGTTTTGCTGAAATTCAGTATCATAAATTATTAACCGAAATAAATAATTTTAATGTCTCACTCTTATTCAGACATTTACCATAATATGCACTTTGTGATGGTAGCATTTAACCTCTAAAGTAAAACATCAATTATTCACTTCACTCTTTTTTTTTTTTTTTTACTTGCTTGAAAGTCACATACCACAGCAATAGAGAAGTCCAGGCTTCTGCCAATACAGAGCAAAGAAAAGAAATTAAACTATTAAAAATTAACTACTGGGGATTGAGCCTGTAACCCGGGCATGTGCCCTGAACAGGAATTAAACCAGTGACCTCTTGGTTCATGGGTTCATCGCTCAACCACTGAGTCACACCAGCCTGGCATCAATAAATAATCCTTGTGTGCCACAGTGCTAAGACCCCTCCCCCTCCCCATCAAGGGGAGGCCTCAAATGGTCCTGAAAAGCCTAGAAGAGTACATGTATGAGGAGGAATATCAGAATTACCACAATAAGGAAGTACTTTGTACAGCAGGCCTTTAGTAGGTACATAAGTATTGTTTGTATTCTATTCAAATTTTTATATCTTAAATATTGCATATTCTTTTAAAAATATCCACAAATTTGTATAAAAACTTAACTGATATTCTTATATTAAATGAGATAAACATGAAAATAAAAATATTAGACACTGTAATACCTTAATCAATAAAGAAATTTTAAAAATATATTGAATAGTATCTGAATACATCAGATAAAAATATTTTATTTTCTTATAAGAATTGTTTAAAACTAAAGACACTTGAGATCAGCAGATGTCCCTCTGAGTTACTCTGACCTGACTAAAAGCAGAAAATTCTGAGAAATGAGGGTACCATTAATTGCATCTTTGGAGTGGTTTATTCTCAGGAAAAAGACTGAGAGGAAACCCACAGAAAGTGCACTCTCTGGGGAGTTTTATAGTCATGAAGAAGATGGAAAGACTGGTTTCACCATCACTAACAGACACTGTCACAAACTTTCTGCAGTTTGTACCTCTAAAAAAAACACTTGCCTTTCCTAAAGAAAGAAGCTTTGCCCATACAAGTCATTTCTTCCCTTCCTTTTTCTCTCCTAAACTAGATATATAAGCCTTTAACTTCAAGCATTTTGAGCCAGCTACTTTTTTGTTAGTTCAGGTATACACTTAAACATTTTCTCCTGTTGACTGTTCCTTTGTCAGTTTAATTCACAGTCCCCTGAGTTTTAACTTTAGAGGGTAGAGGGAAAGCTTTTTATCCCCTACAATATTATGAAATAAAAACACTTACTTGTGAAATTTATATTATCTGGTTGTTTCCTGGGAAAAGTATTTACACAATTGCATTCTCTGGTTCCATTTTCACTAAGAAACATCTCCATGTTGTGATTATCACTGAAGGAACGTAAGTTTGGGTGGCATACTAAGAAATAAGAAAAAGAATGACACTAATTAGATTTCTATAATAATAAGACTGTGGCTTTTAATTATCCATTAAAATGAAACTATAAGTGATTGCATAAACTTCTGGTTGAAAGTTTGTTTATAGTATTTCAACCCTCTAATTTAACAAAGGATTGTTCATTTAGAGATAGATTTCCACTTGTAAAAAGGTAAATAGTCACAAAAAAATAAAACACATTTTCTAAGTAAGATTAAAATATATTTAATTTGCATCTGTTTACTCTGATAGGTTAGAATTCTTTGTGATCTTGACCTAATTATGAAGCCTCACTGTTTCTCAGTACTTTCATATATAAAAGGGGGAAGGCTTAACAAACAGACTTGTTGTAAGGCTAAAAGAAAATGAATATAAAATGTGTATCCCAACCCCTCACATGCATAAAGTCACAACAAATAGAAACAATAACAGATATAATTATCCATAGCTCTTATTCATAGAACTCATCTTAGAAAAATATCTTTTTTTAATTGAATTTACTAGGGTGACATCGGTTAATAAAATTATGTAAGTTTCAAGGGATACAATTCTATAACACATTATCTGTATACTAGAGGCCCAATGCACGAAATTCCTGCACAGGTGGGGTCCCTAGGTCTGTTTCAGGGCAATCAGGGCAGATCAGTTTCCCTGTCTCCCTGCCACTCCCCTCGCTGCCCATGTCCACCGCCACCCATCCCCAGTTACCCTTTGTGTTTGTTTCTATGTGTTAGGTAGATATGCAATGTCTGCCAGTCTTGGTAGGATGACTTTATGTGGTAGGTGTCCTGTGGGACCTTGTGGTACAGTCTCCTTGATCACCTGCACTGAGTGCTCCCAGATTGACCCTTGTAGAAACAGATATTAAATTTCACTTGGACTTAAATTTTTAGGCAGCTGATATAGTCTGTCAAAACTTTAAAAATTAAATCACTGTAGAGTGAAAAAGATTTTTTAGACTTGCTCTTAGCCAAAAGGTCAAAAAACGATCAAAAATTTTTTTAAAGGGGCCAAAATTAGATTTCATAGAACTAAGTAATTTTACCAAAATATAAAAAATCAGCCCGGCTGGTATAGCTTAGTGGTTGAACATTGACCTAGGAACCAGGAGATCACTGGTTCAATTCCCAGTCAAGGCACATGCCTGGGTTTTGGTCTTACTCCCCCATCAGGGTATGCAGGCTGCAGCTGATCAGTGATGTTTCTCTCTGATCAGTGTTCCTATCTCTCTATTTATTGCCCTTCCTCTTGCTCTAAAAACAGATAAAAACATATTTTTTTGAAAAAGGAAAGAAAAAACACACTTCAGTTTATAGATTGTGGACTGTCAAGCCCACAATATTTACCAATAAAGTAAAGTTAGGAGCATAATAGATTTTATAAATTAGTTTTATGGCCTCCCATATATAGGGAAAAACTAAGAATTATTTTTTAAATATATTTTATTGATATTTTGCAGAGAGAAAGGGAGAGGGATAGAAAGTCAGAAACATCGATGAGTGAGAAACATCGATCAGCTGCCTCCTGCACAGCCCTACTGAGGATGTGCCCGCCACCAAGGTACATGCCCTTGACCGGAATCAAACCTGGGACCCTTCAGTTTGTAGGCCAATGCTCTATCCACTGAGCCAAACCAGTTTTGGCAAACTAATAATTACTAATAAAATAATCAAACTAATAATTACTAATACAATTGGCATTTATTACCAATATAACTAAAATAATGATGAGAGAAATCACCAGGCAAACGTGAAAAATTAGTCTTAAAAAGTTATAGAAATAAAGGTAAATACCAAAGAAAACGTGTTGATTTCTATAGTTGAATATATAGCTTTCAATTTACTTACCCCAAATAATTAGTCCTATCACTGTAGCAATGAGAATAAGCAGTGCAATGCTGATCAGTCTCAGAGCAGTCTGATGCCACTTTGGACATTCAGGATAATCTGTAATGATTAATTTTTCTTTCTGAGATATCCTGACATTTAAAATGAACTTGAAAATGTTTCCTAGAAATGAAAATTCTGAGGGTATACATTGTCTGAAGGTTGGGGAAGAAATCTATAATCTGTATTCAAATTTCCTTGCCATGTACACACATTTAATTATCTTTAATGAATAAGATTTATTGATTTTAAATAAAAGGTCAATATACTTTATTTTAAAAGTAGTCTTTTTATTTTGTACAACAACCAAATGGGTGGATATTAGCTGATCAATTGGTTAGTTATACCATTTCTACTAGAATTTTCCGTTTACCTTCATTTATATCTTGATTGGATTACACAGATAATATTCAGTGGGGTTAAGACACAGAAAGGTGAAATATAAATGGTACCAAAATAATTGAATAATAGTAAAAATGAATGTCTAATGAAGAAACATAAGAAAAATTTATGGGAAGGCTGTAAGAGATCAACCGAAGAACTTCTATGCATGCATAGAAGCATAGCCAATGGACATAAGACACTGGGTGGAGGGCAGATGAGGACATGTGCTAGGGGGTAGAGGAGGCCTGGGGGAGGTCAATGGGGGAGAGAAAAGGAGACATATGTACTACTATTTGTAATACTTTAAACAATAAAAATAAATAAAAAAGACACACACAAAAAGAAAAATTGAATATTGTAGTCATCTTCCCAAATGTTGTTTGAAATAAAGTTGTATATTTATATCAATTCATAGAACAAAAATAGGATTATAATCTTTATAATTATATATTTTGCTTCAATAAAATAAGCATTATAACACCTTCACAGTCTTCAACACAGGTCAAGTCAAATCTGATCTATTACATTCCATTTAATAGTATTTATAAACATGTAGTTATATGCCAGGAACTGTGCTAGATATAAGCATTACAGAGATAGAAAACCACACACTTTAGTGCAGATAACATCTATGTAAACATATTATTTCAAAATGAGATAACAAATTTTCTTAATAGACTCTAGATCAAATTCTTAAAAGTTCTCATTAAAAACCTAGGACTAAAAGACCCATAAAGCATCCTAGCTCTATAATCTGTGGTCTAATGGAGAATTATAGATTCCTACCTCGGCACGTCCACTTGTGTTGGCAATGATAGGGATGTTTCCCTGGCTTCTGAATCGTTGATCGCTTTGTGTTTTGCTCCTGTTCAAACATCCTATAAATAGAATAATCCATCTTTGAATTCGATGGAAAGAGAGACATCACCTAATCAACAGCAGCGTTCCTACATAAGAACTGTGGCACTGAACAAACCCTAAACCTATTACAAAGGTTGTGGTTAAATTACAAAGGATGTGGTTAAAGGAAAACATCTTTCTTTTTTTTTTTAACCCAGCCCTAATTATACATTTTACTTTTAAACACTGACCAAAAAATGAGACATTCATCTAATTATTTGATTACAAAGCTCCTTAACTGGGGCGGGGGGGGGAGGGGGGGAGAGAGCTAGGAATCCATTATAAATACTTAGTTTGACATGCATTGCCAGAAACAAAGCTAGGATGAAATCTACCAGTTAACAGGTTGTGAGTCTCCAGGACAATGTGACATGACTAAAAAATACTCCAGATAACCTTGATCAGCATGTGTTCTTTCCATGTCCATTAAATGAAGAGCTTTTCTTGATCACCAGTTTTCCAAACAACAGGCAAGTAAATCTTGTAACACCAGACAGAAATCATCACAGCTTACAAATGTCACAGCAAACTGGCCTCTTTCAACAGGCAAAGAGGCAGTCCTGATTCAAAATGAATCTGGCAGCCAGTGACATCCACAGCTTCATTAGTATTCAGCCCCCAGGATGCTGGCAAGATTGTCAGGTTTTAGCCAGGTAATTTCCCAGCAAATATTCTCCCATATGTTTTGGAATTTTCCTTTGCATCTTAGCATCTTTTAACAGCTTCATTACACAGAGCACCATTGTTCCAAGAACACAGGACCAACTCCCAAGTCCAGACCCAAAAAAGCAGAAACTTCTTTCTTTAAATAACTTTTACTTTAGGGTAATATTATATTTATAAATAACTTTTGAAGTTATTTATAAATCTAAATATCAGAGTTTCTATATAGCCACACCCAACTTCCCCTAATGTTTGGTACATTTGTCAACATTAATAAATCAACTTTGATTCACTATTATTAACTAAAGTCTATTTACTTTGTATTCACTCTTTACCTAATAGTTTTTCCTTAGTTTTTACCTAATGCTCTTTTTTTCTAATCAAAGTTCCCATTTAGGATACCACTAATCATTTAGTTCTCAGGTCTCCTTAGGAAACTCTTGGCTGTGACAGTTTCTCACTCCTTGTATTTGATTACTTTTTAATATTTGAGGAATGTTATCAGATATTTTGTGGAGTATTTCCAAATTGTAGTAGTTTAATATTTTTCTCATCATTATCATTAGGTAATAGCTTTTCAATGGAAGACAGAGATAAAATGCCATTTTTATCACATCTTATGAAGGGTACATAATATCACCATGGCTTATCACAGTTGATATAATGTTAACTTCAATCCTTGACTATGGTAGTATTTTTCAGGTTTATTTACTGTAAAGTTACTCTTATCTTTATTTCCATACTGTACTCTTCAGAAGGAAGTCAAGATTTATAGCTCTCACTTAAGTCAAGAGTTATGTTCCACTTCTTTGAGGACAAAGTATCTAAATAATTATTTAGAATTCTTCAGATGACATTTGTCTAGTCTCCCATTTATTTACTTAAAATTTTTTCACTAAAAACTCTTTCAGCTGAGACCGGTTTGGCTCAGTGGATAGAGCATCGGACTGTGGACTGAAGAGGTCCTGGGTTCGATTCCGGTCAAGGGCATGTACCTTGGCTGTGGGCACATCCCCAGTAGGGGGCCGTGCAAGAGGCAGCTGATGGATGTTTCTCTCTCATCGATGTTTCTGACTTTCTATCCCTCTCCCTTCTGCTCTGTAAAAAAATCAATAAAATATATATATTTTTTAAAGATTCTAAAACAAAAACAAAAAACTCATTCATATTTGTTATATCTTTTGAGTTATAATTCAATATGATTTTATTCATTTAATTTCTCACATTGTTTCAACTTTGGCCATTGGAAATGCTTTTAGTTGGCTCCATGAGTTCATATTATTGTCTACAACTTTAATACAAGGGTGGGAAAAAGTAAATTTATGGTTGTGAGTACCTATGATTTATCTTTTAGGTAATGATGGCTTGTTTTTTTTTTTTTTCTTATAAGAACAACTGTAAACATACTTTTGCCTACCCCTATAGATTACAACATGGATAATGTTAGTCATCTCCCTTGCATTTCTGTAACCTCCCACTCCAACAGGGAGAAACATGTCTATTACCATCACTATTCATTCACTTACTTGTTCAATTACAGTATACATATTTAGTGGTTTCAAAATTGCGATTTCACACCTTGTGAAAAATTACTTTACCAACTACAGTGCTTATGTACACTTCCCTTTGTCATTAGTCTTAAAAGTTAAGACTACTCGTTTTGAAGGTTGCTTAGGTCATCAAACTTCATTCCCAGACCCTTCAGGGAGGCCATTTCATACATTTACAGTATATTTCAGACTCTTCTGGAAGATTTCATTTTCCACACTGGGGGTCCACAGCTTCCAAAGTTATTTTTATTTGCATACATTAAGTTTGAGTCTTTCTGCCATGAAGTTCTATGGATTTTGACTAAAGCATAATGTCACAAATCCACCATTATAGAATTATACAGAATGGGTTCACTGCCCTAAAAATGTTCCCTTTGCTTCACTTTCGACCCTACTCTCAAATTCTTACAATGTTTACCTTCCCTACAGTTTTTTTATCTAGATGTCACATAAATGAAATTAATTATGCAGAATATAATTTTCCAGACTGGCTTTTTTCATGTAAATTTTAAAATCAGGTAGTGAGTCCTCCAACTTTGCTTTCCTCAGCATGTGGTTGCTGGTGTAGAGCCCTTGACTTTCTATATTTTTAGAACCAGTTTATCAATACCTACAAAGTAGTCTGAAGAGATTTGTTTGGGATTACAATCTACAGATGAAGTTGGAAAGAATTAGCATCTTACAATAGTGAATCTTCCTATCTAAAACATGGAGTATCTCTCCATTAATCTAAATTTTTTTAATTTTACTTTTATTAATATTTTATAATTTTCTAAATATAGATTCTGTATGTATTTTGCTAGATTTATACCTATTTTGATTTTTTGGTGCTGTTATAAATGATATTTTAAATGTTAAATTCTAGTTGTTCTTTGCTGGTACTATATATAAATGTAGATAATTTCTTGTATATTAACTTTGTATCTATAAACTTTCTGTACACACTTTTTATTTACAAATTTATTTATTTTCATACTTTATAGTTGTCTAACTAGACATTCATGACATTTGTTGAAAATACTAATAAAATTTATCAAGCTTTAGTCAGGCTAAGAAAAAAGAGAAATTACCAATATTAGATATAAAGTAGTCCATTGGCATTAAAGAGGCAGTATAGGAATACGACAGATAACTTTAATCCCACAAATTTGATAGATAAAATAAGACCCTTCCTGGAAATTATCAAAACTCACAAAGGAGGAATAAATTGAATAGCCCACCTCTCTTAAAGTAATTAAATCAGTAATTAATAGCCTTACAATATGAAAAACAACAAGGCCAGATGGTTTCACTTGCGAATTCTACAAAAATGTAAGAAAGATAAATATCTAATTTCTACAAACTCTTAAAAGAAATAGAAACAGAGAGAATATTTCATAACTCATGCTCTGAAGCCAGCAGTTAATACTGAAAGCAGATAGAGACATTAAAAGAGGGTAAAAACACAAACCAATAGGAGCAAAGATATTATATCTTCTGTGACAGTAGAGAAAACAAGTAGAGATATAAGTTGTAAATATTCTTGGTGCATAGGACACACTATGTGTAAACGTCTAGATAGTTTTTCTATATCAAAGAAAATCAGCTGTGGAAGGACAACCACAGCCTCTTCCTTTACGGGCGCACCTTATTTCCTCTCAGCAATGACAATGGCATTTCGTGAGCATATCTTGTCTGTGGTTTACCTACAATTTTATCATATACTAGAAGCTCAGTGCACGAAATTCATGCAGAGGGGTGGGGGAATGTCCCTTAGCCCAGCCTGCACCCTCTCCAATCTGGGACCCCTCGAGGGATGTCTGACTGGCCATTTAGACCTGATCAAGGATCCTGGATCAGACATCGATCTCACAATCTAGGACTGCTGGCTCACAACTGTTCACCTGCCTGCCTTCCTGATTGCCTCTAACCGCTTCTGCCTGCCAGCCTGATCACCCCCTAATCACTACCCTGCCAGCTTGATTGATGCCTAATTGCTCCCCTGCCAGCCTGTTTGCTCCTAACTGCCCTCCCCTTCAGGCCTGGTCACCCCTAACTTCCCTCTCCTGCAGGCCTGGTCCCCCCCAACTACTCTACCCTGCAGGCCTGGGTCCTCCGCAAATGCCCTTCCCTACATGCCCAGTTTCCCCCAACTTCCCTCCTCTGCTAACCTGGTCACCCCTAACTGCAGGCTTGATTGCCCCCAACTGCCTCCCTTGAAGGCTTGGACCCTCCTAAATGCCCTCCCCTGCTGACCATCTTGTGGTGGCCAACTTTGACCACATGGAAGCAGGATCTTTGACTACATGGTGGCAGCCATCTTGTGTGTTGGAGTGATGGTCAATCTGCATATTACTCTTTTATTAGATAGGATAGAGGCCTGGTGCATAGGTGGGGGCCAGCTGGTTTGCCCTGAAGGGTGTCCTAGATCAGGGTGGGGGTTCCCTTGGGGTGTGGAGAAACCTGGGCAAGGGGTCTGTGGTGGTTTGCAGGCCAGCCACGCCCCCAGCCAAAAGCCATTTCTCTTGGGATATTTACCTTCTATAATTGAAACTTTTTAGCCTTAAGTGGAGGCCTAGGCCAGCCAGAGCTGCAGAAGCTTGGCTTACTCTACCACCAGTGGCAACCCTAGCCTCTGTTCTCTCCAGCTGCATGGCTGCCACCATTTCTGTTGGATTATGTATCTTCTATAATTAAAACTTTGTAGCATTGAGTGGAGGCTTAGGCTGGCAAGGGCAGGCGGAAAGCTTGGCTTCCTCCATCGCCGGGGATACCCAAGCCTCCCTCCTGCTCTCTGTAGTTGGCAGCCATCTTGGGTTGGGGTTAATTTGCATATTGCTTCTGATTGGCTGCTGGTCATGGTCTGTGGGCATGGCTTGTAGGTGTAGTGGCGGTATGGTCAATTTGCATATTATTATTTTATTATATAGGATTAGCTTTTAGCTATATATTCAGAGTTGTGGTAAATGTAGAAGAAGGCACAGTTGATGAAAAGCACAAAGTGGAAAAATAAGGTATGTACCTACTAGTGAAATTATTTTAGCAATTTCTAAATCTGATTTTATTATTTCTTAAATAAATCAGCTTAATAAGTATTAGATGCCCTTAATGCACAAATATAAATGGTACTAGAAAAAGGCCACTTACATAAATTGGCCTAAAAGAAAGACCTACATTGCATAATAACTGGGGGAGAGGGGAGTTAAGTATACTTAAAATTTAAGCTACAATTTAGTGTATGCAGTAATTCATAAAAGTGGAGAAATAATCAAATGTTGAGATTGTTTGAGAACCATTACTTTTCAGCAAAATATTATAGTAGCACAAAACCCACTTGAGTTTTGTACCATGATCATATGATGCCATTTAAAAAACACATTTTAGTTCTACCAAGAGTCTCCCTTAATACATCATTCTTTAATTCTTTTTCCTTTGACACATCTATCAGTCTTCGTAGCGTAACTTGTCCATTTTTTACATTTAAATCATTGACTTGAACAACTCTGATATTCTCCTACTTGTTAGTGACTTTGCTTGTGGCTTAAACAAATCTCTATTACTTTTATGGCTCCCGTAAAATCCTAAATGTGTTGAAAGCAATTTTAGTTTACATATTACATTATATTTGCACTGTATTCTTCAATTTTAGCATCTGACAGCTGGTAAAAATAGTTCACAATGTCCTTGATGTCTTGAGAGAGATAGAGGCTAATGCCAGGTGGGAAAGGAAGGGAGTGGGAGCAGGTTTTATAATTAGCAGTGAATAACTGTGCTTCTATTGCTTTTAACAGTTATCGTTCTTATATACAACCTCATAACTACAATGATTCTGTGAATAAACTATTGGAGAATGAAGACCTTCTCTGTAATATATTAAAGATGCTTTAACACAATTCTTAAATCATTCTCACAGCTCTAATGTGATATAGGCAAGGGATACATTATTATTTTTACTTAATACTCAATTTGAAATTGTTACATGATTTGTTCAGTCACAGAATTATTGAATAATATAGCTAGGACTTGTACACAAATTTGTTTCTGTACCAAAGTCTGGTTTAGTCTAATGTTCTATGCTGCCTCCCAGTGGAACCAACTTATACGCACAGGCATCTGTAAATGAACACACATTACTTCTTTTATTTTTTCCCCCACATTATTTCCTTCTTGTGGATTTAGGAAGATTGAAGATCTATTTACTTAACCATAATTAAAGTAGTTAAGGTATTATCAGAGGTGCTCTTTTGCAATATTCACATCTTTCTGAATTTGTATAATTCCAAGCTTTAAATGTGCAGGGAAGAGTTAATTATATGAAAAGTTACACATATAGAGTGTTTATTTTATCTCAGGCATTTTACTGTGTACCCTAAAAGTTATGGAACTATTATTACTATTCCCATTTTAGTAGTAAAATAAATGAATTCCATGGAATTTGTGTAAATTGCCAATATTTCACAGCTAATATTGGAGATTACCTGTTCACCTCCAAAGCCCATCCTTGTGACCATCAGTTAAACTTTTTATTATAGTTTCCTGCAGGAAACCAGACATTACCTCACCAATAGAGATGTAAATAGAACAAACAAGAAACCTGGTCAAACCTTAATGGATCTGTTTACCCATTGTTTAGATGAGACTTTAGTTGCCCCTCTTTTAGTCTTATGTTAAGTAGGAACTATTCACATATTGTTTAGGTGACACATTGGTAATTGTAAAAGCTTCCACAACTTTTGTCTTATGTTAATTCTTGCTGGTTGATTTCATTGTTGGAACTTCCTGACCTAAAGGGCATGGATATATCACTTAGCCCTAATAAAAGGGGATAGGAAAACCAGAGCAGGGAGGTGTCCTACCCCTTGAGGTGGACTCCCGCCTGGCCCCCATTATTCCCAAAAATTAATGCTTTTCGAGTCTGTATTCATTTGTGTGAGGCTTTCTCCAGACACTGAATCCTGACATGGGAACCCTGGACACGCAGGACGTGAAAAGGATTCCACAGTTTCCCCCTAGTTAAAACTGTTGTTGAGGCAGACATCAGTAAGGATGGATGGGTGAGTAGGTGGGAACATCCTGTTCACTGTCTGCCTACTACTTCTCTAACACAATGTCTTCTGACTGACCACAAGCACAGAGCTTTTGACAACAACCCTTGTTCAGGTGTTAATTTGTGTAAGCATAACAAAAAATACACTTATAATCTGTAAATGTACCACTTTTTCAGAAGAAGTAACCATGAGCTTTTTCTGAACTATTTCTTGATTTTACCACTCCACTCCTGACAAAAATAAATAAAATAAAATTGACAATGAAAAATTCTCTAAATGCTTTAATGCCCAAATCCCTACCATACATAGAGTTGCTATCCAATATACTAGCCATTAATCCCATGGTGACTACTGAAATTATAATCAATTACAATAAAATAAAATGAAAGATCTAGCCATATTTCAAGTCCTCAATAGCCACACGTGGTTAATTTCGGGTGCACTGATATGGAATAAGCCCATCATTTCTGAAAGTTGATCAGGCAGTGTTGGTCTAAAATAAAGATGACAGTTTCTTCCAGATGTGGAACCTACATTGCCAGCCCCTGTGTTTGGTCTCAGCTAGAGGAAGTGGTGCACTGGCTTTGATTTTTTTCTCTGTGTGTGTGAGAAGGTGGCAGTGGAGAAGGTGCACAGCATGAGACAAGTAGGTAAGAAGGGATGGGTGGGGAGGTGGGGACATCCTGTCTCTGTTAGTCTTTAGTCCATTGTCCTGCAGGCTCTGCACGCACTCTCCTGCGGCTTCTCCTCCCACCGGTCCCTTTTGGTTCGGCTCAAACCTGAAACTTGTATAGGGAGGAAGTGATGGTTTCTCTGTATGGCACCCCTCCATCTCCCTAGCCCCGCAGGCAGGCTGGGCTCCCAGGAGCTCTTTAGGAGCAATAAGGCTTTGCCTCACCCCGAATCATTTTCCAGACAGGAGCTGGGGACCTGGTCCCACCTCCTCTGGACCCCCTCCCAGAAATGGGGGCGAGGCTGGGTGCATCTGGGCAAGGGAAGCAGAGACACTGGCAGTGGATTTCAATGGCATGGAGGCCACTGTGGACTTTGACCGGAGCAGTTCTGATGAAGTGGTCGAACAACAATAGAAAAAGACATCCAAACAAATGGGTTCGAGAGAGAACAGGAGGAAAGTGAAGGGGGGAATTACAGACAGCTCTTGCCAGGGCCCACCGGCAGACCCTGAATGACGGATTAGCTTGAAACAATTGATTGGTTTGTTCTTGCCAGAGAACCATGCTCTTAGGGAACAGGGCATTAGACAAGTGAGTTTGAATGTTTTGTTAATTTTTATTGAATGTATTGGGGTGTGGCATTGATTAATAAAATTATGTAGGTTTCAAGTGTACAATTGTATAAAATATCATCTGTATATTGTATTATATATTCTCCACCCAAAGCCAAGTCTCTTGGTCACCCTTTATCCCCCTGTTTTGTCCTTTTTTACCTGCTCTTCCCCCTCCCCCCCTTTTCCCTCTGCTAATCATGATACTGTTGTCTATGAGGTTTCGTTTTTTTTGTTTGTTTGCTTAATCCCTATTTTACCCAGCCTCCCAAGCCCACTCCTCTCTGAGAACTTCACTGACTGTGAGTCTAATCCTAGTTTGTTGTATTTATTTTGTTCATTAGCTTACAAGTGAGTTGGATGGACTGGCTAGTGATGGAGAAAAACTGGAGACCCGTGACATTGTTGAGAAAGGTGGGCCAGGTAGAGGACCACAGAGGCGGCACAGAATAGTTTCAAAGTGGGAACTGGAAGCTGGGAGGGGCACACTGAAGGATCAGTGTTGAAGGGCAACAGGAAAGTGTGCAGCGTTCTTCAGTTTTGCTCAAAGCACTCCACACTGCCAGTCTCCCTGTTACCTTTCCTTACGTTCCCAGAGAGGTCTCTAGAGCTCAGTCTGTCCACCATAGAGGAAGTGTTATGAAGAAGCATGCTAACGGGTTCGAAGAAAGATGAAACATGGCTGAAGAGTAGAACACTGTAAAGAGAAAAGATACGGCCATGGCCACAGTCCAGGATATGAATGAACTGGTGAGAACTTGAATACATGACTGAAAATGTTCGTGGTCGTTATTTAATTAGAAAAAAATTTTCTTTGCAATTATAGGTTTATGTTATGCCTTCCGGTAACATAAAAATGCACACACAAATAATCTATTGTAAGAAGGATATTTTGAGTCAGTCATTCATTGAGCTATCACAGGCCTGTTCCTATATTTGACTCTTGTGAAATAAAACAGATAGTTCTTTCCACTCGAAGTGCTTTGTCTAGAGGGTCAGCAAGGGTTTAGCTGAGGAAGTAAAGCCTGAGATGAATTTGAAATGAATGGGCATTAAGCAGCAAATGTAATTTGAGAGTGGATTGATTGTGTGGAGGAAGTGGGTGGGAGCTTTCTGAGCAGTAGAGACTGTTTCTGTCTCATCACTCACAGGGTACTTCTGAGGAGCTATTGTTTCATTTCAATGAAAGAAAACGGGAAAGTGAGTTTCAAAGTTGTTTTTTCAGGAAAAAGGAAATCAAAGTAGATTCCAAATAACCTTCCTTTTTAAATAACCTTACCTATGACACAAAATTACCTGTCTTCCTGTCCCTTGGCTCCTTCCATAGAACTATATTCTTCCCTTTATATTTTCAGGAAATCCAGTACATTCCGAAAGCTATTTAATCCCACACATCTGTCAGGTGGGAGTATAATGCAACATTATCCCCTAGGCATTATATGGGTCAATTAGTGAAAATATTAAATGACTTTTTCTTTCAAGAAGATTGTCAAAATATTGCTCAAATATGCTATCATAAATGCTGATAATTTAGTTTCCTTCTCCATAGGAACCTATCACAGCAACAGAATGTCAATTGAGTTTATCAGTAATATCCTTCTAGCGTATTGTGTCAGAGGACTAAGACTCAGGATGTACATTATTAGTCACCATATTCAGGTTGAACCTAAAAGAGAACCTATTCTTTTTACCACTGGAAAGAAAGCCAAAGATTCCCAAGTCCAATTTGCTCATTTTACACTTGAGAGTTGCCTAGGTAAGGTCACAGAATTAGGCATCAAAAGAGCGAGGTCTAAAACACAGATTTCTCCAAAATGATCAGTCCTTGCTGCTTCGTCCTGTTTCACTGTTTCTTCCACTTTCCAGCATGTCTATTTGAATATTTAGCTTTGCAAGTATAGTATTTGTTTCTTTTTTCCAGGGTTTCTTGTTTTCTGAGATTTTTACATGTTTCTCCTTCTAAAGACAGCATTTGAGAATGTTATGTTAATAAATACTTTTTTTCTGGATTCTCCTTTGACAGACAGACAGTAAGGTGTCCTTATAGAAAAGTGAGCTTATTGCCCCCTTGTGACTATAATGCACAACTGCAATGGTAAAGGTGCCATTTTTTTTTGTAATAATTTTTTTTATTGTTCAGTTTATTAATTACATTGTTTCCCCCTTCTTATCCCCCTATATCTTCCCTCCACCCTGTACCTATCCCACCCTCCACCCTCACCTCCCCCTCCCCAATGTCCTCTCCCATTGTTGCAAGATTTTTGTCCAATCTCTTGCTGTACTTCCAACAACACTTTTCTCCCCAAGAATTGTCAGTCCATTCCCTCTCTATGTCCATGTTTCTGTTATAGTCACCAGTTTATCTTGGTCATCAGCCTATCAGTTCACTTGATTTTTCTGTTCATTTGTTGATAGATGTGTATTTGTTGTTCATAATTTATATTTTTACCTTTTTCTTCTTCCTCTTCTTAAAGAATATCTTTCAGCATTTCATATAATATTGGTTTGGTGGCGATGAACTCCTTTAGCTTTTTCTTATCTGTGAAGCACTTTATCTGATCCTCAATTCTGAATGATAGCTTTGCTGGATAGAGTAATCTTGGTTGTAATCTTGCTCTTCATTATTTTGAATATTTCTTGCCACTCGCGTCTGGCCTGCATTGTTTCTGTTGAGAAATCCACTGACAATCGTATGGGTGCTCCCTTATAGGTAACTATCTGTTTTTCTCTTGCTGCTTTTAATATTCTCTCTTTATCTTTTGCTCTTGGCATTTTAATTATGATATGTCTTGGTGTGGTCCTCTTTAGATTCCTATATTTGGGGGTTCTGTGTACTTCTTGGGCTTTTAAGTCAGTTTCTTTCACCAGGTGGGGAAAGTTTTCAGTCACTATTTCTTCAAATAGGTTTTCATTAACTTGCTCTCTCTCTTTTTCTGGCACCCCAATAATTCGGATGTTGGCTTGCTTGAGGTTGTCCCAGAGGCCCCTTACACTATCTTCAATTATCTGAATTCTTTTTGTTTCTTGCTTTTCCAGCTGAGTGGATTTTGGTTCTTTGTATTTCAAATCTTTGACTTGGTTCTTGTGGCCCTCTGGACTGCTTTTAGGACTTTGTGTAATATTTTTTATTTCAGTCTGTGTATGCTTGATTTCTAGTTGGTCCTTTTTTTTATCTGTGAGGGTCTGGTTTGTATCCTCAGAGGTCTTGTTCATTTCCCTGAGGGTCTCATTCATTTCCTTGTAAGTATCATTCCTCTCCTTGTAATTCTCATTCATTTGCTGGTTGGTCTTGTTTATTTCCTGGTAATTCTCATTAAGTTGATCGGCCTTTTGTAGGAGCCTCTTGAAAAGCCTTATAACCGTGGTTTTGAACTCTATGTCTTGTCGTCTTTTCTCCTCCATTTCTTTCACACCTGATTTCTTTCCATGTTGCTGCATGGTGGCTGCTTTATGTGGTGGATATCCTCAAAGGGACAGTGGCTCAGTCTCCCCGGTTACCTGAGGTGGGTACTCTTACTGCAATCCTTTATGGGTTGTATTCAGTGTTTTTGAATTTAAATTTTTGTTGTTAGCCCTAGGAGGGTTTGACTTCCAGGCCAATTGGCTGTGAAGGGAGACTGTGTTCAGGTTGGATGGGCGGAGTCTCTGGGCTGCGCGGCAGTGGCGGCGGCGGCGGCAGCGGCGGCGGCGGCGGCGGCGGCGGCGGCAGTGGCGGCGGCGGCAGCTGGGTCCTATGCGGCGTTTGCGCGCGTGGGTGTCTGTTGGATGGGGATGGCTGCAGACACCTCCAAGAGAAAGCCGTTAGTCTCTTCCCCTTGCCAGACAACTCTGCCTTTCCCCAAATGTGCCTGCACACCATAAGTCCAGCCCAGGGCTGTAAAATAGATGGTTTCCAGAACCAGGAGACAAGTTTCCAGGGGGCAAGTCGCGGATTTGCGCGACCCTTGGGACTAGGAGCCTCTGCCACGCCCCGCTTCCAGGGTGCGTCCCCCGGACCTCGGACCTCTCCCAGTTCTGGGCAATCTGTGCAGGGGGACCTCTCGTACCCCAGATCTCGGACCTCGCCCGGCTCGGGAAATCTGGGCCCCGTCGGAGAAATCCAGCAGGTCCCTGCTCCAGCCCCAGCCCGCGCGCGCACGGCAAGGGCGGCTCCTAACCTGTTTCCGTCTGAAAGGCTGTGCTCCCGCCGGTCCTGAGTCTGTGTCCCACCTTTGCTCCTGTTAGTGGAGTTTACATTCAGCCAGCTTTCTGGCGATTCTGGGTGCTTGTCTGTTCTGCTGTTATGTTGTAGTTCTTAAATCGTTGCGCGGGGCAGAACAATAGGTGTTTGCTTATGCCGCCATCTTGGTGTTCTCTCAAAGGTGCCATTTTTTAAATGGAAAGTTTCATGTTTATCAAAAGTTCAATAAAACCAGTATTTTCCTTACCTGCAGTATCTTCTTCCAAAGCTTTACAACTTTTTCACATGTACTTTACCAATTTCTCTTGCATTCTATTGCCTTTTATTCTCTGAATGCTTTGAAAGTAAGTTGCACACATAAATAAATCTTTAAAAAAAATAATTCAAAATTTCAAATTCAGCTATACTCAAATTTCCTAAAATATCTTTATAAACCCTTATGTTCTTAATCCAGGTTTCTACTTCACATTTTGATTATTGTCACTGCTAAATGATAATTAAAAACTTTAAGAGTTTCTTTGACCAAAAACGTATTCCAGTTGAGCAGCCTTTGATCTAGTACATAAAAAGGAGCTCAAGGAGCTGTACAGAAATGAGAAGACTTTTATAGGCTGAAGGGAGCACAAACGAGGATGTTGTACTAGGCAAAAAAAAAAAAAAGAATCTTAAATAAGGCATGTTCTTTCCTTTAGGATCACAGGGGTTTATCAAGCAGATTACCTAACTAGCGCTAACCAGGTAATTCCTATTGACCGCTTTAAAATTCCATTTCTGGGAGAGCTGAAATTCTTTGGTGATATGGGGCTTAGCACAAGGGACTCCATTTTGGGCCTTCTATCTCATTTTTAACATCACTTTGGTTTCTTTAGTAAAAAATGCTCTTCGGTATTCTTTATCAACTCTTTTTCTTCCCATAGCATTCATTCATTGAAGAGTCTAGGCCAATTTTATTATAGAATGTACTGTATTATAGATTCATATCTGATTGTTTTTTCATAATATCAATGTCGACTTTAAAATGTGGTCCCAAAATTCTTTGACATTTTCCATTGAGGAGAAGGTTCTGTAATGCGGTTTTAACTATTTCACCAAATGTGACATTCAAAGCTAGATTGTAAAGGTCAATGCAGCTTCTGCCTACTTTGAGAAGCTCTTGGTAAGCTTACTTTTAGAACTCAGCAATCAAGGCCAAGAAGGCTATTTATAGGTGCTCTGAACAACAGTCCCAACTGAAGTTCCAGGGACAGCCATCCTCAAATGCTGAATGTGTAAGTGAGGAAGGCTGTGCAAGGACTCCAGACCCAGTCACTCTGTGAGAGCAATTCCACCAGAAACTCTAATAAAGAAGCAGCTGGTTGAATCCTGTCACTCCCCTCAGTGTATGTCAGAGATAATAAAAACATTGCAGTTATTTCAAGCCACTATGTTCATCACTGGAACAGTATTTCTACACTGTCCATCTTTAACTTCAAATCAGGAGGTGGTTATTACTAATGATGCTTCATTATAAACACCTATTATTTTTTTCATAAAAAAATAAAGAATTTCCTGGTGTTAAGAAATTCTTAAAGTGATTATCATATTTGTTGTCAACAAAATGCTTCAATTTATGAAATCTTATCTCTTAGTGTTGGTGCAAATACCATGTAATTTTAAATATCAGCAAATTTATTTTTATTTTTTATGTTCACATCAGAGATGAGACAGAGGCTCTGACAGGTGGATGATTAGTTGTTGTTTGTTTGTTATTTTTTAAAAATATATTTTATTGATTTTTCACAGAGAGGAAGGGAGAGGGATAGAAAGTCAGAAACATCGATGAGAGAGAAACACCGATCAGCTGCCTCCTGCACACCTCCAACTGGGGATGTGCCCGCAGCCAAGGTACATGCCCTTGACTGGAATCGAACCTAGGACCTTTCAGTCCGCAGGCCGAAGCTCTATCCACTGAGCCAAACAGGTTCAGCTGTTGTTTGTTTTTTAAAGGCTTTTCTAAACAGGAGTCTCATATGGCTTATCCAATGGGAAAATAAATGGATTCAATAAATGGAATCCAGCCATCTGAATTGTGTGATCTTGAATAAATGACAAATATAAATTTAATTTTTGTCATAAAAAACAAGAACATTCAAGACAATAACATTCTTTCTGGGTAGAACTTTGGCCACATCTCATACATTTGGCTCTGCAATGTTGTTAATATCATTTATTACATATACTCTCTAGTTATTTGAAATTATTTTCAGTTCAAGAATTATTTAGGAGTGATTTCCTTTCTTCCAAGTATTGAGGGTTTTTTGTTTAAAATGTTTAATAATTTCTAAAATCATGACAAAATATTTAACCCTGTATTTTGTGTTTTTTGAAAAAGAAATATGTCCTCTGAAGTACGTAATTTAAATAGCTCATAAATCTACTCTGTCCTTTGTATTGTAGTCTGTTATATTCTCATGACTCTTTAGTTAAATGAACCCAGAAAATAGTGTGTAATATGGCAAACCCTCCCATCATAGTTTTCTTTCTATATGTTTTACATATATTTAAAAATATTTCTTTAGATATTAATAATCTTTGTGGTACATCAAAGTTCAGGGTCAATTATTCATTGAAGAAATACTGGTTGAGCTACAATGCCTGCCAGTATTTTTGTCACTTGGAATACATCAGTGAACAGAATACAGAAAGATCCCAGACCTTATAAAGTTTACGTTTTCTAATGGTCAGATTAATGATAAACAATAAAACTAAGTGAACGTTGTCAAAGGTAATAAATACTAAAGGAAGGAAAAAGGTAAGAAAGTGTGAAAAATGTGAGGACTGGTGGTGACTAGACTGCTATTAAATAAGATGGTAAATATGAGACATACATAACGAGCAAAGGGTTAAAGGGAGTGAGAGAATTAGTCAATAGAATATCAAGGGATAAATTAGAGAATAGAATACTGTGGTGAAAGAGAAAAGGACCTAGAGAGAAGGGAAAGGTTTGTGCAAAACAAAAGTATGGCTGGTAACAAAGGTAGGAACAGCAAGAAGGTGAAAATGGCTGGAGCTGAATAAATGAAGGCACAGCACGATAACAAGGTCAGGTCATGTAATAGTGCCTGTATACTCTTGTAAGGATATTAACTTTTCTTCTGTGGGAGATGGAAAGCCATTATAGGGTTTAAAAGAAAAGTCAAAACATGATGTGGCTTCATTTTAGTTTTAGGGGATCAATTTGGTTTCTGTGTGGACAAATAACTATGGTAGCAAAGTCAGAGTCAAGGAGACAGGTTAGGAGACAATTACAGAAATACAGCATATTAAATGTAACAGTGTTGATATTAATTATAATATAATAATGTTATATTTATAATATACCACAATGTCTATATTTATTGAATTTACTATCTTAATAAGGTATTAAAATGTCCTTAATGAAGACATAAATCATGTTAATTATCATGTGTATAAATTCATGTTTTTATAAGCAATGAACCATAAATGTTCAATCATTTATATTAATCACCATGTTCATCAATGTTGATAATTCTCTATATTATGTGTAGGAGTTACTCAGTAGAATTTGGGTTTCTCCCAAAGAGAATTGATTCATGTGTAACTGTATTCTTGGCGCATCCATGGGAGGAAGGAATTTATGGAGTCTCTTCTGTTGCCATCTTGGAGACATCGTCTTCAGTGAATATCTTTAGCCAAAACTTTAGAGCAACTTTTCTCAGCTGGTAATGTGAGAGACAGAATTAAGTCCCACAGAGAAAGAATTACATGACCATTTTCTCAATATTTGCAAGAATGGCACATACATAGTACCATTCTGAGTGTATAGAGAGAAGGTAATTCACTGCCTTCATGAATAATTTAAGAATTAATTCTGGTACAGAAGTCTGAATGTGAAGGGTTAATTTAGAGTCCTAGACTTGTCATTTCTTTTTGACTTTCCTAGAACTTTTGGAAGTAGTCAGCTGAGTACTGTACAATAAGCAGTGTGAATGTGGTCCCCAAATGCTTGCTCTCAATGGTGCTTCATTCATGATAAACAAGAGATTATCTTTTTCACCAATGTGTGATATAGACTGCTGAAATTTATGTATAGATATTTACATAATTTTCATGCATTCCATTTCAGTTGGGTGGATAATCCATACCTATGTACTTCCTCCTAGCTTTCCCAAAGATATACAACCTGAATAGTTTATAAAATACATGAGTTTGGGAAAATATAAAAATATTTTGTATTACCATGCTGGTGATACCTGAGAGAGGAGGATTTTGACTACTAAGAACTGGAGTTTTGATGCAAGTTGACTTCATAGTAGGCCTAACAGAGCCTAGATCCATCTCCTGGTTATTTATCCAGTTTCCAATGGGGTGGTTAAAATTGATATAACTAGCAATGATCAGAATTCCCACCTTTGACTCTTGGATTTATGAAATCTTGGATTTATGGACTAGAAGCAAAAAAAAAAGCATTCTGCTTATTTTATCCTCAGTGAACTAGAAATTGTCACTCATATTCATTTTCTTCCACTGCCTCTTCTTTTCACTCACTTTTGATTCCAAGTCTCATAACAATGTACGTAATTGATAGAACCTATGTCATTTATCTGCTCCCTGGTTTTAAGGTAATCTTGAAATGGAATTTTCTAACTTATTTCTTGAAAGTGAAAGATATATGTTGGGTAATCACTAAAGTATTAAAAGAGTCCATCAAATGGCTTTAGGTAAAGATTCATACCACTTTATTTATTCATACCAAAAATTTGTTGCAAATTTAGAACAAGACGTTCTGGGGGATTGTTGCAAGGAGGTTTAAGAATGAGTTATATTGAAGGCCTTGTTTTCTTTCTTGAGGATATGGGAATATATGACTCTGGGATCCAAGTTGTGGGTTTGGTAGTGGCTATTGTAAAACACTTCTTTTCCCTTCTCAGACAATAGAGCTTTCTGATGTAGATGTTTTAGAACTCAGGAAAGAAATATATTTGCATTAAAATGATTAAGAATTCCACTGAATTGGAAACTGTTATCTGGACATTTGGGGACTCACATGTCCATGCCTCTGATATAACACATACAAACTCTCAAGAAAAAATATATTTACTGATGCACATTGAGAACAGAAGTGTAAATAAAACCAAGATGAATTTATGGAACCTGTCCATGTACCACAATGCAGTAGATTGATCACTTTTAGATGTAGGGGTTTATAATTTGTTGATTTGGACTAGAGAACATGTATACAAGGACAGGTTTAGAGAAATTTATTTAATATGAAATCCTAATTTGATTAGAGTAACATCTATTAAGCCAGAGACTGTGCTTAGAGACCTGTACTTCAATTATACAGGGTGGGGCAAAAGTAGGTTTACAGTTGTTGATATGGAAAATAATAGAATAATTAATGAAGAGTAAACTGTTTCACATACTCACAACTATAAACCTAGTTTTGTCACACCCTGAATAATGGGAATTGCAACAGTAAGAGGACAAAATTATGTAACTACAGTTACAAAGAGCACAAGAATTCATATTTTCAAGCTGATCTGAGCTAGGATCATTTTGTACTCATTTCTGTGCTTCAGGCATCTAGTAAGTCTTTGTAACATATTTGACAATCTTCAATAATTTTTAAAATTTAATTAATCTAAAAGAATAAGGGAGGCAGCCAAAACCAGTTTGGCTCAGTGGATAGAGCGTTGGCCTGCGGACTGAAGGGTCCCAGGTTCGATTCTGGTCGGGGGCATGTACCTTGCTTGCGGGCACATCCCCAATAGGGGGTGTGCAGGAGGCAGCTGATCGATGTTTCTCTCTCATGGATGTTTCTGGCTTTCTATCCCTCTCCCTTCTGCTCTGTAAAAAAATCAATAAAATAAAATAAAATAATACAGGAGGCACAAATTCTTATGGTCAAAGCATAGTAAATACATACTCCTCTGAGATTTATAGATATTAGTGTTCTTAAACCTTAATGGGCTCTGTCAAAAGTATTTCTTCCCAATAAGAGATAATGTCCTAAAATAATGAATTTATATTTTTAAGTCCGGATACATTATGAAAATAAATTAAAAATCACAAGTAAAGACTTCTGGTGAGAAATACCTTTCTATTTGAGAAATCGAAAGAAGTCCACTTGGTCTGAAGTATGGCAAACTTATTTTTAAAAACTCATTTGCTTTTCCTGGATGGTTTGGCTCAGTGGATGGAGTGTTAGCCTATATACTGAGCAGGTTCAATTCTGGTCAAGGGCACATGCCTGGGTTGTGGGCTCAATCTCCAGTATGGGGTGTGCGGGAGGCAGCCAATTAATGATTCTCTCTCATCATTGATGTTTCTATCTTTCTCTCCCTCTCCCTTCCTCTCTGAATTTAGTTTTAAAAATAGATTTTAAAAAACTCATTTGCTTTTATGACTGAATTTTATTGAGTTTAGACTTTATTATAAAGTGGGGCTTGAAAACAATTTCTAACTAGTCTTATTCTAAAACTATGTAAATGAAATTCATATAAAGCAAAGAGTGCCAGTTTTCCACAACTTCAAAGAGACACCCTTTACTTATTTAGAATCTTGACCTTCATCAGTTACACTGGCTCCGTGCACGGTCTCCTCCTACTGCTCAGCCCACAACTCTGATTTAATCTTGATAATATTCATCAGTTAGGCTAAAATCAATAGTCTTGTGTGTTGCAGTGCAGGGGAAAGTAAATGTGATTTGGCTTAAGTATTGAAAAGAGAGGTAGTTTTATCTATTTAAGCTAACATTTTTTATTCAATTGCATATTTCAAAGGCATTATCCAGACTATGTATTCTTATAGGTATGATGAGGCAAAACTAGTTGATTCAAAATATTAGCTTGTTTCAAACATGGACCAGTTGTTTAAAAAGTAAGATTTCAAAGACATGGACAAAGTAGAATCTAAAATACAGATGGAATAATGGATCTTAAATACAGAAGGGACACTTAATCTTCTGACATGAGAAAGAAATTGAGAAAAATGGATTGAAATATATTTGGAAATTTGTGAGAGATGTGGAGTGAAGTCATATGTGATGTTCTCAATTTTATTGATGTAATAGGATAAAACTTGGAAAAATGAAAGAATTCGTCAGTAATACAGAGTGACTTGCTTAACTGGGCCACCAAAAGTTTTGCTTTCAAAAGGATTAATTTGTATAGTTGTGTTGTTTCTTCAATAGACTCATTTTTTTTAAGAGCACATTATTCTTGGTCAGGACTTTCTAGAATAATAAAGATTTTACAATTAATATATTTCATTTCTTTTTCGTTTGACATGGACATAGACTGGAAAATCATCTCTTCTTTATAATACCTGGAAACTATCACAAGTCAAAGGACAAAAGGAAACACACTATTTGGATCTTTAAAAAGCTTTCAACAGCAAACCTAATGATTTGTTGACTTTAGAATATTTTCTAATCCTGAATAAGTGCTTTCTTATTCATACAATCTTAAATTTATAAGTGAAATGCCTTGTTTTATGAGAGCTTAGTTACATTTGAATTTTTTTTCAGTCCATGGAGTTGTCCAGGAAGCAATTTTCCCATGTTTGTTTTGGACTAAATTAATCGAATATTGTTGGACTACTTTGCACAATTCCAGACCAATTGGAGAGAGTCCAGTCATAGCAAGAAACTGATTATTCTTCCTGGAACAATGCAAATCACTGCCTGGGAACCAACCAAATGGTCACTGCTTTCCTAAACAATTGATTCTAATCACAGATAAGATGTATAAACAAAGGAGGAATCATAGAGACTATGTACTTTACAATGGCCATATTTCACAAAAGCAAACATGAGGCCAGCTCAAAAAGTTTTAATTTGTTTTCATCCAATGTTTTACTTCCTCCTTTATGTCCTAAGATTTAATGTTTTTACTAAGTGCCAAAGATTGTTCTCAATACTTTTAATCCTCATAAAACACATTTTATCCTCACAAAGGCTCTATAAAATTGGTATTATTAATTTTATAATTTTTTGGATGAGAAAATCAGTTTCTAAGAGGTTGCAACGTGTCCGAGATTAATCAGTCTGTAAATGCAAGAGCTGTTAAAAAGAAACTTTAGGCTCAAAATAATGCCACTTGTGCTAAAAGCCCATGATACCGAACTTAGATTTAATATCTGATTTTAACTGCAGTTTCAACTTTGTGCAGAAATATAATTTTAATCAACCAGTCTGCAATTTTTTAGTCAACACCAATGAGGTAAACTGCCATGTAGGCCCTCTCCATTGCCCATAAGAAGAAGAGACCATATACATGATAAAACACTTACCGTACCTTCTCTTCCACCCCAAAGATGTCTTGGTCTAATCCTTTATTTTCTTTTGCTAATGTATCCCCTGCCACACTCTACTTCCTATAATACCTTTTTAGTACACTTCTATTTGCTGTCAAATTCAATGCATAAATGCCTTGAGAAGAATAAAGCAACTTTATATGTTAGCAATGCAGGGAATAGCAGATCTTTGTGCATGGAAGGGAAGGATAAGTAACCAAACATAAGACTCAGGAATATGGAAACATGTGAGACTACAGACTAGCCAGAAACAGTATTTTGGTGCTTTGTGAAAAATTCTATAATATCACAGATCTTGGGGGATAGATTCACCCACAGGATTTGGGAATCCAGTCACTGCTCTTGCATCACACAGATGAATTATGTTATCCCAACTTCTATAATGCCCTGGAACATATTAGTATCTTAAAAGAGTATCATGCCTTATAAATATTGTTTCAAATCTCTATTGGAAACTATTAAAAGAATGCTTGTAACTTGCAAAAGTATAATTTTAAGTATTATAAAGAAATATCACTTTATTCTTTTTTATTATCAGTATGCAGGTGTACTGAGTTTTCTAAATTTCTGTGGAAATTATATTACTATATAGGATTAATTTTAGCAGCAAAATAAGCATGATTTAAGCTAGATTCCCTGCCCCTAATATCTCCACAATTGCCTGTGCCTGAAATTCTGCTACTAAAGAGACCTTTCTTTTGGCCTTGAAGCATTTTTTAACATATACTCACTTTACATTATAATAGCCATGCCCCAGATTAGATAGCACTTTAATCATTATTATTAAAATAAATTATAATTATAGAAGGAGGTTCTGCAAGGGGGGATAAAAATGGAATGTATGGGGTTCTAAGACAAACTTTTCTATTTTCTATTTAGTCAGAATTAGCCCGATGCTATAAGAATATTTCTTTTTTAATGAGGTGGTTGTTAACTTTTCTTTACAGAATATATTATAGATTTCATAGATCAATAAAATAACAAAATGAAAGTTAGGATATTGACAAAAGACGGCTGATTTTTTTTATTTTGCAAAGGAAGGAATTAAAAATTAAAAAGTGCTAGCATTTATTTTTACCATTACTCTATAAAACAAAGAACATTTGGAATCAAATATGTGAGAAGAATGTAAACTCAGAATGAAGAAACTAATTTGTAGTCAGATTTCCTTATTTCCCCAAGGACTAATGCAAACTTTGTCAACAACACTAATACCTTATTCTCTGATATGCTGACATCATTTGAAAAGCATTACTCCAGTGGCTCTCAACTGGGAATAAATTTTGCCCCCCAGACATTTGGCCATTTGTGGAGATATTTTTGGTAGTAATAACTGTGAGAAGGTACCATTGGCATCTAGTGAGAAGAGGTTAAGGATTCTGCTAAACATCCTATAGCACACAGGACAGTTAAATGTCAGTAATACCAAGATTGAGAAACTCTGCCTGGCTGGTGTGGCTCAGGGGTTCAGAATCGACCTATGAACCAGGAAGTCACAGTTCAATTCTTGGTCAGGTCTCATGCCCAGTTGTGGGCTTGATCCCCAGTATGCAGGAGGCAGCCGATCAATTATTCTCTCTTATCGGTGATGTTTCTATCTCTCTCCCATTCTCTTCCTCTCTGAAATCAATAAAAACATATTAAAAAAAATATTGAGGAACCCTGATCTAGGAGATAAAAGGAGTAAAGAAATTCCTGTATTGATAAGACAGCAGTTCAAAGCAATGCTTCTTAGGAAGGACAACAGTGTCATCTTTCCTGTATTCTATGACTCCAACTAGGGACTTTGACATATAGTTGAAGCCACATAGTCTGAGTTGGTTACCATTTAATCCAATGAAGTCCTCATCACTGCTCTTTTTCCAAGCTCCATTTGCATGAGAAAATGTACATTAAAGTAGCTGGTGCAGGGGAGGAACCAAGATGGCGGCACAGGTAAACACCTATTGTGCTGCCCAGCACAACAATCCCAAAACTACAACATAACAACAAAACAAACATCATCCAGAATCACCGGAAAGCTGGCTGAGTGAAAATTCCACAAATAAAAGTAAAGGTGGGACACTGAGACTCAGAAAAGTAGCGGAGCACAGCCTTGAAGATATGCCCAGAGAGAGGTTCGGAGCCGTGGGGTGCACGCTGGCTGTAGGGCTGGCAGCAGCAATCCTGGCTGGATTTCTCCAACGGGGAGGGCGGAGACGTCCCACTGCACAGATTCCCCAGTGCTAGGGGAGATCCGAGGTCCGGGGTACGCACCCTAAAAGCCGGGCTCAGTAGAGGTTTCCGAGTTTGAGGAGAGTGCATGTAGCTTGGAACAGCAGTTTGCACGCGTAAAGTGACAGCACAGACACACGACTTGCTCCCTGGTTCAGGAGACCACCAGACTGCTTTGTCATACAACCCTGGGCGAGACTTTGGGTGTGCAGATTCATTTGGGGAGAGGCAGAGTTGTCTGGCAACAGGTGGAGACCAGCGGCGGCTTTCTCATGGAGGTGCCTGCAGCCATTGCCACCCAACACAGAAACCCGCGAGCCACATAGGTCGTAGCTGACGCTGCCTGCTCAGCTCAGAGACCCCGCCCATCCAACCTGAACACAGTTTCCCTTCACAGCCAATTGGCCTGGAGGTCAAACCCTTCTGGGGCTAACAACAACAAACTGAGCTTAAATTCAAAAATACTGTACAACCCATAAAGGACTGCAGTAAGAGTATCCACCTCAGGTAACTGGGGAGGCTGAGCCACTGTCCCTTAGAGGACATCTACCACACAGAGCTAATCGACCAGCTCAGGAAAGCAGCCTCAATGCAGAGGAATGGAAAGAAATCAGGTGTGAAAGAAATGGAGGAAAAAAGACAACTAGACATAGAATTCAAAACCACAGTAATAAAGTTTCTCAAGAGGCTCCTAGAAAAGGCCACTGAACTTAATGAGAACTACGAGGAAATGAACAAGACCAATGAGGAAATGAATGAGACCTACAAGGAAATGAATAAGACCTAGGAGGATATGAATGAGACCCTCAAGGATATGAAAAAGGACCAACTAGAAATCAAGCATACACTGACTGAAATAAAAAATATTTCACAAAGTCCTAAAAGCAGTCCAGAGGGCCGCAAGAACCAAGTCAAAGATTTGAAATACAAAGAAGCAAAATCCACTCTGCTGGAAAAGCAAGAAACAAAAAGAATTCAGATAATTGAAGACAGCGTAAGGGGCCTCTGGGACAACCTCAAGCATGCCAACATCCGAATTATGGGGGTGCCAGAAAAAGAGAGAGAGCAAGGTAATGAAAACCTACTTGAAGAAATAGTGACTGAAAACTTCCCCCACCTGGTGAAAAATACTGATTAAAAGCCCAAGAAGTACACAGAACCCCAAAATATAGGAATCTAAAGAGGACCACACCAAGACATATCATAATTAAAATGCCAAGAGCAAAAGACAAGGAGAGAATATTAAAAGCAGCAAGAGAAAAACAGATGGTTACCTATAAGGGAGCACCCATACGATTGTCAGTGGATTTCTCAACAGAAATGATGCAGGCCAGACGGGAGTGGCAAGAAATATTCAAAGTGATGAATAGCAAGAATCTACAACCAAGATTACTCTATCCAGCAAAGCTATCATTCAGAATTGAAGGTCAGATAAAGTGCTTCGTAGATAAGAAAAAGCTAAAGGAGTTCATTACCACCAAACCAATATTATATGAAATGCTGAAAGATATTCTTTAAGAAGAGGAAGAAGAAAAAGGTAAAAATATAAATTATGAACAAAAAATACACATCTTTCAACAAATGAATCTAAAAATCCAGTGAATTAATAATCTGATGAACAAGATAAACTGGTGAATATAACAGAATCATGGACATAGAGAGGGAATGGACTGACAATTCTTGGGGAGAAAAGGGGGTGTGGGAAGTGCAGCAAGAGACTGGACAAAAATCTTGCAACAATGGGAGACGACAGTCATGGGGAGGGCAGGGCGGAGGGTGGATGGGTACAGGGTGGAGGGGAGCTTTAGGCGGATAATAAAAAGGGGAACAATGTAATTAATAAACTGAACAATAAAGATATAAAAAAATAAATGAAGTAGCTGGCACAGTGTATGGCATGTAATGAAAGTTTAATAAATATTGTTTCCATGTTTTTCCTTCTAAATCTTTTTTTTCTAATAAGCAAAGATAAAAGCAAAATGGCTTTATGATTTGACACTTCAGTTTGCTTGCTGCCTCAATTTCACTACATCCTGTATCTTGTTCTGCATTCTCACTGCTCTGGTCACACTGAATGATTTTACTTGACAGATTCTTTCTTACTTCTAAGTTGTAGAACATTTTTAACTTCATTTGGGACCTATGGCTTACTCCAACAAAGAAGTATCACACTTTCAAGGAGGTAGCTGTCCCTGCTGCTTAGGTCAGTGGAGGACACCTTTCTTGCATCAAGGCAATTATCACACTATATTATAACTGGTTTTGAAAAATTCTCTCCCATTAGGTTGTAAATCTCTTCGAGTAGGCATCACATATACCTTATTAGTTAATTGTTGAATTCCTATTGCCTTTTTTAAGGTTTGGCAGGTAGTAAGTGTCCAGTAATTATTTGTTAAATGAATGACAAACTCTTTTAAATACATTATCCTGCTTTTCATATCTTGCCTGGAGGCCTTTTCGAGTCATAGTTAGGTAGTAGGCATTGACAGGAATCCAAAACAAGAGGGAAATGATGGACTCCCAAGTATTATACACAGTTAGCAATTTGGTAACTTGCCATGGATGTATCCCTGAAAGTTCATGATCACCTATGAATGCATTTACCATAGAATGGCAATTGAACCAGATTCTTGAATTATGTCATATCTTGTTCCATGAGCATCATAACAGCAATTCAAATTGAAATGCATGATATTTATCAACAAAGACACAAAGTCTTAATTATAAGGAAATATGGATTGGCCCCAGGCAAAATAAGCTGTGAAAAAGTATTTTTAAAAACATGACTCAGGCCACAGCAACACAATATATTTCCATTAAATGAATCATCACTGCACAACTGTGATATTAGAAAGAGGCAGAAAGACTGAATTGTAAAATAATATAGCAAGAGTCATATATAAAAAATATTATTTTAAATATCAATTAGGTGTCCAAACCAGGTTTACTCAAGGTAGTTTGAGGATTGCTCAAATGGTCACAGTGAAGTAGGTCAGACCACTTAGTTAAGATTATTTCACTTTTAACAAGTAAAGGAAAATATGCACAAGAAAATAAGGATATTACTCCAGCACTTCCCTTCAACTTCACAGAAGTCCCATCTTAATTTGTTTTATCAATCCAGGAGTTGACAGGAGAGAAAGTTCCACTGGTTTAGAGAATCCAGAATAACAGATTAGCTAACTTTTATCCCTTTTATTCTGAGAAGAAGGTGAAAATCACACCTTTATAGATTTGTCTGTGAACAAAACCAACTCCATGTCTATGACCCAGATGTCTTTAAGTTTTCATGTTGTGATCTTTAACCAACCTCACTGTACTTAACTGACACACCAAAGCCTTCTAGTGCATGATTATCCATATTTCTTAAATAGTAGCCATAAATATTTTTGTTGGTGATGACCTGAATGACATGACAAGTGAGATAAATATCAAACAGGTGATAGTATTAATTATAAACAATCATCTATCACAGGATGAGCAGTAGGTATAGCATTCTTTGTCGCTTTGTTCTGTCAATCAATAGTACCTGAGTTATCCTATATAATAATCCTATATACCATATTTTCCTGCATATAAGATGACTTTTTAACCCAGGAAAATTTACTCAAAAGTTGGGGGTCATCTTATATGCCACGTATAAAAATACCGTAGCTGTAGTTATGATGAGGGTTGCTAACTCTCCAGGAACTTGCCCAGCACTTGCTCTCTCTCTATTGTTTGTTATTTTCCTCCTATTATCATCAGTTCCAGTCATCTTATACACCGGAAAATACAGTAATAAAGAGGTATTATGCAAATTGACTGTCATGTCCTCACAAGATGGCTGCCTGTGACCAGGCCAGCAGGGAGGTTAGTAAAGGACAACCAAATGACTGAACAAGCAGGCTGTGTGGGCCAGTAGGAGGGTTAGTGAGGGACTACTAAACAACTGAACAGCAGGCTGCATGGGGTGACCAGGGTGGTGGGAGGTCCATGAGGGGTGACCAGGCTGGCAGGAGGATCAGTGAGGGATGACCAAATGATTGAACAGCAGGCTGTGTTGGGTGACCAGGCTGGTGGGGGCATGGAGGACAGTTGGGGGTGACCAGGCCAGCAGGGAGGCAGTAAGAGGTGACCAGGCTAGTGAGGGGGGTGGAAATAAGAGGTGATTAGGTTAGCAGGGGGGCAGTGAGGGGCAACTAGGCTGGTGGGGGGATAGATGGGGATAACCAGGCCAGCATAGGGGGGCAGTTAGGGGTGGCCAGGAAAGTATGAAGGGCAGTAAGGGGTGACCAGGCCAGCAGGGTGGGCAGTTCAGAGCAACCAGGCTGGCAGGAAGGGGGCAATTGGGGTGACCTGGCTGCCAGGAGGGTGCAGTTAGGGGTAATCAGGCCAGAATGCAGAGGCAGTGAGGGACAATCAGGCAAGTGGGGGTGGGGGGCAGTTAGGAGTGATCAGGCAGGCAGGAAGCTGAGTGATTACGAGCCAGTGGTTCAGGATTGTGAGATGTATGTTCCACTGCCTGTTTAGGCCTCATCCCAGGATCAGACCTAAATGAGGAGTTGGATATCCCCTGAGGGGTCCTAGATTGGAGAGGGTGTAGGCTCGGCTGAGGGGACCATCTCCCAAGCACGAATTTTGTGCACTGGGCTCAGGGTGAGATGGGTACCAGATGGAGGGGAGTTATAGGGAAAAAAAGGGAACAATGTAATTAATAAACTGAACAATAAAGATAAAAAATAAAAATAAATAAATATAAAATAAATAATAAAATTCTGCAATAAAAGTTTGTTGGTGAAAAATAATCTGTAAAGATTGCTGAGTCACCTGTCTGTTCTGACCCTATATCATTGTGAGTAAACTACCCGATAATAAATTCTATTATATTCTACAAAGTTGCTTCAGCAATCTTTGATTTTAAGATACTTTCACATTAGAGTATCCATTATACCTTTGCCCCACCATCAGACAATACCTCATCACTCATACTTAATGTCCAGTTTCCAAATTAAACATTTTTTGGCCCCACAGATTAGTAACCTGTTCCAAATTTCATTTATTGCCACATCATCTACCCTATTCAAGTTAAAGTGTAATAATAGTCCTAGGTATGGAGTACAACATTGATTTAGGCTCCTGAATTTGATATATTAACAAAATAAAAACTTGAATATCCCCAAGTGACATCTCTTTTGTTCAATCCTCTTTGAATGTGCCATTCTCCAAGTAAAAAACTTTCTAAAAATCTTTCTTTTTCTATTATTTTATTTACATGATTTGAAGTTGATTTGGGATTTATCTCAGCAATTATATTGCCCTATTCTTGAAGAAAATGAACTATATATAAATTTTTTTATTTCTATTGAATCATAAAATCTAAAACACATCTGATTAATATTGTTTAGCCAATAAATAAACCTCTGTGTTAAATGGATATTAGTTGAAGTCCAAGGATGGAAGCAGCAATTCCTAGGTAGATGGTGGTTTCGGTGATGAACTACATAATTATGCTATGAATTACATATATTTTTATCATTATTACAAATCTTTCTTTACCTTATCCATCCCTCATCCCAGGATTTTAATATTTTCTCTAGTAAAGAAAAAGTTATAAAACTAAAGATGCCTGAAGTACCATATTGGTGGTAACATTTGGTAAGACTCCATTTGACATTTATCTTTTTGTCTATTGGGATGAAGTAATAGTATTTAGAATTGGTGCTAGTCACTTAGGCAAAATGAAATATAAAAACTGACCCTAACTTACTTAGGGTAAAATCCTATCTTTAACACTATTGAACTTTGCCTATTAAAAGTAATAATAATAACAACAACAAGTGGCTCTATAAGCCCAGTCATATCATAAGTATTTATTTGCCCTTCATTATCCACCTGTTTCTCCCTTTTTTTCCTTTTTTCTTTTCTCTCTCTCTTTTTTTTTTTTTTTTTTTTTTTTTTTTTTTTTTTTTTTTTGTCACTCATCTACAGGTTGCTAGTGTGTGATTAGAAATTTCTTGGCAATTCTAACAATCAATCAGTGTTGCAGGAGATAAAGATCTGAGAACAAGAAGAGCGATTTCACTCGTCAAGCTGGTAGTTTCTTTATAAAGAAAATATGATTTCCCTTTTAATGGATTACAACATCAGGAACTGGACAGATTAGTATAGTTTAGTTTAAAACATAATTGACAGTCTATACATTACTAATCTTGGGCAATACTCTTATTTGTAGTGTTTGCTTAAACACTTTATGAACGTGAACTAGAAGTTCAAGATGTTCTCAGGAACTATGAAATAGATTTCAAATTTCTCAAACTTACAATGGACTATCATTATGCAGCCGGAAAAGTCAAGAAAATGCATCCCCATTATTTTAAGGAATTTTAAAAGATACAATGTCAAAATGACAATCCCAGACATTGCCTCAGATTCTACTCAGTGATGGTAGAAAAATAACCAATATTATCCCATGCCTGATGAATAGCACCCAGCTGGAGTTGCAGAGTAGCCAGCCAGATCTTCACCAGTCTTTCCCTTATCATTGGTTATCTTCTTTCCCTTTGTAAATGTTTTTTCCATGTAATGTTAGCAATGTCTGTGATATCAAGCATCATATATGTAATGTAATGGTTCCAAATCTTTATCCACATTTTCAACTTTTTGCAGAGCAGCAGATTTTTATTTCATCTGTCTACCTGGTATCGTATCTCTGTTGTATGCAGTAACTCCACACTTAACATGCTAAACTTAAATCATCACTTCATCTCTATGTTCATTTTGTCTTCTCTCTCTTATCTAATTGCAATAGCATTCAATATCAGTGTCAATCTCACCCTCGTTCTCTTCTCCATCATATATCAAAACCGCCTCAAGTTCTAGCATTAGAATAAATATATTTTATTGAATATTGCTCTTACTTCTGTAACCTAGGATACTCTTTAAGTAAACTCATACTTCTTTTACTGCTATTTTACTCTCATTCATTTCTGTTTTCTATGAAGTACAGAGTTTATTATACTCATTGCTCTTCAAAACTGAACCTACTATTATTTTAAAAACATACCCAATATTTTATTGTAGTTACTAGGGGCCTGGTGCACAAAATTCGTGCACTGGTGAGGGGAAGGGGTCTCCTCAGCCCAGCCTTCACCCTCTCACATACTGGGAGCCCTCAGGGATGTTCTAATGATGACTTACTCCTGTTCCCCATGGGGAGTGGGCCTAAGACGCCCTTTGTGGGAGGCTGATCAGGGAAAGGCACCAGCTCTATCACCCCACTGTTGCAGCCACTGCCAGTCACTATAGCCACCAAGGTGTTTTCATCAACCCAGACTCTAGGGCTTCACCATGAAAAAATGACAACTTTCTTTAGGCATTTTCAAGATGTGTCTTTCATAGTATATGACATTTTTTATTTTTTAATCCTCACCTCAGGATATGTTTCCATTGATTTTTAGAGAGTGTGGAAGAGAAAGAGAAAGACAGAGAGAAACATCAAAGTGAGAGGAACACTTTGATTGGTTGCCTCCTGCATGAACCCTGACCTGGGCCCTAGCCAGGGAGGAGACTGCAACCTAGGTACATGCCTTTGATCAGATTCTAACCCAGACCCTAGGTTGGCAAACCTAAGCATTATCCACTGAGCCAAACCACCTAGGGTAAGATATGACATTTCTTAGCCCTCCAGCAGCGTACCTTCATTTTTTTCTCCAGGAGTTTGGTGGAAAAACCCTAGATTACTTTTTTGGATTCTTATACCCAAGTTACTAAGAATATTACCATTGGCATATAGGGAGCTTAGCCAACGAGCGGTCAGAAAAGGTGTTTCCTCTACAGTTCACACCTATCTCCTCTGATCTCCAGCTCCAACCCTGCTAAGGACTAAAGCCTCTGGCCCTGGGTGGGGCATCCCCAGTTAGCTGCTATCGCCCTGCTCCACCCCAGCCAAGGCCACAAGCTTCTGCCCGAGGCTCCAAGGCTCGGGCCCTGGGCGGGGGACCCCCATCTCACTCTGATCACTGGGCTCTGCCCTGGCCAAGGCTGGCAAGGGCAGGCGGAATCCTAAGCCTCCCTCCTGCTCTCAGTGGCCACAGCCATTTTGGTTGGGTTTGTTTACATATCACTCCTGATTGGGTTGTGGGTGTGACTTGAAGCTGTAGCAGAAGTACAGTCAATTTGCATATTACTATTTTATTAGATAAGGATAGTTCTTTTCAAAAAGCTGTTACTTCAATAATAATTTCTTCAGTTTCTACTCTACCTAAAAAAGTCATAATCATGTTAATATTTCCAACATAAACCTCCATATTTTACTCTTTTCCAGCTTTCACATATATCTTTTTAATGTGATTCCATTGAGCATTGCTCATAGTATCCAAATAACAGTGTTTGTATCACATGGCATTGCAATTTATGCTTACATATCCTGCTGGGTGAACAGCGAACTTTTCTAAGGATCTGTTTATCCTTAGAACCTGGTTCAATACTAAGTCCTTTGCAATGTACATTCTTATGATGCTCTATAGTTTATTTTCCTCTGCAACACTTGCCATACTTGTAGAGAAATAATTAATTTTTCAATTAGTTATTTAAAGTGTGCCTTTCCTGATAGAATAGCTCCAATAACTTATATTCATCTTTTCATCCCAACCATATGCCATAATTGTAGCAGATAGTAGATAATCAATAAATGTATACTAAATGAGTATGGGAATAGAAATATTTTCATGGTAGGAAACACCAATAACATAAATAGTATTGAGTCTGTCAGGTGACAATGATGTAATATCTGTTTTCTATTAGATATCCCTTTCCTCAGTAGAAACATACTGAGAATTTAGAAGACAGTATATTAACCCATGTCCTATCGTATTCTTAGCTATGAAAATATCCTTTAATCTCACTTAATTTATAGTTGTTAAAGGAAATTCTTCCCAATCATTTACTGTCTAAGTGACCCTATGAAAATTAATGACTTTTCCTGGTGCTTTATTTTTCTTATTTGTAAAATGAGAATAAATAATAAATTTAAAACTGTATTTCATGAAGATTAAATAGGATACTGTTGATATTAGCATATAACACATTGCCTGTTAATTATTAAGTACTCAGCAAGCAGCCTCCCTCTTCAACACATTCCCCCTTGCTTTATTGTCATTTTTCCTCTTTTTCCTCCTTCCATACTTCCTCCCTCCTTTCCTTTTTTCCTTGCTTTTCTTCGTCGCTCTCTTTCCCCTTTTCTTTCTTCCTCTCTCTCCTAGAAAGTAAACTCTTTTATAGAACTATGTCTTATTCATCTTATCTCTAGAAACTAACATTATTGTTAATAAATAAGTACTCTCTAGATCTTGTTGGATTCATATCTGAATTTCTGGAATAAGAGTCCAATAATCTCAGGACGATGTTGATCAGATAAGATAAATTGAGTCATTTACTTAGAAAAAAAATTACATTTGAAAAATAAAACTATTTTAGAGAAGTTTCATTACTTTATATTTTTTCAGCATTGAGAATAAAGAATTGGTTGCTTTGATTTATAAACAATCTGCCTTGTAGTGCTCCTCATCTTAAATGCTGATGCGTGAAAGTTGTGAGCTTCCATGTTTTGGAAACTAGTGACTTAATTTATCTTATGAGTATGGAGGGTGGAGTGTAGAGAGTGGTTCTAATAATAAGTCTATGGGGCTGAGGGAAAGGTATTGGTCAAAAACAGAGCTCACAGCTTGATGATCCAGTGGAAAGAAAGTAAATCTTAAAGCTGGTAAGGCAGGTCAACAATTGAGGATTAGCAACTTTAGAGGAAAGGCAGAAAAAAAAACCCAAAAGTCCTAAACAGGAATGGGCTAGGGAGCCAGGTTTTAATTGAACTGAGTGAACAACATCGTCAGAGATGTCATGAACACTGTTCTGCCTGGAATGTGACATGTGGTCATCAAGAAGCCCTTGTTGTCACATTCTCTAGGTCTCATGGTTGCTTGTATTTTACCTTCCATTATAGCTCTCATCCCGTCTAATAAAAGGGTAATAACAAATTAACTGTCACTCCATCACAAGATGACAGTCCTCTCAGCCCCACCAGAGTCCCCCAGTTCCAGGGGGCGGTGGCGGAAAGCAGGCAGTGTGAATGGCCTGGTGGAATGCTTGCTTCATCGCCACAGCGACCAGGCACGTGCTCTGCACCCAGCTGCCCACCGGCCTCTGGGCGGAGCAGCCAGGCCCCAGAGACAGCTACTGGCACACGGTTTTGTGCAGCACAGGGCTACCAGTCTGTTATAATTGGTTATGTCCTTTTTTCCTTTGTATTTGCTGTTGCACTGTTACAAGCCTATTTCTAAAAGCCTAACACCAGTTCCTGTCTTCTGCTACCTAATGTAATAACTCCATCTATATTTGAATTAGAAAGGATGCTAAAGAAAACATGATGAAGGGAGAATTATCACACTGGAGACTCCATCAAAACTTTGCCAGTTCCTTTGGTATGGCTCATTTTCCTGGTAGAAATGGCTTACAATCAAAATTATGTTAAATCTTTTGTTTTCTACCAAAGGTGATTAGTATGTGTGTATGCAAGCACAAAAATTCAACACATTTTCTTTCCTTTTTTTTTTTTCTCTTATATTTAAGGTACAAAAGGATATTGAACATTGTAAAAAAAGAAAATCATAGCCGAACTGGTTTGGCTCAGTGGATAGAGCATCAGCCTGCGGACTGAAAGGTCCAGGGTTCGATTCTGGTCAAGGGCATGTACCTTGGCTGCGGGCACATCCCCAGTTGGAGGTGTGCAAGAGGCAGCTGATCGATGTTTCTCTCATCGATGTTTCTGACTTTCTATCCCTCTCCCTTCCTCTCTGTGAAAAATCAATAAAATATATTTTTTTAAAAAAAGAAAATCATAGTAAATGTTGAATGCAGAGCAACATTTTAAATGCTGTATTCTGTAATATGAAATTATAAAAGAACTAGTGACCCAGTGCATGAAATTCATGCACATTCAAAGGGAATTAATTAGAGGAAATAATTTAATATTGCTATTTGCTCTTTCTCTATAATAGAAGTGTCAGAGATGAAAGAAAATTAGTAAAATGTACATGAAAACCTTCCTCTTGTCAGAGTCTGAGGCATACCATGAGACCCAGAGTCAAGTCCCCACCGCACCCCCACGTGTACCTCAAAATCGCATAAGACCCAGACCCAGCCATCCCCCCACCCCATTGGGCTAGAACCAGACCCGGTTAGTCCCACCCTTGTCAAGCCCTGCCAGGCAGGGGGCATAGCCTCAGGTACCCTGGTGCCAGTATGGGGGACATGGCCTGAGGTAGGGGGTGTGCCTTGAGGTCCTCTATCAATACCCTCCAGGTGGAGGACATGGCCTAAGGTCCCCTGTCAAGCCCCATGGGGGTGGGAGAGACGTAGCCTCAGGTCCCTGCTGATTGGTCATTAAGGCTCCTTATGGGAGCTTGGCCTCAGCTGTGGTTGCAGCCATCTTTGTGATGGAGTGATGGTCAATTAGCATATTCCCTCTTTATTAGATAGGATGACTGTAAAATGAGCCTGCATTGAGATATCTATTTGTAGCTGGGTTTTGGCAACATCAGATATGCTACTTCTCTCAGAAGCCTTGAAATTTTACCTTTTGGGAATTGTCCGAACCACAGCTCCTTAGTGGGGCAGTTTTCTTTTATGTGCTAATTCTTGCAAATTAATGCTTTTGATACTGTGGTCAGCCCTATGAGCAAAGTACTGCATTAAACTAATGAACTTCAAGTGTCACATAACTGCTTTCTTTGTTTTTCTCTTTCTTCCTGTCCAGCCTCTATAGCTAATTCCAAAAACAGCCGCATCAGTGAATTTAAGAAGGAAGTCTTATATTAAGTAACAACCCCCTGGAAAATAATGGGAAAGGTGATCTAAGTGTGATGGATAGTTCTTATGATACTTGCTCCAAAAAAGTAATTGATCCTTCATCATGTGGCTATAAAAGCAACACTATACAGAGAGAGGCAGAGTAGAAGGAAGGAAAGACAGTGGAGAGTTGAGGCTGCTGTCTTCTAATAAGAGAAAAAGAGAGACAAAGAGACAGAGATAATAGTTATAGTGAGCTCTTTATTGTTTGGGCATTGGGATAAAATGGTGCTCACCTTGTTTCTGAGCATCCTTTGGCTTCATTTTACTGTTGCTGTGGCTTCAGAACCGTAAGAGAATATTATACTCTCTGTTCACATTAAGGCACTAGCAAATAGACCTCATTACACCTGTTCTGTGTTAGCATTTGATACTTTACCACTTCTGAGACTGAGTGCTGGTTTGCCTTATAAATTTTTAAACAAGTGTATAAAGGGAAATGACATAGTTTTAAGATACTTCTCTCTGTATACTTAACATTCATTGTAATGAAAAAATGTGTATGTTTCAGGACCATTTCAATAAGCTAACATTGCCTTTTATGCGTGTTCTGCATTTCTCCTACCTAGGCAATATATTCTATGGGTCTCCTCTGTGATTCAGAGTCACTCTACAGAAAAAGCTTGTCTCCACCTTTTAAATCTTAATGAGTCTGTATCCTTGAGTGTTGTCCTAGAGTATGATGAAGTCAATGTCACTATTTTTGACCAGCCTGTGGAGGAGGAGAACTTCTATGCCTGTGCAGATTTCCAGGTGAGGCACTGAATTTGCCATTTCAGAACTTTGGATGGGAACATGAAATTATTATTTAAAATTTCATTTTAGAGGGATAAGAAATCTGGATTTCAGGTGACTTATGGAAGCTAGGGAATAAAATGAGAATTTCTGAGGCAAGAAACAAAATGAAAATTAAATAGGCAAAAAAAATGTGTGAGATATTACCATTTTCTATTACATGGAGTGATTAAGTGTAATTACTGCTTTTTGATAGAGCTGCTCAACAATATGAGAAAACAGAATCTAGGTAAAAGGAAGAATTACAATTCGGGGCAACAAAAAATAGAAGGCAAGAAGACATAAAAAGAAGTTTATTAAAAACTTTTTACACTAAAAAAAGAAATCAAAACAAGTAATCACAGTCTCTCATTAAGAAATAATGAGATTAAAATGCTCTCAGACTGAGAACCCAAATTAAGACATTGTTCACCTTCTTAACGTCTACAAATAATTGTCCCATTCTCTGTTCTTTAACATAAACAGGTTTCTCAAAAGTCCTCTGAACAGTTAGCTTTTGTGACATTGTTGGCTAAGGGTGAAACTCTGGAAATCTTTGAGAGGAGGTCTGTAGCACTCATTTCAGAAGAGACAGTAACCTTCGTGCAGACAGATAAACCCGTCTACAAACCTGGAGAGGACGGTAAGTCAATGTCCACACTTCCTTTGTCTCCTTGACCTACGAACACATTCTTCAAATTTAGGGCAAACCAAACATGAGAATTTTAGTCTTACATTTATCCTTAATGTTATAGAATCATGGATCTCTAGAATTTTTACGGTTGAGTAGGTTCTAAAATAGTTCCCTCAAGCTCTAGTAATTGAATGCTTTGCTTCTTAAAGTTTTGCATGACACTTTTATTTTGTACAAATTCTAGTGACAGGCATATGTAAAACAATGGTTACAAGCATGGGATGTGGAACAAAATTATTTGGTTTGAATTGTTGCTCCATAATTTACCAGTTGGGCACGCAAGTTAAATCTCTATTTAAACTCAACTTTTTAAATCTATAGAATGAAGATAATCAAAATATGTCACTTATACAAATATTGTGAGAATAAAATCAGATTGGCAATGTATAACAGTACCTAGTACACAGTAAAGACTCCATAAATGACATTTATTATCACTATTATTATTCATTTCAATAGAAGTAATCATAAATCTGAACACCAAAGCAAAGCCCTTCTATTTTCTTTATTATTGTAAGTAGAAGATAGCATAAAGAACACTAACCAGGGACTCAAAAGAATTTGGTTTTGTCTTGACTTTGTTAATTATTTATTGGCCTTTACCAAGCAAATTCTGATCTTAGAGATGTAAAATAGAGGGTTAAATGAAAGCATCTACATATTCTGTTTGATTTATTGAAAAGAAATAAAAGAATTGAAGCAGATTTATATGGCGAAATTTAAATAAATAAAAGAATTGAAAAAGAATTTATATGGTGAGATTTTTTTTTTGGCTGCATTTTATGCTCTCTGTGGAGTTATTAAAATGCTATGATGGGCAGGCATGTGTAAAACAATCGCTAAGATGGTTTTCTAGAATTCTGCTCCAATAATATATTGTAATGTTTGTTAACATCAATACATTTTTTTCCAGAAAAATTCTGTTTAACTCCTATTATACATATTTCACATTTTGCCCTTCTATGACTCATTCTGCCACAAATTCCAGTGGTGGCAGCAGCTAGTGTCAGCTTTAGTAGCAACCAGCGTCATTCGCAGAGCAATTACAATTGTGCAATAAGAGATCTTTCCAAATGGAACTCAAAGGATCAAATCAGAGTTGTAAACAATTGTACCTAGCAGAGAAATAACAAGAAAAAATATTGCTCCCCCCATCTTTTCTTTTAGTTCAAATTCGCATTGTGACACTGAATACCAAGTTCAAACCTGTTGAGGAGTTGGTGAGTTCAATAATTTCTAATGATACACTGAAATTTAAGCAAGTTAAACAAATCTATTGCTATAGAAATTTCATCAGGAAGTTTTTCCTAAGTATAAAAATAGATTCTAACATAGAGAACTTTACAGGTATAGTTTCATTGCTAAACCTCAAATTTAAACATAAAACTTTCATTTATCATGCGTTAATTTATAACTTCCTTAAGACTTTTCATCATGTAAGGATGGGTTGCATGAAACCTTTTGCCCTCTGGGAAAATGAAAGTGAAGTCTCAATACTAAAATTAAGACAAATAATCTTTATAAATGCAATATGTGGCCAAAAAACAGTGCACTATTATAATATTAACCTACTTTTTTTTCCTCTTGCAGTATCCTTTAATCACACTTCAGGTAAGAAACAGTTTTTTTCATTTCCATTATTTTAAATATTCAGATAAATAGTGATGTGTGTATAGTTTTCATTATACATAGTCACAAGTTAAGATAACTGAAACGGAGGAGAAAATCTTTATATAGACAAAATAAGACATCAGATGGAGAACTAAACAAAGGGCTGTCACTTTTAGTGTAGTCTGTGTGGCAAGTGCAATACTTAGGTTTTCAAGGAAAAGAAGATTGAGCTCTTTTTAAAGGAGCTTTATGTTTAAAAATGCTTAATTTTGGCTGCTGGCCCTTCTCAATCTTAATTTAGCCATATCTTATTTTAAAGAAATAGAAAGTATATACACCTACAAATTTAGAAATTAGCTAAGAAGGTGATTCTATTATTATAATAGAATTTTGGTTTTCAGGAAATAATTAATGGAGTCTCTTTCTACTAATTCAGATCTTTAATATTGTGCAGTATGGTATCTAAATGTATTTGAAGTCTTATGCCTATCAATAAATAACAATCAACTCAAACATATATATTTAATTATCTACATAAACTATATGTACCACTATTATTAACTAATTATGAAGATTAGTACACTGAGATCTAAGTTTATTATTATTGTCTAGAGGCCCAGTACACAAATTTGTGCACAGGTGGGGTCCCCCAGCCTGGCCAGTGATTGGGGCCATGGGAGGGGCTGGCCTGCCAGGAGGAAGGACCTTGGGAAGTTGGCCCCAGGGCAAGCTAACCAGTGACTAATTCCATGAAGAATTGGGCTCTCTCTTCCTTCCTGTCTGGTTCTAGGGTGCAGGTGAACCAGATTCGAGGCTGTCAGGGCCCCAGCAGCAAGCTAACCAATGACCAATTCAGCAAGAAATCAGGCTTCTTCCTCCCACCTGTCTGGGTCCAGGGTGCGTGTGTGAACCAGATTCAGGGCTGTCAATGCCCCAGCATCAAGGTCTGGGTCACTGTGTGTCATAGCTACGAGGTGATCATTCGGTCATAATGATCGCTTAGGCTTTTATATATATGCTAGAGGCCTGGTGCATGAAATTCATGCACAGGGGATGGGGGATGTCCCTCAGCCTAGCCTGCACGTTTAGGTCTGGTAGGATCGGACCTAAATGGGCAGTCGGATATCCTTCTCACAATTCAGGACTGCTGGCTCCAAACTGCTCATCTGCCTGCCTTCCTGCTCCTAACCACTTCTGCCTGCCAGCCTGATCACCCCCTAACCACTACCCTACCAGCCTAATTGATGTCTAACTGCTCTCCTGCCAGCCTCTTTACCCCCCAACTTCCCTCCTTTGCTGGCCTGGTCACTCCTAACTGCCCTCCCATGCAGGCTTGATCATCCCAACTGCCTCCCTTGCAGGCCTGAAACCTCCCAACGGCCCTCCCCTGCTGGCCATCTTGTGGTGGCCATCTTGTGTCTACATGAGGGCAGGATCTTTGACCATATGGGGGTAACCCTCTTGTGTGTTGGAGTGATGGTCCATCTGCATATTACCCTTTTATTAGATAGGATAGAGACCTGGTGCATTGGTTGGGGCCAGCAGGTTTGCCCTGAAGGGTGTCCCGGACCAGGATGGGGTTCCCTAGGGGCATGGCAGGCATGGGCAAGGGGCCTGTGGTCGTTTGCAGGCTGGCCACACACCCCAGAAACCCAAGTGGAGGCCCTGGGATCTGAGATTATTTTATGTTCTATAATTAAAACTTTGTAACCTGAAGTGGAGCCAAGCCTTCTGCTCACTTTGTGACAATAGCCATTTCTGTTTGGGTTTATTTAAATTCTATAATTGAAACTTTGTAGCCTAGAGTGGAGGCCTAGGCACTAGGGCTATAGAAGCGTGGCTTCCTCCATTGCCTGGGCAATCGTAGCCTCTGCTCTCTTCAGCTCCACGGCTGCCACCATTTTTGTTGGTATATATCTTCTATAATTAACACTTTGTAGCATTGAGTGGAGGTCTAGGCCAGCAACAGCAGGTGGAAAGCTTGGCTTCCTCCATTGATGGGGAAACCCAAGCCTCCCTCCTCCTGTTCTCAGTGGCCACAGCAATCTTGGTTGGGGTTTATTTGCATAATTTGCTCCTGATTGGCTGATGGGCATGGCTGTGGGTATGGCTTGATCAGAGGTACAGTCAATCTGCATATTACTCTTTTGTTAGATAAGATATATAAATTATGTGTGTAAATACAGACTTCAAATAGTCTTTTCAACTTGAATATTTTTTAGTTTGTTATTGAGTGAAAAATAGGTCATCTTTCTAGTAGGATAAATATCAAGTCAGTCATTTTTAATTTTTCTGCATGATTAATTATCTATGAAGAATGTTATCTTCACAGCCTAATTCAGCTAGTATTGTGTTCCATAGAAAGTTTAATTAACATTAGTTTAAATGAGTAAAGATGTATGGTCTACATGAACTCTGTGTCTGAGTCTGGGCACTTCAGGTTTGGGACAGTAACAGCATAATGTTACCAGGGACCTAGGCTTCTTCTGCCTCTTTACCATCCTCAACGTCTTCTTTTATTTTCAATGCCAGCTGAGTCCGATTTTCTTGGAAAGAATTTTTACCCAGTGACTGACACTTACATTTAATTTGCCATCACTGCGTCACATGGGCAATCCTACTTAAAAGAAATTCTGGAAAACTAATTTAACTTTCTAGACTTTATTGTAGAGGAAAGAAAAAGTGAGCAGAGAATAATGTTTTTGTTTCTTTGTAGAAATCTTTTCACCAGGGTTTCTTTAATCACAATTGGATGATATCAGTAAATGTGTTAAGCCAAGCTCACATAAGCTGCAATAGGCTAAAGGCAAATAAAAGAGAAAGGATGGCACTATGAATCCTTTCTTGTTGTAGAACGTCTATTTAACAGCTGTTGTATGCAGTGTGGAATTCGTGACCAACTTAGTTACAAACCAACAAACATGTTTACAAGTATTTGTAAAGATAAGTATCTCCTGTCATCTATTGGTGTTTGTCACTAGAGAGAGCACCACTCTGAAGCTTGCACACTGAGTTTTAAGTTCTTTAACTATGCAACTCTGCTTCAGAAAGGTCAATATCAAAATCATTAATTATAGATTTTGTTCATTATCTTTTATGGGCTTACAAGATATACTATAAGGTTGAATTTGAAGATCTGAGGAAATTGTTATTTTTACAATTTGAGATAATCTATATATATATATATATAAAAGCCTAAGCGACTGTTACAACCGAATGACCAGAATGACCGGAATGACTGTTGACCAGTTGCTATAACATGCACTTTCCACCAGAGGGCAGACGCTCAATGCAGGAGCTGCCCCCTTGTGATCAGTGCACTCCCACAGCCACCCTTCCTCAGTTCCTACCCCCTGCCGGCCCCCTTATAGGCCCCAATTCGGGGGCCCACCAGCCAACCTCATGGGGTCCCTCCCCCGGCCAGCTGACCTCCCAATAGACCTCAATCACTGGCTAGGCCAAGAGACCCCACTTGTGCACAAATTCATGCACCTCTAGTTCAAAAAAATAATCGAGCTTTCTTCACTTCCCATAATTACAGAAAGTACCCAAATAAAGAAGGAAAGGATAAAACTCTTATATGACCTCTATTTTTATTTCTTCTTTATTTTTCTAGGATCCTCAAAACAATGGGATTTTTCAATGGGAAAATGTGGCTCCTTTTCAAAATATTACCCAACTCTCATTCAGATTGATTTCAGAACCAATGTTTGGCGAATACGCTATCGTTGTGAAAAGGGCCTCAGGAAAGACATTGGCACACCCATTTACTGTTAATAGATATGGTAACCAATTGCTACTTATAATTGTTCTGTATAGATGCAGCTTTCAGAGGACTCGACAAAGGAACTTTTAAGTTAGAATTAGGAAAAGTAGTTGAGGCTTTATTTGGTGTTCTCCCATCTTCCTTTCTTGGCCTCTTCTGCTTTGTCATCGTTCTTGTTCCTCACTCTTTGCCTTCATCCTTTTTTTCTGACCCCTGCCTTTACTTCCTAAGAAATATCTCATTTTATAAAATCTACACAGTCTTCTGGGAAGTATCACAACAAATAAAATGTAAAGTTATGAGAACAGAGAAGAGAAATGAAAGGGAAATAATTAATCATTAATGAGACACCATCACTTGCTGGTGCAACACAGAATTGGGGACAACTGAAACATGGTCTATATGGATGTACACAAAGGAAAATATGGTGCATTGAAGCATACGTAGCTACATAATTGTAATAAATTTTGCTCTTCAGTATTTGTAGGGGATGATCTATATTTCTCTTTATTTCCAGTGTTGCCTAAGTTTGAAGTAAAGGTTAATGTACCACAAACAGTAACTATTTCAGATGAGGAATTCCAAATGGATGCATGTGCTAAGTAAGTATTTATTCAAGAGATTTGACATCACATGTCAATTCAAGGCTCGTAGAGAAGGAGAAATAAAATCAGGCATGGAACTTTAATTATTTGTATGCTTATGTTAAAATTATCAGACAAGTAATGAATTGCCATTATAAGAGATTTTAAAAATATGGAGAAAAATAAGAAATTATCTATAATTAATTCTACTGATGCCATTAATACTGGAATTTATTTTTCTCTAATCTTTCATGAAGTTTCTGTAATTGCAATCATATGTTTATACCCACTATAATTAAGAAACATGTCCCATATTTGCCAATATTTTCATGAATTCTAGTCTCTATGGTTATATCAAATTTACTTAATCACTTATATAACATGTAGGCTGTTCCATTTGATTTTTCTAATCCTATCTAATAAAAGGGTAATATGCAAATTAACCATCACTCCATCACAAAGATGGAAGTGCCCATAGCCACAAGATGGCAGCGCCCAGTCCTCTCAGCCCCGCTGAATCCCCCAGTCCTGTGGGGGCAGCTGCTGAGCGTGGGCAGCCATGGCAACAAAGCGAGCGTTCCATACCTGGCCACAGATGGGCCTCTGGGCCACAAAGAGCCTCTGGGTAGTAGACTCAGAGCAGCCAGGCCCCACAGATTAGTGCATGGATTAGTGCACAGGGCTACTAGTAATAAATAATATTATAGCATATGTCTTTGTGTATACTAGTAAGTGTATAAGAAGTAGCTTCTGAATTAAAAATTACTTAAGAAAGATTTCAAGAATTGGAATTAGCAAAATGAAATGTGTAACATTCTTTTAGTCTTTTAATTGCCATAATGCTCTCTAACTATGTTGTGCCAATGTACAAGTCCAACAGTGCCTGTCTCATTTAATCTTCATTATCTTAGGAGTTTTCATTTTTTCAAAAGAAGAACATAAACTTTTGAAATGTCTTGGTGAAAAAGAAGGCACTTTATCAATTTATTTGAGTTAATTTGAAAAATTTTAATGTAAAAAACATTTCTATGTGATGTGTGAAATTTTTATTTTATTTTTGGAAAAATATTCCTAGTGATATTTACCTTTTTTTAAAGTGTAATGTATTTTTTCAAATTTCTAAAAAATAGCTAATATTTAGTGAGTGCCAATTACTGTGCTAAGCATTGTATTTATTATATTTGTACCACTATGCTATGAGATATATGTTATTATCATTTTTATTTTACATTGAAAGATTATGTCACAGAGAATTGAAATAACTTACCAACATTAATGGAACTTTTTTGATGGCAGAACTTGGATTTAGACCTATGTTATATGACTTCAGAACTATTCTCTTAACCAAAACCTCTGTTGTACTTTATATAACAAAATTTAAAATATTAATACTTCCATATATTTAAACATTGTTTAATTGATGACATACAAATTACTTGCCTTTCAATATTTTAAGCAGTATATTAAAGACACATTGGGTAAAGGACTATCTAAAAAATAAGTTAGGGTAGTGCTCATGGATGTCACAAAGTATCTTGAAAAAAGTTTTAGTTTTTTTATATTATTTAAAATGTTCATTGGACTCTAGAAAAAGAAACATAATACTTTTTGAGTTTCAAAAAGAGTAGCTGAACATATGCCGGAATTTTATAAATGTAATATATAAGAGATCATAGTCTATCTATATTAAAAGATAACAGGATAATCAACTTAAGCCTGAAGAAATCCAGGAACCTAAGTTGGCTTCACTTAAAAACCCTACACAAAACCAAAATTGTCAGTGGGATTAAGAACTATAATTTATCTGTCCATACCAGAAGAACCAAAATACTTATCAAGTATCACCTACATAAAAGACTTGCTAAGCTAAATATTGATATGGGATTGGAACATCTTAAAAATTCTTTAATGTTATAGTCTACTTAGATTTGACATTATATAGTACTTTAGTATCAGCAATAATAATATCCTGCAACAGGACCAGCAATTGGAATAAGGGCTGTGCATGCTATAAGGTTATTTCAGGGCAGGCTATGTCTATAAGTTAACATCAGTCAATCAGTTGCTGGGATTCCCACAGGGACTGGGCCTAAACCAGCAGTCCCCAATTGGAGAGGATACAGGCTGGGCAATGGAACGCCCCCTCCATGCACGAATTGCGCACTGGCAATTTAAAAATAAACGTTGACTTGCACGTGCTCAATACATACTGTATAAAGCTTTCTCAATCTAGACAGAGTAGAAATATTCCTACCTGAACCGGTTTTTGGACATGGTCAGTTATGTTGCTTTTTCTAGAGTTCAAAGAGTGTGTGACATTAAAGTAAATACTGCATCACAAGGGAAATTAGTCAAGCATTCTGAAAGTGTTTTTAGTCTTAATATACTAAACAGGGAGATAGTAGAATAAGTTTAATCAATTTATCAGTCATTTTTATCAATGTTGTTTTTATATCATGTTTTGTTGTTTTTATGTCATGTCTTTGTTGTTGTTGTATCATGTTATTATTTCTTCTAATTAATTTCCTTTCAATGGGCACAAGTCCATGCATCAGGCCACTAGTGCTACATAAGAATTGTACTTCATAAATACAAGAAATAAGGTATTTTTGGTATAACTTAGCCTTGCTTCTCACTTGTAACTAATATTTAGAGCTGACAGAAGATTTTAAAATAGTTTTTATTAACTTTAGAGAGTAATGGAGCGGGGGGGGAGAGAAACATCAATGATGGGAGAGAATCATTGATTGGCTGGCTCCTGCAAGTTCCACACTGGGTCTCAAGCCTGCAACCTGGACATGTGCCCTGACCACAGAATTGAATCCTCCTAGTTCATAGGTTGACGCTCAACCATTGAGTCATGCTGACAGGGCCTGACAGAGGATTTTAATTATTTGAATTGAGTCAAAATCTCTGAAGCATTAAGAATTTTTAAATAGAGAGAAATAAATCAGTGGAATGGAAAGAAAATGGACTGTGGAGTGAGGGAGATTTGAGTTTGAGTTTAATCCCATCAGTTATAATGTGGAGAAGTGCTACTTGATCTCAGTATACTAATCTATAAAATGAGATAATACACCTCTCTCTCAGGGTCCCCCAAAATACTGATAAGATATCGTAATGTGCACACTGGATATATATGAGATCCACCAATTAGAAAAACATGATCAATTTTATTACATTGAGTTTTGCCATACGCTAATTTCACATGTTATCTGTGTTTTTGAATCTTAGTGGACCTAATTCTCAACTAACAAAACAAAACAAAACAAAAAAACTCAAATTAACTGTATTTGCCTTTGGTTAAACTTTTAAATAACTCATATTGATGTTTTTTGTGTTTTAGAAGAAAATCAGATATGTACATAACCCCATGAAGACACTATACTTTTAGTCAAAGCATATTTAGTTTACATATATATTTTCTCCTAAAGAAAAAAAAAGTGATACAAACAATTTTTATATTTCTATCAGGTTAAAATATAATTTTAAAAACTAAATCTAATCATTAAATTCTATTCACTGAAATTTTAGAGTCTACATTACCTTGAATTTGATTTAAAAAGCAGCTGAATCCTGCTGCCTGATCAAATACCTAATTTTAACCTAAATTCTGTGGGGATATCACCAAGAGGTGAGAATTCCTAATACGATTTGGTCATTGAAGTAGTCATAGTTTAGAGATTTCATATGTAATTTCTGAAGAAGACCATAAAGTATTACCATGGTTTTGTTTATCAATAATTATCAATATACATTCTTCTCCTAGGTATACCTTTGGCCAACCTGTGCAAGGAAAAGCCCAAATCAAGGTGTGCAGAGAATATTTTTCCTCTAGGAATTGTGAAAGAGACAACAATGAAATATGTGAACAATTTATTGTGCAGGTACAGATCATAATCTTTATTTCAAAAAAGTTCAATTTATTATTATTCTTTCTTTGATTTCATTTATAAAAGTGATATAACTCTTTTCATCTTGTGAAAAATGGAGGTTGCAGGTAGGTAAGGTAAAGAATGAGGAAGAAAATACAATGTTCAACAATATTCTCTTATTTTCTAGGCTATGTAAATTGTTACCCACCTATAGAATAATACATTTTTAGAATTGAAAGCTGTTATTGGCTCCCTTATATTATAAACTGAGTGGCCAGATTATTATGATCTCTGAACACATAATAATCTGGCCACTCAGTGTATGTACATATATTAGAGACCCGGTGCAAGAATTCATGCATGAGTGGGGTCCAGCCAACCTGGCCAGGGTGAGGAGACATGGGCGGTTGGCCAGTCTACCTGCTGGTCAAACTCTGGGTCAAGGGGACAATTTTCATATTAGCCTTTTATTATATAAGCTATATACTAAGTGGCTATATTATTACACATTCAGAGATCATAATAATTTGGCCACTCAGTGTATTTTGTCTAGGTGACCTCCCTGATCTTTCTTTGGAGAATCATTAATTACCCTTTAAATAAATGAATCCTTCATAGTATTCCCCATGCAACCTAGAATTGTTCTTATGAAAGAAAGGTCATTTGAAAACATCTGCAATTCAGAGTATCTGCTTTTATTTAGATTTGAAGTTTATTTTTTTTAAATATCATTCAGTTCCATGTTTATCTTTGCAAAAATTTTTATTGTTGACACTATTACAAATGTCCCCCATTTTCCTCCTCTTTACGCACCTTCACTCTCCCCCCACCCCACTATCCTCCACTCCCTCCTTCTGCCCCACTAGTCTTCACCACATTGTTGACAGTGTCCATAGGCTATGCATGTATGTTTTTTGGCTAATTGTTCACCTTCTTTTATCCAGTCCCCCCTCTACCCCATTCCCCTCTGAGATCTGTCACTCTGTTCCATGCATCCATCCTTCTGTTCCTATTTTGTTCACCGGATTATTTTTAACTTGTTCCCATCCACGTTGTTTCCAGGAGAATAACCCTGACATCTGTAAAATATGCAATATCTCCTTACTCTGTTTTAATTGGTGATGAAAACTAACTCCCCCCATCTTTTGTAATTCTGTGCTCATTTCAACAAGTCTGTGAGATGGACCCATTGGGTCGTGGAGGGAGATAAGTATCTGTGCTGAAATTCCATATCCTTTAAAGACTTTGGATCCCTAACTTTTTCTTTGTATCTTCTCTTTATTTTTCAGTTGGAAAATGGTTGTGTTTCTCAAATTGTAAATACAAAGGTCTTCCAACTTTCCCGTTCTGGATTTTCCATGTTATTTCAAATCACTGTAACTGTGACAGAAACTGGGACAGGTAATAGTTGTATTTTATTGGCAACTTGAAGACATATGCAGCTTACCAGAAAGAAGTTTATGGAGTTAGTAACACTCACCAACTACAGATCATTAATTGCTCAATAGAGTAAAGTGGAGTTCATTTGCTAATAGGTCAACTTGAAGGTTGTTTTTGAATAAGATTTTTCTAATAATATTTAAAATAAAGTATTATGTAAATGCTACACTCGACTTGGAACAGTATCACATTTGTTTGCCTTGCTTAAGAGCTACAACAACAAAGTTGAGTAGTTGTGACAGAAACGATGTGGTCCAAAAGCCTAAAATAATTACTGTCAGATTCTTTACAAGAGAAGTTTTTCAATCTCTGATCTAATACAACTGGAAACATTGCAAGTGCCAAAGTTAGTGAGAAATTTATAAGATTGCACACCAAATGATTCATCTTCCTTAACACTATTTTTCATTTGTTACAGGTGTGCAGATCAGTGAAAAGGCTTCTATTTCTATCACTTCATTTCTTGGGATGGTGAACTTTGAGAACACAGACCCTTTCTATAGAAGAGGAATTCCTTTTTTTGGCACAGTAGGTTTGACTGAAAATATATATGTTCTCATTTCACTCTCTTGGATCATAGATTGCCCTTTGAATTTTTCTGGACATATTTCTCCCACTTTCATAACACATTGCAACATTATTATATCTGACATACTGGAAAAAGTCCTAGGCTAAACGAAGGTGATAGATAAAAGAATACCTGTTTTCATATTATATATTTACTTAATGGAACATCTGTCAGAATTTAAGAGAATTACAATCAATGATTACATTTATGAATAGAAAATTTTTTCTCAGGAGCGATGTGACATTTTGAATTTTAAAATCAATGCCTCTCTTTCTCTCTCTCTCTCTTTCTCTCTCTCTCTTTTTTTACAGCTTAAATTTTCTGGTCCTAATAATGTCCCGATGGTGAACAAGCTATTGCAATTGGAGCTCAATCACAAATTTATAGGAAATTACACCACAGATGAGAATGGTGAAGCTCAGTTATCCATTGACACTTCAGATATATTTGATCCGGAGCTCTTCCTGAAAGTAAGACATCAAAGAGTAGACACCACAGAGCATTCCAATGTTAGGAATTTTAAATGTTAGGAATCTCTTAAAAGATAATTTATATTGAGAAGGTATTTTAAGAGTTTCAAAATGTAGGGTATTTTATATGTTTGCTGGTTCATTAGGTAATACATGGGAATACTTATTCAAGCGGATGAGATAATAATAGCCCATAATTATTATAAACTAGAAGCCTGGTACACGGATTCATGCAGGGAGTGTCCGGCTGGTCTCGCCCAGTTGCCCAGTCCCAATTGGGACCGACTGGGGCTGGCCAGCAGGGAGGGACCACAGGAGGGCTCCAGAGCATGTCCATCCCACCTCTCCCAGTCCCTATTGGCCAGACCCCAGCAACAAGCTAACCTACTGGTTGGAGAATCTCCCCCCTGGTGGTCAGTGCATATCATAGCAATGGGTCAAAAGGTTGGTCAAACGGTCAAGTGAATGGTCAGACACTTAGCATATTAGGCTTTTATTATATAGGATTCTATAACAACTTATTTTCCTCTGAGAAACTAGAAATAGCTCATGAAAAGTATTTGACTCTTTTCCTTTGATCATTTTATGCATAGATTAGGAGTCTTAATACTATGGTTTCTCTTTTTCTGCTTCTTAAACAGAATCCTACAATTAAACAATTTATCAATGTTGAAGGGTAACTGAAAGACACTGTACTTTAAGGCTCATCTCTGATTTCAATTACAAAGTAAAAATAAATACTTCATTGTAAGCCCAATGAAACAGACATACAATTATGCTTATATTATTTTAAATTCTAATAACTTAATGTTTAAAGTCAGCCACAAGCTGAGGTTTCTCTCTGCATTGGAGGGATTAGAAGGTTTTCATTCTGTAGTAATTACTGTTCTTGAAAGACAGCTCTAAGATCCTTTACTTTCTTTTATCTTACTAGGCCACATTCGTTCACCCTGAGAACTGCTATATTCCCAGCTGGTTGACGCCTGAGTATTTGGATGCCCAAATATCAGTCTCACGCTTTTACTCCCAAACCAACAGCTTCCTGAAGATTGTTCCTGAACCAAAGCAGCTTAGATGCAATCAACAAAAGATTGTTAATGTGCATTACTCCCTAAACAGTGAAGCATACAGGGAAGAGTCAAATATAAACTTCTTTTATTTGGTAAGTCTTGGCTGGTGGATTCTTGGATTTTGTCTGTCTGCTTAGCAGGGTACAGTTTAGAACTTGTCCGCCAGTCACGCATGTCAGTCTGAGGAGGCCAACCCAGCCTCACTTTGCTGGAGAATGCTATTGGCACCATTAAACATAAACACAGAAACAAATAAATGGACACGTAAAAAGATCCAGGCAATTTCCCTAAGGTTGAAAAACTTACTCTTTTGAGTCTGCTATTTTAATAATTTAATTATAACTCACATCAAGTAAGTATTTATGTCCCTTTGTGAGAGTCAAATATTAGGCAGACACCAGAATCTAAGTGGAAAGCTGATTTTGATAAATATTAAAAGAAATTTGCCTTTTTTGTTCTGTCCCCATATTTACTCATTTTGTCCCTAGAAGGCATATTAAAAGGTGAAAAGCTAGAGACTTTGAAATTATGACTCCTAATTAAAATCCTCCACCTTCTCCTAGTTTTCATGCAAGCTAGTTGATATTGGACAGATTGTTTAAACTTCCTAAGCCTTCGCTGCTTCAGCTGTATATTTGTAATTGGAAATAATAAGACATCTCCTAAGGCCAGTAGTTTGTGTCAGGCTCTGTTATGAGGGCTTTTACACTTGTTAACTCATTAATTAACGTTCTGAGTAGCTCAATTTTACAAATAAAATAACAGAAGCAAGGGATTGAAATGACTTGGCTTATTCAAAGCCAGGCAGGCTGGACAATTTCAGAGCTTTATGCAACCCTTACTCAGTGCACTGCACACTATTTAACAAGTTTCTAGCACATAACAGAGTCTCAATAAATTGTAGTGACTTTCTCTGTTCTTTTCCAAGTTTTGCAAAATCCATTTTTAATATTTGTTCATGGAAAATATCCTGTCTTACAGATACATCCCTAGATTGTTCAGAATTACAGAATTAACACTAGATTATTCATTATTTAATAATTTTATGGTATATTAAATAATATGATTTCAGATACTGTGTTTTCTTTTTGCTTCACAGATGATGGCAAAGGGGGCTATCTTGCTCAGTGGACAAACGGAAATCAGAGACAAAGGTGCTTACAATATATTAGTATTTTTTAAATATGTACTCTACCTTCATTTTTCTTTATTTTTAAGAAAATGTTATAGTGCTAGTCAAAAGGTTAGTTAGAAGAGTGCTTAACATTACCATTTGTGAGTAGAGAACAATAATTAGCGTGATCTAACATAACTTACTAAATATTTCAATGCAAGAGATTTCAGCCAGTTTCTATTATTGCCAGGTTACTAAGTACATTAGAGCCCCAGTGTATAAAATTGGTGCAGGGAGGGGGCGAGGGGGGGCGTCCCTCAGCCTGGCCTGCACCTTCTCCAATCTGGGACCCCTTGGGGGATGTCTGACTGCTGGTTTAGGACATCCCTCTCATAAACTGGGACAGCTAGCTCCTAACCATTCACCTGTCTGCCTGACCTAACCACTCTGCCTGTTTCCCTGATTCCCCTATCAACTCTCCCCTGCTGGTCTGATCCCCTAACTGCTCTCCCCTCCTGACCTGATGGCCCCTAATTGCCTCTGCCTCAGCCCCACTACTGTGGCTTTGTCTGGAAGGACATCAGGAAGACATCCAGTCTGATTAGCATATTACCCTTTTATTAGTGTAGATTATAGAAAATTGATGCCTAAAACCTAGATACCATTATTGACTCAATTATGGAGTATTCATATTTGTATATAGAGTTTCCATTATGTAATTCATTTGTCTTTAAAGTAAAGCCCAATTTGCACTTCCTATCCATAAGCCATTCCCTTTTATGTAAGTGTACCCAGTGAGCCGGGAACCTTTTGCCATTGCATCCATTGATGACATCTCCTATTTACGCAGCCTGGAAAGGACAGTTCTCGTTCCCAATCAACATCAGCACTGATCTGGCTCCTGTGGCCATCATTCTCGTCTACACCCTTCACCCCAGTGGGGAAATTGTGGCTGACACTGTCAAATTCCAAGTTGAAAAGTGCTTTAAAAACAAGGTGATTTTTTTTCTGTTTCTTGCTGGTCCTTAGTGAAGAGGCGAGCACTTTTCTTCCTCTCATCTCACTCCGATAAACTTTACAAGGTATTCTCAAAATAAACGTTAAATTATTAAGGGATAATAGAATCGCCAAGCAGAATGAATAAATTTTGGCAGCAATGCCAATTCGGAGATGATGACAGAATGTCCTTGGATGGGAAGTGAGGGTGATAGGAGGCAGGAAAAATATAGGTACAGAAATCTATAAAGATGTATTTTTTTGGGGGGGGGGGGGGGGACTGAGAATATTCCAATTCTATTCATATGAAATTATCTTACTTTCATTCTTTTCTTCCTCTCCTCCAGGTTAGCATCAGGTTCTCTGAGGAGCAGGGACTCCCTGGCTCCAACACCACCCTCTCTCTGGAAGCAGCCCCTGACTCTCTCTGCGCACTTCGGGCTGTGGATAAGAGCATTCTTCTGCTGAAATCAGAACAGGAGCTGTCAGCTGAAAGTGTAAGCTCTCTGACTTCCCAATTTTTATCTGGACTCCTGCAAGTCTAACCCTTCAGATGATATTTTTGAGATAGAACATGTTGAAATATCAAATATTCTCTTCCTTTATTGCTTCATGGATTATATACTTATTATTTCTCTCATTAAACCCAGCACTTATAACAATACAGAATTCAGTTGATAATTATAACAGGGTAGGGATCATATAACAGTGTGATTTTGAAAAAAGTAATAGATATAGTTATATGTATGTGGAAATCTAGAGTTAAATCTCTGTGTTGAAACATATGCTTGGCTCATAGAGGGTTTGGTTCAGTGGATAGAGCATCTGCTTTAGGACAAATGAGTCCAGGGTTTGATTCCAGTCAAGGACCCTGGTACCTAGCTTGCAGGCTTGATCCTCAGCCCTGGTCAGGATTCGAGGCAACCAATCGATGTGTCTTTCTCACATCAATATTTCTCTCTGTGTCTCTCCCCGTCCCTTCCACTCTTTCTAAAATTCAATAGAAAAATATCACCAGGTGAGGATTAACAACAACCACCACAAAAGATATGGTTGGCTATAATTTAAAGTTATAATCTATTGATTCATTTTATTTTTTCATAAGCATTTCAGACTAGCAATCCCAGAATTTGGCACCAATTTGTTTCAGTTAACTGTTGGATATTTCCCCTTTATTTTTAAGACGAGTATATATAAATACAGAAATTTTTTAATTTTATTTTTATATTATACTTTACCTTTAATATTATTTTGTTTCAGTTATTATATCTTACCTTTAATATTATTTTGTTTCTAGTACCACCTGGGACCACACATAATTATTACAATATTTTTTACTATATTTCCTATGCTTTACTTTACATCCCTGTGACTATTTTGTAATTGCCAACTTGTGCTTTTTAATCCCTTTACCTTTTTCACCCAGTCCCTCAAACCCGCTCCCCTCTGGCATGTATCAGTCTGTTCTCTGTATCTTTGAGTCTGTTTCAATTCTGTTTGTTTGTTTCGGAAATTTATGATCATGTTTAAAACTAATTTAATCATTTCAAACATGTATTATTAAAAGTATGCCTATTGTCCTAATCCACTTAGGCTGTTGCGGCATTTGGGCTACCACAGACTGGGTAGCTTATAAATCACAGATATTTCTGTCTGAGATGCGGATGTGAGCATAGTCAGGTGTAGTGTCTCTTCCTGGTGGCAGACTTCTCCTTGTGTCTTAATGGAAGGAACAAGGGCTATTTCTTGGGGACCTTTTATAAGGGCATTAATATCATTCTGAGGGCTCTGCCCTCATGACCTAATCACCTCCCAAAGGCCCCACCTCCTAATACCATCACATTGGGTATTAGGATTTTAACACACGCATTTTGAGAAGACACAAACATTCAGACCGCAGCACCAGTGTATTATAGAAAATGTGCAAAATAAAAGGATAAAAAATAAAATCTTTTAAAAATCACTAATAATTGTAAAAGTTAGACATGTGCATTTTTGTTGTAATATTTGTTTTATTCAAATTATTAGTATAAGTGAAAGTTTATTTCAAAAGTAACAGATGTAAAAGTGAGCCAGCTGAGCAGTAAAGGCTTAGAAAACACGTTACAGAAGCAGAAGGGTCCTTAGAGCTTAGGAAAGGGAAAAGCGAAGATAACTCACCTGAGTGGAAGAGGGGGAAGGGAAAAGTACAGGTGTGCTCCTTGAAAGAGGCATATGTGTTTTACAAATAAGATCTCATTGAAAAGTGCAATTTTGTATTTTGTCTTTAACACTCCATAGTAAATCCAGTTTTAAATGTAAGTCTATAAAAATTAATTAATGACAATATCTAATAACCTTGAATTAAGACAAACTATATAATTTTCCAATGTAAAAGTGTTACTAAAGTTATGTTATGAGAAGGTCAGATTATCTGTATATTAAGTTCTAGGTTTCTACTTTCTTTAAGATCTTAAAAATGCCACTCCCCTATTACCTTGCTTTGAACATTGCTTTTAAGACTTCTGACATAAGTTTAATTCATTTGTCTTTATAAGTTATTTAATCTTTTTTGCCCAAGGGTCTAGAGGGCTTTTTTCCTTTATATTTTAAATTTGATAGTTTTAGTAAAACACCTGTCAGGATTTACTGTTTGGGGGAAATTTTCCTAACTACACAGTGACCCATACAATGTATAAACATAGATCTTTTATTTCCAGGATTTGTCTTGAATTATAACTCTAAATTTTAATTTTTCCATTGTTTTTTTCCCTCCTTCTAATAAAACTTTATATATACACTTCATCTCTACCTACTTTCCAATTCAACCATTTTGCCTATGACCTGTTTTATTTCTCTCATTTTTATTCTCTTTTTTTCTATGCTGCTTTTTAACATTTTCTTTCCGTCTATTTTTTTTTCTTGAACTCCTAATAATTTAGATTGTATTTCTCTTTTATCTTACAGCAGTTTTGTTGGAATTCACTTTTTCCAGTTCTTGATAATTGGTGGAAGAACGAGTTGACTCAAAAGTGTTGGATTAAATAGATTCAATATTTTTTTTAAAAAACAAAACCACAATAAATAATTATACCACACATTTTCCATTTTTATAAAGATAAAATGAGTGCTTTGAAAACCATATGATTTTTTTCCCACAGGTGTATAACCTGCTTCCAAATATAGAACTCTATGATTATTTCTATCATGGTCTCAACCTTGACGATGCCAAGCAAGACCCTTGCATTCCTCAGAAGGATATGTTTTACAGCGGTTTGTATTACAGACCTGTGGACAACTATAGAGATGGGGACACCTATGATATTATCAGGGTAAGAACATTTAAAGTTCTTTATTTATTCTATCTCAATTTTAATGCTCATACCGCATACCTATGTTTATTATTGATGTAATTTTTTCCTATTCTTTGAGATAGAGATGAGTAATCTGCTTAAAGAACACTCAAAAAATTGTCTTACAAAAAAGAGACGTTCATTTCTATTGATTCTTTTGTTGAAAATAAATTAAGTGGCAGCTAAAATTATAAAACCTCATGTTGGAAGTAATGAGAAAGTCTTCAATTTGTTGTGGTAAACCATATGCAGAAATAATCAAAGAAAGAGTCTAGAATATTATCTGGGTTACCAATTAGATATGTTGAGACCTTCATGAAAGAATCTTTATCATTGAAGTCACAGATATAAAGGAAAAAGGGCATAGAATTAGACAGACTTTAGTTTAAGTCCCAGATCTCTAACTATACATTGTACATGTGCATGTCTGAATGTGTATAATGTTTAATATTAATTAAGATCATAGTTGTGCTGTTTGTATTTTTCCCTTAAAATTAAATGAAAAAATGATTTTAAATATTTAGCAAAATCCTAGCACATACTGAGTGGTGAAAAATAAGACTATCAGTCTTCATTCAAATTAGATATTTTTCATACTTCAAATACAAGTGACTTAATTTCTAACATCCCAGACCCTTGCTAGGAGAGGAAATCTGTATATTTATCACTGTTATGTAGCTGATGGACCTGTTTTAGGTCTTGTGTAAAGGAAATGCACAACTTTTCTTTTGTTATTTGTTTATTTGAAGGCCATGGGTCTGAAAGCCTTTACCAACCTCCATTATCGGAAGCCAGAAATATGTTCAATGATGTGGACACCATTCTCCAGGGATCCATTGCTAATCGGACCCATATATGAACCGATGTGCAGTGCCCCATCTCAGATGTACAGTGCCCCACCTCAGATGTACAGTGCCCCACCTCAAGCTGCATGTGAGTAATCTAGAATTCTGTGTTTGGGAGATGGCCAAAGGAGTATTTTGGATAAAACTATAAAAAATAGTATTTTACGTATTAATTATACCTTTTTTTGTTTTTTGGGTGTTTTTTGTTTTTTGGATTTTTTTTTTTTTTTGCTACAATTAGACATCCTGCAAAATAGGCAAAATAATGCAGGATGGGAATGGTTTGGACTAAAAGGAAGAACTGGCTTCAAACATGAAAGAAAGTTTATTTTTATTGGTAGAACATAATATCAGAAGCGTATAGGAGCAGGAATGTGTGGTGACATGGAAGAACAGTCATTATAAGTAAGTATGATACAGGAGAATGAAGGGTCCTTATGGAGCTTTATATCCTTATTATATATAGACCATAATTCACAGAATTCAAGGCAGAGGATATTTTGATTTTCAGATAGCCAAACAGATGGCATCAGAGCAGTGTGTTCAAATACTAGTTCCACTTACCACTGGAAGAACTGGAAGCACAAAACTCAGTCATAATCTTAGATAAATAAGGTTATTAGGTAGATCTTCAATGCAGAAATTTTATCAGGGAAGCAAAACGAAACAAGGTCATCAGAATAGAACCCAAATCAAAATTGTATTCCAGATCTGAAAACACTTAACATCTTTTAAATCCCTCTGGCCTACCATTAAGGATTAGTCCAGTAATTTAAGTGGCGTTGATCCTGAAGATGGATATCAGAAACACCACTTGAGAAAAATGAAAGGCTGGACAACGTTATACAAGGATAGACTCGCTGAGTTCAAGAAGTCCTGTAAAGTCCAGAAGTTGAAACCATTTTGAAGTCCTGGTCAAGAGGTTGAAACTGTCTACTTTTCTGCTACTAGATTAAACCATATTAACAGAGCTTTATCTATCACATCTACACTTTTCAGTATCTTTGACTAAAATGGACTGAAACCCAAAGTCATTCATTTTCTTTAGCTGTTCATTTATTAGTTCATTCAACAAGTATTTATTGGGGTCAGAAATTTCATTACATACTATAAAAACAGTGGCTTAATCTCTTCTTTCCTGGAACGTTTAGTCTAACAGGGAGGACTTAGAGTGTAACAGGTAATTCCAAAAACCTGGGAAGAGTACATTAAATGGAAATAAGGTCTATAGAAATGACCTAAATTTCTCAAGGACCTAATATGTCCTTCTGGAAAACTTACATTTATACTAAGGCCTGAAAGAAGTTCTATGAAAAATAAAATAGGAAATTAAAAGCACTCCAAAAGTGGCAGAAGATGTGGTTCAAAGGCAAGAGTCAAGATAACTAAAGCAAAAGGGATGAACAGACAGATATGAAGATCTTGTAAAGCATTTAAAGAATTTGGAATTAATTCTAATGTAGTAATACCCTATCGACAAGTTTTAAGCAGATAATCTAATATGTATTTTCAAAAGATCTCTACTCTGTGGAAAAAGGGATTGCAACTTGTGCTAATACTGTCTGTATGAAATGTTATAAACATTAGTAATAGAGTTGAGAGACAGTGGTGACTGGACTATTAATAAAAGGGCTATTTTCATTTGGTTGGTTATGATAAGAAATGTAGGATGTAGGGGATGAGGGCCAAAGACAATTCTTAAATTTCTGATTTAGGTAAGTGGGTAGACTTATTTTGGTACCTGTCATGGAGATAGGAAATACTGGAGAAAAGCGGGGGGAAATATAATGAGTTTACTTTTTGGACAGTTTAATTTGAAATGCCTGTAAAGCATCCCAAAAGAAATGTGCACAAGGGTGTTATATGCACAACATGGAGCTCAGAAGAAAGGTCCAGTTGGGAAACAGATTAGGATACTTCAGCATAAATATTGTAATGAAGCTATGTGTGAGAATATCAGTGCGGACACAGTGCACAGTAGGAAAAAGAGGACCTGAAACAGAGCTCCTAGGAACAAATCAAAGACAAGAGATTACATCCTCAAACAAAAATGGGAAAAGAGATGAGAAGTCAACTAGAAGGAGCTGGTATTATGGAAGTTAACTAGTGACTCTTGAAAAGGACACGGTGATTAAAAATGTCAAATAACCTAGAGACCAAGCAAATACAGAGTTAACAATATTAATGTCATTAGAAGCTTTAGTGAAAGTCGAGTTAGTCTAGCAGAATTGGCAGCTACCAGACTGCTTTCTGGCCGCACCAGGGTGTCCGACGAGAAACTGGAGTCAGTGACTAGACATCACTTTTTCTAAACTTAAATGTAGGCTGACTATTTGTTATTTAATAATGGGAGAGGTATGACATCAAAATGCTGACACCTAGATTGAGATATACATTTATTGACAATGAGCCTCAGGAGCAAATTCTTATACTGCTCCACACTGAGCATATATGCTTAAAGACATAGCTTATAGGTGTGTGTCATTGAAACGCGTATTTTCATTCTTCCAAAATAAGAAACTTCTCTTTTCTTTTACCTGGTGAAGTCGCGAATGAGGACTTAGGCCTTATAGAATGGGCTATAACAGAAACAGTAAGAACGAACTTTCCAGAGACATGGATATGGGACCTCGTCAGTGTCGAGTAAGCTTTCAACAATTCTCTTTCTCATGTGTCTTTATTTCTATTTTCTTTTTGTTATTATTTATTAAACATTATTTCTGCATATATGAAGCAGTACCACATCTGTAAAATTATGTAATACCATTCATTTGTATGTGCTGACCAAATTTTTTTTCTTCAGAATTTTTCTCATTTACTAATTTCATGCATATAGATGTAACATGCCTCAATTTAATAATTTTAAAAAAATTCCTTGTTTAAAGGAATGTGACCTTTTTAAGGTTAAAGTTCATTAAAAAAATATATAGCTCTCGAGACTATTTAAACACTGTAACCCTTTTGTAACCCTTCATTAATGCTTGCTTATTTATTTATTTATTTGTCTATTTTTTGTTATTGCTTTCTCTAGACTGATTTTTAGGTCCCAGTTTAGACAAAAATTTCATTTTGCTAATAATCTGTACTTGTAGTTCCTCAGGTTCAGCAAATGTTTCCTTCCTCATCCCTGATACTATAACTCAATGGAAGGCCAATGGCTTCTGTGTGAATGGTGATGCAGGCTTTGGCATTTCATCAACAATTGCTCTGGAAGCCTCCCAACCTTTCTTTGTTGAAATGACCCTACCCTTTTCAGTCGTTCGAGATGAAGAATCTGATGTGATTGTCAGTGTCTTCAGCTACCTGAATACATGTGCAGAGGTAAGTTTGTTCCCTTTGCTCTGGAGACCAAACCTAACAAGGGCAAAAAAAAAAAAAAAAAAAAAAAGGTACTTAATATTTTCCTGGAATATGGCCACAGTCTTTTCATTCTCCAATGAAAAATGGTGCTATAAGGTAATAAGACTTGTTTCCATAGTCCTCAAATGAAAACAATTGTTTTCATTCACAGCGATGATTTAAATACTGCTTTGAGAATGTCAATTCATATTGATATGTGTTCTGGCTTCTTTATCTTTGTATCTAAGAGGAGTCATTTGGTATGTTTTATCTCTGATAACTTAAAATAGGTAAAGCAGAACTTTTCTCAAGTTGGGAAGAGGAATAATAACAGCAAAGCATTTTAGCATGCCACTCTCATTGCCATGACTTTTTTATTTTTTAGATTTCTGTTCAACTGGAAGAATCTGAGAATTTTGAGGCAAATATCAGCACCCCTAAAAATAATGGCAGTGAGGTTATTCAAGCTGGAGAGAGAAAAACATATGTCTGGACTCTTGTACCTAAGAAGTTGGGTAAGCAGCTATGCACCTATGCCAATCTCTGGTGGAAAACCAGTCCATTTTTATTGACACCATTTTTCTTAAATTGTCTATACAAATGATTTTTCCATCCCACTTTTAATTCTACTTTTTAAAAATTATAAATTAAAAAGGCTTATTTTTATTAGCTAGTTTCTGGTTGCTAATGTTTGTGTAAAAGAAAACCACCCTTCATTTATATGAAAGCATAATGTGGTCAAAGCACAATAGAAATGCTAATTTCTGTGACCTATAAAATCTATATATGTTATCCCAAATGAAGGCCATATTTTTATTAATGCTGACCAATTTCTTTACTTCTCACTTATTCCTTCCTCACCTATCAGCATGAACCCATGTCACTTATACAAAAATTGCTCCTCAATTACAGTTGTCAGGATTTGCAAATTTATTAAATACTAGAGGACCATTGCATGAAATTCGTACAAGAGTAGGCCTTCCTACCACCGCTGCCAGCACGGACTTTCCTCTGGCACCCAGACACGGGCTGCTGTTACAGCCCTGGCTTCACCCAGAAGGTTGTCCAGAGGACATCCGGGCTAATTAGCATATATGCCTTCATTATTATGGATATCATGAGACACCAAAAACCCTAAACACTTAGATGGAGATCAAACACTGAAAAGCATTGTCTCATTGTATATAGTACCTGCAACATTAAAAAAAAAAAAAGTTTGCAAGTATCTTTTTGAAAGTATAAGGGAAGGGAAAAGTTAAAAGGATTCTAATAAACAAAGAATGATAGATGTGGTAGATGCATGATTGTCATTATCACTAATTTAAAAAATTAAGTGTCATCAAAATTTTCTTTATTTCATGTCCCATATTTATTGTATTATTTCTCTGAGTTTTTAAAATTTATTAAGGTGCCTGGCTGATGTGGCTCAGTAGTTGAGTGTTGACCTATGAACCAGGAGGTCATGATTGATTCCCAGTCAGGGCACATGCCTGGGCTGCAGCTCAATCCCCAGTGGGGGACATGCAGGAGGCAGCCAATCAATGATTCTCTCTTGTCATTGATGTTTCTTTCTCTCCCTCTCTCTTCCTCTCTGAAATCAATAAAAATATGTTTTAAAAAGTTAAAAATTGTATCATTTATTAAAGTAACATTGGTTAGAAATATTACATAGGTGCCGAAACTGGTTTGGCTCAGTGGATAGAGCATCGGCTGCAGACTGAAAGGTCCCATGTTCAATTCCAGTCGAGGGCATGTGTCTTGGTTGAGGGGGTGTACAGGAAGCAGCTGATCGATGTTTCACTCTCATCGGTGTTTCTGACTTTGTATCCCTCTCTGTTCCTCTCTGTAAAAAAATCCATAAAATATATATATTTTTTAAAAAGAAATATATAGGTTTCAGGTGTACAATTTTATAATACATCATCTGCATACTGTATTGTATGCTCACCACCCAATCAAATCTCCTTCCATTACCAACAACCAGTATTTTTATGAGATCATTTTAGTTCATCTGTGATATTTACCTGCCTAAAACTACTTTCCCTTTTAGATTTTGTTTCTCAATTTTTCTAACTACACAAAGTCTTCAAAAATTTTATCCTGACAATTAAGTTAGAACACTGTACTAACTTGTATGGTTTTATGGCATTAAGTGGGGGACACAGTTCTAAGAGGAAAGTATCGAAGGCTTTCTTAAAAAGAAACACAATACAACAATAAACAAGAACAATATATTGGTTATACATATTGGTATATAGGCAAATAAGTAATATTAAATCAAATGAATTATATTTTTCAATCCTGATTTTTTACAATTAAGGAAACTGGAGATCATGTGACCTTGATATTACAGGAGGTTAAAAGAAAATAGATTGCTTGCTAGCACTTGATTTAAATCCAGTGTTCTTTCCACAATGTCATATTTTCCTGTTTTTGTTTATTTGATCTCAGAATAAGTTAGGAACTCTGGTTATCTAATATTATGTCCCTATATTGTCACCTATAACATAAACAATATCAAGAAATCTCCTCATTGACTTTGCAGAACTATTATTTTTCCTTAAAATTTCTCAAGTTCTAATTAATTAAATGAATTATTTAATATAAGGAATATTGAGACAGGTAAAACAGAATATATCAAATTATTTCTTGTCAGGAGGAAAAAGAATGTATTTTAGTCTAAGCTTAAATAGGATAGAATTCAGTTCCACCAATTGAAAATGTGGTTCACAAACTATCATTTCCCATCATAGAAGAACCCAATAGTCAATCTAATGTATGGTTGGGAATGTCTTCTAGGTAAAGTGAATATCGCTGTAATTGCTGAGTCCAGACAAAGTAGTGCTTGCCCAAATGGAGATGAGCAGCAAAATCTAAACTGGGAAGATACTGTGGTCAAAAGTTTGTTGGTAGAGGTATGTACATGCAAAACTATCAAGCTCTTCCAGGTGAGAAATAGTATCTAATAGGTTAAATATTAAAAGACATTCCCTTTGAAGAAACTTCATTGACCATAGTTACTTTTGACATAGGCCATGTCATCTGACCCTGAATAGTAAAACATCACTTAAAAGAAGCTTGGTGATTTTTTTATTTGTTCCTAACTCACAATATTTCCTGTACACTTATTTTTATTCCCTTACCCTTTTTTAATTGACTCCAATCCATTGCAAATCTACTTGCTTTACAATCCTATATAATTTCCCTCATCCTCACCTGCAAAAATACTTTATCTATTGAAGATCCTAAACAGTATCAGCATCTGTCATGTCCCAAAATGACAACAAAGTTATCTTTATCCAAAATATGGGAGTACAGGGCCTAAAATGGATGTTGCTAATGTACAGTGACTTCCAGATATAAACAGAAGGGGACAGTGAATGGATCTTCTCCCAAGGGCAAACATATCCAGCCATGTCTATGGAAGTTGACACTCGATTACTTTTCCTTCATAGAAAGATCATCCAGATTCATTACTTTCTGCTTGTTTTTGTTTACTCTTTGACAGCCCGAAGGTATTGAAAGAGAAATGACTCAAAGTTTCTTTATCCGTACAACAGGTAAGAGGATCTTTTAGTTGGTAGACTTAGTCCTAATGAAAATTTATCAACATTTGTCATGTTGAGTACCCCCAGAGATTTCATTCTAATTACCTAATGAGGGATTATTTTTTTCACTTCCTAACTTTATGGTATAATTTTTTCCATAGGAAAACTATAGTATTTAGGGTGGTTTAGTTGTTTAGTTTAGTTTAGTTTAGTTTAGTTTAGTTTAGTTTAGTTTAGTTTAGTTTAGTTTTAGTTCACCCAACTCATGCGTCTGCCTCAAACTGTTTTTCTTATTTTATATATTTTCACCTCCTCTTGTCTTATGATTGTGACAAACTTTTAAACAGTGGTAAATCAAGATTATGTCCAAAATACTCATAATATAACCTTTGCTATTATACTCTTATCATCCCAAGAGTACAATCACTGCCTCTCAATTGCTTGTTCAATGGCTTCACAATACTGTTTTATCTGATTGATAATTGTATGATTTTAATGACTAATAGGTATCTCTTTCCCTATTGTGTGTGCTATTGTATATGTCATAGTCAGCAGTTTTTGACTTTTTTTTTTAATACTTAAGCAGTATAGGCACTAAACTAATGGAGAATAGTGGCCATTATCTAACATACACATGCATATACCATTTTCTGAATGTATTATTGCTCTAAACTAGATCAAAACCTCAATTTATGTCTTCTAGCAAGCAACTTGTAAAAATTTTAAAAGGAATATATTTTATTGTCCCACAAGTCTTTTTCTATTGCTTATGAAAGGAAGCCATCACATTGTTTATTTTATTGATATTTTCTTTTCAGGCACTAATGTCTCCATGCCAGTAGTTTTAGATTTGCCAGATAATATGGTAGAAGGATCAGCCAGGGTCTTTATCACTGTTGTGGGTAAGTTGGTTAAATTTTGTGTTTCACAATTATTTGAAAAGTCTTGATTGAGGTGGTCTTTAAAAATTCCTTAAAACAACAGGATAGAGTTTTCTTATGCTATCCATTGGAACAGAATTATTGTTGAGGATTATCCTCTGAACTTGTTTTCATATGAGGATCTGAAGGAATTACAGCATCATTTTCAAAACCGTGTCCCTAGGAAAGATTTGTTCTGGTGGATAGTAATTGATGTTTAGAAAACAGAGTTGTATTATATTAATATGAAATGTTAAATTTCCTTTTGGAGAATCAGAATATCTTTGCTTGTTTAAAATGCTGGAAATATCCCCAGTAATAGGAGAAATCTGTTTTACAAAAGTAAAACTTGTTTATCTATCATGAACATTAACATTCTGGGGGAAAGGATGGATTACAGTTTATAGTTCATAGGTCAATTTCTCAAAAAACAAAGAAGCAAGCAGACATAATTTTTTAACTTTCTCTTCCCTGGTAATGAGATTTTCAGAAACAATTTTCATAAGAGAAACCCCATTAATTTTACCCTTCATACCTGTCTCCTTTTCAGAATTCATGAAAATTTTCCTTGTTTCCACCTTTTAGACTCAATTTTTAAATATTTTCTACTTTCACTATGCCTCTTTAATCTGTACTTATTAATGCTCAGATACCAACTTTAAGTGATAGTAACTTTCTGCTTTTCCTATTTTTAGGGGATGTCCTAGGACTTGCGATGCAGAATCTTGAGAATCTTCTGCAAATGCCCAGTGGAGGTGGAGAGCAGAATATTGCCCTGTTAGCGTCTGATACTTATGTCCTTGACTACCTGCAATCTACTCAACAATTGACAGAGGAAGTTAAATCTAAAGCTTTCTCTTTCTTATCTAACGGTGAGAAGGTTCAAGTAATTTCTGCCCATAATAGCTGAAATCAGTTGTTCCTGATACCAAGATGTCAAAAAAGCTGTTATTATGAGGTAGTCCCGTGGGGGAAAGTGGATCTGAACTGATGTATATTCTGAGTTTGAACTATGTTTTTGTTTGTTTGTTTTGTTTTGGGTATTTTCGAGATTTTCAGACTTTAATACCTGTATGGTCATTTAGTTATACAATTTAATTCTGCAGCATTTCAAATTATGAGTTCAGGTTTTTTAGTGCCTAATATTTTGCCAAGCTACTTTGTGTGTCATTGTTGCTGCTATTAAAAGTAGCTAGAAATGGTTCATTTATTAACTTCTGTATGTAATTTTCAATTGTGTTTCATTGCAATGAAGTCATTGAATGTATGTGCAGAAAAAATACATAGGAGCTCCAGTGGCATAATCAGTTAGTGAGCAGTACTTATAAGAAAAAATACATAAACCTTATAAAAATGTGATGTTAAGAAAAAGTCAGAGGTATTATTTTGGGGGGTTTTCTTTTCAGAAAGATAACACAGACAAAATAACCTTAATGAAATTTTGTAAATGCCAATTATTGAACTAGGCTCAGTCACATGTAATATCTTTTCTTTGGTGATTTTATTATTTTACTATTATAACTATATTGTCACATATCATCATTAAACCCTGACAAAGTAGAAGTTATTTTTTCTCAATATAGATAGAGAACCTGAGTTTCAGAAGTTAAATTGAAATCATCATCTAGTAATTTATGTCTATTTAACACCAAAACACAGACTCATTGCTACATCATTCTTCTTCTAACTTTCTTATATTAAAAAACAATTTCCTGCAATGTTGTATTTTAGGCTATCAAAAGCAGCTTTCTTTCAAGAACATTGATGGCTCATATAGCATGTTTTGGCAGAGGAATCAGAAAGGAAGCATATGGTGAGACATGAAAATTTTATTTTAAATAATATAGAAATGATCTGAGGAGGGCTTATGAGAGAATGAAAGCAGTTGAGTTCAGTGGAAATACAAAAGCAAAGTGGATTTCAAAGTGAATTTTTACAGAGGTGAATCAGATAATACTAAAATAGTTGGTTATTCTAGTTCTAATGCAGTATACCTAGAGACTCATGACAAATTTAATGAGAGCACCTCTACTTCTATAGCTTGTTAACTCCATGGAAAATGCCACAACTTAGTCTGCATTTCTCGGAGTCCCTTGTTTATTCAGGAGAGTAAAACTAGATGTCCCCAAAGCATCTAGTTACACCCACTCTCTCACCACATGATGATAATCTCATGAACTATATATCGAAAACTTTGGGTATGAACATGCTGGAAATTACCTACTCTTATTTTCACATATTGCTATTCAAAACATTTTATTGCCCCCAAAAGAAAGAGCCACTATCCATACTCATTAGTCAACATTAGCCAAATTGGATGCACCCATCATTACCCAAATTGGACAATGCTGATGAATCTATGGAGTAGCTGACATTATCATTCCTTTCTTATCCAACTTTTGTCTAACTGGTGAAATGTGTTACAGGCTCAGTGCCCTCACCTTTAAGACATTTGAGAGAATGAAGAAATACGTTTTCATTGATGAGCAAGTTCAACAACAGACCTTCATCTGGCTTTTGAGCAAACAGGAAAGCAATGGTGGCTTTAAAAGTGATGGCAAGATTTTCCACAATGCCTGGGAGGTGAGAGATTAACAGTAGTATGTTTTCCTGCTCCTTTATTTTGCCTACCATCCCTGCCTCTGGCCTAACTAACATGGAACGTAAATATTTTTTCTTGTGAATATTACTTTTTCTGAGTCTGCTGAAGTCGTAGGCCTGTGTGTATTAGTCAGCAGTGTCACTGCTAGAAATAGCTCCTCATGAATCTTTAGCCCTTCCATTGAACCAACCTATTTTAAGAGGAGGATGGGGAGATAAAAGGAACTTAGAGAGGAAAACTTCATAAGTTTGGAGCCAAAAGATATATTAAAGGAGGGGGCCTTGAGTAAAGAATTCATTCCGATTCATGGCTGACAAAAAAATTTAGGGTATCTAATAAATTACATTGTTTCAATGAAGCACTCTCCCAATATCTTCACAAGTCAAAGCATGAATGCCTCGCTTGCCCTAAGTCAAAATGCGGATAAGATGATGTATGTCTTTGACAATAATCACTCCTTCCCTTTTTTGTCCATCTTTAGGTAAATCACTAGCTTTCTCCCTCCTGTTTTCCTTTGTAGACTGCCCACCTCTATCCCATCCTCTGTGTCCTTGATTTGCCTAACTTTTGTATTTCCCTCTATAAGTTCTTTATCATGATATTTTATCATGTCCTGATAGCCTCTGGGATATCCGGGGCTTTTCTTTTGTGTCTTCTTTATAATCACCACTTCCATTTTTGGATTTGGGGAATGTAAAGCTAATCCACTTCAAAATATAGGTGAATAGCAACTTTGAATGGTATTTAATTTTAATGTGAATTGTTTTCACGTTGCTTTATGATTATGTAGTATGGAAAAGTGTATTTGAATTATTTCAAACTTACTCTTCATAGTAGGAGGCCCCTGACAAAGAATAGCACTTGTTCCTATGTGGAAAATCAGAATTTTTCATGTTCTCTTCTGAAACATCCCCACATTTCTTCTTAATGGCTTCATTACTGGTCACTCTATCAATTTGTCTGATCTTACCCAATCCTTTTTCCGTAACTCTGTATGTGTGTGTGCATTTTGAATTGGGTCAGAGAAAGAAGCAAGGAGAAAAATAAAAGCCTGCACTGCAGAGGAATAGTGATACGACCTGCTACAGCTTAAGTGTGTGTTTTGGGTCCCCACATCTTATTTTAGTGCCAGACATATTCAGTTATTTACACCTTAATAACTGAGCTCCCCAGAAATATCTTTTTTATTTATATAGAAGAGAGAAATCACCTTTTGCTTAAGTAAATAAAACAGAATTTAATATTAGACCAGTGCCTTATGAATGTTATTTGTATCAGTATCACTAGAACACCCATTAAAATTCATTTTCTTATTCCGTATTCCTGACTTTTTGAATCAGAATCTCTTATGTGAATACCGGTTTATTTCATAAGTTCCCCAGGGTAATTTTATGCACAGTTTGAAAACTGCATAACTTATCAATGTTTTTCTAATTGTATACCACAAGAATCCATAAGACCTCATCATCGTTATCACCTAGGATACTTTCCTGGAGATGTTTAGGAAGCTTCACAGCAACTTTCTCTCGTATCCCATGAGAAGTTGTTTGCTTCTTCAAATTAATACCAAATAAAGCAAAATACAACTCTTCATATAAATTGCTTGTAATTCATGCTTATACCAGGCCACAAAAATACAATTATATATGTCATTAAGTATACTTGAGATTAATTGTATGCTTTATTTTATTATTACATCGGATCTTAATGAATTTTTATCCCAACAGCCTAGTTATTAACAACTTAATTTAAAAATTGCACATTTTCAGGTTTATGAATAATGGCAATTGTTTTCAGTGTTTCTTTTATCCCTTGTCTCACTTCAGAAGGATACCTGTTCTTTTGTGCTCTACCATCTTGTATGACTCATTGTTCCTTTGTGTTAGGAAGAGGAGGAGGAGGAGGAGGAGGACATTTTACTCACTGCATATGTTGTTGGAACTTTCCTTGAAGCTGGGCTCAATTTTACAGTAAGGATTTCTGTCGTCTTTTCATTTCAGTCAGCTGAATGCATATTGAATAGACTGTGAAATAAGAGTGATTTGAAATTCTTACACCAGATGAAACATCAGAAGAACATTTCATTCATTACTTCTCTTTGAGTTGATGTTACTCAAGCTATTTTTCACTCATAAAAATCTTTGATGAAGACTATTGCGTTTTCCCTAGAGAGAATATTTATATATACTAGTATATGTACACACACAGGAGGTTTTCATTCTGTTTTCAGCATTTACAGATCTTCTGAAGTTCAGCCATGAATTTTAGATTAAGAACCCATGCACTAAGTATAACCATAACCTAGGTTCTGTTTCTCCAACCAATTCAATGTGTAAACATTTCAACGTAAGTGTTGTTCATCTTGGCTGCCTCCCAATCCAAAGGTTAAGTTATCTGATTGCACACTCTATTCCTGAAAAAAAAAGATACTAGGAACTTTCAGGATTGTTGTCTATCTCACAAACCATCGTTAGAAATATAAGCTTCTCTTTTAGGCATTAGAACAGCATTCTTTGCCGTTTATAATAGATCTATATTATTAACTAAAATATGACTGATTAGATATAGAGACCAGAATTTTAAAATTATTTATATTTTATTTCTCAAGCAGTAGTAATCCATCTAAAATTAATTTTATTGATACTTATAATGAAAAATATATATGAACAGGTTTGCATATAAAATATATTTAAGGATACATAATCTAAGGTGTAAAATGTGATTCGTTTTTTCAGTAAGATTATGACGTGTTCGTGTATAATTTTAAAATATGCTGTTTTTCTATATGACTAGTTTCCTGCGCTGCGACATGGGTTCTTTTTCCTGGAGGAGGCATTGGAAAATGGTGTCACCACTGGCTATAATCATGCAATGCTAGCTTATGTGTTTGCATTAGCTGGAAAAGAGGAGCAGGTGGAATCCTTGCTCCGGATCCTGGATCACTCTGCTACCAAAGAAAGTAATTACTATTTACTTTTGTTAATAGAGATGATCTTGGGAATAAAGTGGTGAAACTTTCTTAGCATTCATATAGGAACACTCTCTTTTTTCTTTTCTGTTTTGTTTCCTTTTTTTCTTTATTTATTAAGGTACTACGTGTGTGTCCTTATCCCCCCAATGTCCTCACTCATGCCCTCACCCCACTAGTGTCTGTGTCTATTGGTTAGGCTTATATGCATGTATACAAGTCCTTTGGTTGATCTCTTCCCTTTACCCCTGCCTTCCCCTACCTTTTCTCTGAGATTTAATGGTCTGATCTATGCTTTTCTGTCTCTGGATCTGTTTTTGTTCATCCGTTTATGTTGTTCATTATAGTCGATAAATGAGTGAGATCATGTGATATTTATCTTTCTCGGATAGCTTATTTTGCTTAGCATAATGCTCTCCAGTTCTATCCAGGCTGTTGCAAACCTTAAGAATTCCTTCTTTTTTTCCCACAGCGTAGTATTCCATTGTGTAGTTGTACTACAGTTTTTAATCCACTCATCTGTTTCCAAATCTTAGCTTGTGCAACTATTAACATAGGGGTGCATATATCTTTTCTGATTGGTGTTTCTAGTTTCTTTGGATGTACGAAAAGTGGGGCCACTGGGTTAAATGGGAGTTCCATTTTTAGTTTTTTGAGGAAACTTCATACTGTTCACAGTGGCTGCACCAGTCTGCATTCCCACCAGCACTGCACAATGGTTCCTTTTTCTCCACATCCTCGCTAGTATTTGTCATTTGTTGATTTGTTTATGATAGCCATTCTGACAGGGGTGAGATGGTATTGCATTGTCATTTTGATTTGCATCTCTCAGATGATTAGTGACTTTGGGCATAGGAACACTCTCTTAATCCGTATATTTCTATTTCCCTTATGGAATTTCCAAATGGCCCTTTGACTTTAAAGAACACTATATATTTTCTGCTAGTTTCTCCTTAAATGAGTGAAATAAAGGAAATCAAGCGTAGTAACCATATCATAGATAATAAAAACTGCTTGTAAAACGTAATCACATACCACTTTTGACCTTAGGAAGTTGCCAAATTCATTTCATAAGGCTGCCATATTAAATACCATAGACTAGATGGCTTAAATAACAGTTTATTTTTTCACTAGAGGCCCAGTACATCAAATTCGTGCATGGGTAGGTTCCTAGATATGGCCAGCAATCAAGTCCAATCGGGGCCTTCCTTCCCCCTGCTGCTGGCTGCTGGCCAGGCCTTCCTTCATTCCACACTGCCCCCTGGTGGTCAGCACATGTCATAGTGAGCAGTCTAACTCCCAATCAGTTAAACTCCTGAGGGGACAATTTGCATATTAGCCTTTTATTATATAAGATGGTTCTAGATGATAGAATTACAAGATCAATATGTCAACAGGTTTGATTTCTTCTGAAGCCATTGTCTTGGTTTTTAGATAACCATCTTCTCTCTCTATGTTCACATTGTGAGTTTTTTCTGTGTGCATCATCCCTGGTGTCCCTTTCATGTATTCAAATTTCCTCTTCTAAGGACACTAAATAGATTGGATTAGGGCACACCCTAACAGCCTTGTTTTACCTTAATCACCTCTTTGAAGGCCCTATGTCCAAATAGAGTCACATTCTGAAGTTCTGGCATTGAAGATTTGAACATGTAAATCTTGAGGGATACCACTCAGTCCATAACAGAGGCCAAGAACAGAATTTGTATCATTTTTATGTGCAATCAGTTCTCTTTATAGGGACTGTGTTAAAATTCTTTCTTTTTCTCAGATAATGTAATATATTGGGAAAGAGCTAAGAAATCCCAGACAGAAGCATCCCCATCCTTTATTCCTCCGGCACCTTCTGCCGACACTGAGATGACTTGCTATGTGCTGCTGGCCATCATTTCCCGAAAAACTCCTGACCTCACCTATGCTAGTCAGATTGTGCAGTGGGTTGCTCAACAAATGAATTCCCAAGGAGGCTTCTCTTCCACCCAGGTAATTGGTGTGAGTCTGGTATTAATAACAATATTTGACAGCAAAGATAATCATAGAAAATACCTACAAAGATAAAGGATATTTGCTGGTATAAGTCTTATTATAGTCAGTTAACAATGATTTATCACTTTTGTGTATCATGGACCCTACTAGGAATTACTTATGTACAGATTAATAAAATTAGCTTCATTTTCAAGAAATTTTACCTGCTCTATATCTCCATTTACACAGTAAAAATAAAATGTAAGTCTACAAGAGATTGTTGTCATAAACACCAGTCTTGGTGATAAGTTAGATAGCTGATGATATTATGGCTAAAGTACATATCAACCAAGAAGAAGTATTTTTCTTTATTTCTGTTGTCTGTGCTTTGGTAAAAAAAATATTAAATGAATGCATAACGGGAAAAAAATAGTTATAAAAACAATTATGTACTAGTATGTTTTTTCTTAGCAGGAAAAATAATTTTAAATGCAAAGAAATGCAGTTTTATTCCCACAGGGAAAATCTTTACTTCCCTCTTTACTTTACTTTTTTTCAGTCTTAGCTTCTGACTAAAACCATGTTTGTGAATCTCCTAACAGCTATCTCCAAATATGGTCACATTCTGAGGTTCAGACTTCTCTTTGAAGATAGTTGGGGATAAGCATTGTCCAACACAGCTTAATTACATAACATCTTGATTTTTCAGAAAGTGTTTGGCACTACTTATGAAAGTAGAGATCATATTTTATATAATCCATTAGAAAAATAAAATCTGGTTAAGATTTGTAGAAGAAAATCAATTTAAATGGTAGCAACTAGTACAAACAAATATCTGTTCCTGTCCTTTAAGATACTGCTTCTTGTTGTTCTACTAGAGGCGCAGTGCACAAAATCATGCACTGGTACCTGTGATCAGGGCCAATTGGGGCCTTCCAGCTGATGGCCGGAGCCTTCCTTTGTTTTGCACTAGCTCCTGGTGGTCAGCGCACATCATAATAAACAATCAGTCTCCCGTTCAAACTCCCGTAGGGACAATTTGCATATTAGGCTTTTATAGAGAGAGATTAACCTGTTATAGGAATTTTCCTTGGACTGGTTTAAATTTCCTTGTCAAGTGATAACTAAAACTGCAGCATAACAGAGCTGGTACTAATGTTTGTACTCTTCCACGCAGGACACTGCTGTCTGTCTTCTTGCCATCACCCATTACATGAAGCTAACATTCTCCAATGGTCAAAATACTGTCACCGTTAGCAACGAAGAATCCAGTGAGACTTTCCAGGTTAACGATGACAACCGCTTACTAGTCCAACATTCAAAACTAATAAAAGCATTTGGACAATACACAGTAGATGTAGAAGGAGAAGGTTTTGCATTTATTCAGGTAATGGAAGTCTACCTGAGAGGGACATGAATGTTGCTAGCACAGGCTATCCATCATTATTTCTATTCATTCTCTCATTGATATGCTCTACTCAATAGCTGAAAATGCAGGTTATTTTATGAAGAGGTATTTAATCTTAAGAATAACTGGGTAACTGGGAAGTTTCCTGAGGAATTTCACTGTTAAAAAAGTATTCTCATATTTTTATTAAATTATGTTGTTAAAGATTCTTGTGTATTCTGAAAACTAAACAATTACATTTAGCCATATTCTCCAATAAGGAGAGACATAAAATAAAGTACATTAATCATGAAAATAAAAGAAAAAATAAGTCCTTCAGGTTTTACTATAGAAAAAGTGGATGAATTTTTTTTAATGATTTGTTATCTTTCCTAGGCTATCCTTAGGTATAATGTGCTACCATCTGAGAAGGAATCTGGATTTTTGCTTTCCGTGGAAATGGCGAAGAAAAACTGTTCAGATAGATTCCAGAGTAATTTTGAGCTGACCGTAACCATCAAGTGAGTGTCCATTTTAATATCAATTCCCAGGTTAGAGAGAGGATAATATGTATATAAATAATTACTCTAGACAGTAGCAACATAACAAAATATGAATGATAATAACCAATGATGAGTTTACCTGGTGGTGCATAATTTCTATAGCATAGTCACGTCAAAGCTTTTTGTCTAGATACCACAATTTACTACATCGTAAACTAAATCAGAGCTAGAATTATGCAAATATAACTTATGTGCAAGAGAAATTTGCAAGCTTCTAACACACCAATACTGCAACAATGCTCCCTTTTTTTATGGAATTGTTGTCAGTTTTGGACAATAGGGATACTATTTTCCACCTAAAAACAAGCACAGGGAGGCTTAGAGGACAAAACCTACAAATGCTATTTTATAACTGTACAGTGTAAAATTTCAGATTTTTATTTTTCAGAGTAGGAAAGCAAAATAAGTAACTTAAAATATAAAATGTAGACACCAGAGAGTTTCAACTTTAGTTAATATGTGAAGAAACATTGAGAAAAATTAGTTTGGAGGATTTTCTTAGAATATCCAAATGATAATATTATGAACACCAGAGCTAAAATAAGAACTAAATACATTATAGAGCTCCTAACTTCATGTCCCAACAATCCTTTCCAGTGTTAAGGACATGGCCTAGATCTGTTAGGGACCAATATCTCACTTTTTAAACAAAGATTTTCTTTAAGTTTTGTGCAAATCTAAGGCTACTATCAGTATCTGTAATACCAATTTACAAGCTTTGTTTATAAGTTATATCTTTGAGATGTCAGGTAATCTTAAAAGCAGGATTTAGGTAGATTTTAGTTTCAAATAATTCGTTATTTACTCCAACTTATGTTGCTTTGTCTCATCTCATCCATTATCATTCTAGTTATGTCTGTTCCAAGATGTTTAGGAGTGACTTTCTTGCCCAGCCAGTGTTGCTCAGGGTTGAGCACTGACTCATGAACCAATAGGTCACCAGTTTGATTCCCACTAGGGGCACATGCCAGGGTTATGAACTAGATCCCCAGTAGGGGCATGCAGGAGGCAACTGATTGATGTTTCTCTCATCTATGATTCTATCTCTCTATCCCTCTCTCTAAAATCAGTAAAGACATATTTTTAAAATTTACATAAATAAAGGAATGACTTTCATTGGGTGTTTTTTCTTCAGCTGTACTTTTCCTCCAGACCTAAAGCTAATTAGTATGTTTGTACCCACAACCCTTACCATAAAATAAATCACTTTTCTAAGATGATGTCTACACTGCACTTTGTTTTAAAATTTCAGATACATTGGAGTGCGCAATATCTCCAAAATGGCCCTTGTTGATGTAAAAATGCTCTCAGGATTTACTCCAGTCATGTCATCCATTGAGGAGGTAAATAACAGAAGTCCCAATCTTTCAGCACAGGAAAAGCAATTGTGTGTAGAAGAAATAACTGGTTAGCAAAACTAAGCTATGGAATTATTCATTTAAACAAATTACTCATAGTTTACATTTTCATTTTTGCTGTAATAGTGGAAGGATGGTGTTATTAACTTAGAGCAATTAGCAGACATTATTTTTCATAGCCTATAATCTATTTCTTACTTTAATTCTACTATGCTTATGCAAGCATAATGGCACAAGGGAACATTCCATAATATAGATTCCTGACAATTGGTTAAATAAAAATTATGAAGTATTCAATACTAGAATAGTACTCTTTAATATTTATCCCCCATCCTTTCCTGACAATTCCTTCAAAGCTTGAAAGCAGTGGCCAAGTGATGAAGACTGAAGTCAAGAATGACCATGTTCTTTTCTACTTGGAAAATGTAAGTTGAGTATAATTTTTTCCATGGTTTGTTCTTTTCTTTTTCTTTTGAGGGTAATTGGATGAGTCTATTTCTTGTAAATATACATGACATAGTTTCTAAAAAAAATTATGGGACATTAAAAATTATCAGTGGTCTTCTATCCCAGTGCTCACCTTATCCCTGTTAACTCTTATGTTATTTTATGTGTCTTGACTGCCTGAATAGGCAATTCTCAAGTTTAGAAACATAATTTTCCTGTTTTTCACTTCTCAAGGTATCTAAAATAGTCTGGTCACAGAGTATATGTATAATTCTTTTATGATTTTGACTTGAACTCCAATGAAGGTGACATGTGTTCTAGAATCATTCTTTCTATGTGTATACCATTGCCATTCATATGAATGCCTACATTACTGCTTTCAACTAAATTTCTTGCACCTCAATATAATCAATGGAACTTAAATTTATATACAATTTAATGTTACCTAATTATTTAAGATTAAGTAATTACATAAAATTATGTAAGATATTAGTAGCCTGGATCTATTTAATTGGGTAGATCATGAACTTTTGGAGATATTTTCTCAATGATTTTGTTTCCAGATCTACTCTGATGTGTTTGTAATTTGTGTCTTTGTAGGTTTCTGGTTCAGCAAAGAGTTTCACTTTCTCTGTTGAGCAAACCAACCTTGTGTCCAACATCCAGCCAGCCCCAGTTATGGTCTACGATTATTATGAAAAAAGTAGGCAAGCAACAATCACTCTCTAAAGCTATTGAACACAATATCTAAATCTAACAATCCCTGAGCTACCAAATTTTCCAAAATCACCTTCAGCCTACAAAGACTATACAGTAAATGGTTTTATACTGATTTGTTTTTGTTTTTTTTTTACTTCATGATATATCTACTGAGTGGGCCAGTTTCTAATTACCAGAGTTTTTCAAACATAGAATCCTTTAGATACAGTGTGTAAGAGTATCCCTATAACTTGAAATATAAACTATGTTAAGTGTCAACTCCTTTTTGTGTTGTTGTTACTGGCAACACTTACCGTTTTATGCTACCTTTATGAATTTCAATTGGAGAAGGGAAATAGGCAATATTCTGAAATGTTACAGGAAAATGTTGGTAGATAAGGTCCAAACCAATTACTAAGGTGTCAGAGAGACCATACAAAATTTCCCTGGATTGTTAGTGATATCAATTCGTTGTTGAATGTCAGATAAAGTTTGTCAGGAAGTATTTGAATTCTGGCTCTGTCATTTACTAATAGAATATATTTCATCAAGTGCCTTAAACTCTTTTTTTTTTTTTTTAGTCTTCACTGGAAGATTTATTTTGAGAGAGAGAGAGAGAGAGAATGATGTGAGAGAAAAACATTGATTGGTTGCCTCTAGTACATTCCCCAACAGAGATCAAACCCGAAACCTGTGCCCTGACCAGGAATGAAACCTGCAACTTTTTGTTATAAGGGATGTGCTCCAACTAACTGAGCCACCTGGCTAGGGCAAGTGCTTTAAATTTTAATAAGACATTTTTGGACTTCAAAAACAGAAGTGATTGACTCTCTTGCAAAATTACTGAAAAGATTAGACCTAATGTATCTACAATTGTCTGACTTAACTGATTATAGAAGGTTGGAGATCTAATAAGGATGAATTTTTTTCTTTATTTTCCAGATGAGCATGCCATTGTTTTTTACAATGTCAACAATGTTTCAGTTTCCCTTTGAGAAAACAAAGCACAGGAAAAGGTAAGGAAATTGAATATATCATAAACCATTGAAAACACACCTGGTAAGCCAATGAAAACCTAAAGATAGAACAATGAATGATACAAAGAGAGGTCTCTGGTATTTATGGAGGTTTGGATGCTAGATGAGTATTCTATAGTCATTAAGATTTTATTAATTTCTTTAAAATAGCTTGAAAGAATGAATAGCTATGAATACACCTTTTACAAATCTCTCATTTTTAAAAAATCTCATTTTTTGTTTTATAAGTTGATAGGTCATTATGCTATATATGCATGCACATATATTTATACATAGTCATGTATATGTCAAATGTGTATGTGGGTATATTTGTGTGTGTGTATAGGTATGTTTGTATATTTATATATTTATTTATATTTACATATGTTTTTTAAATCCCAGGTGGAAAGCTATTTGTTTTGAACAAACTTATCCTTCTGAATCAACCTGAAAAAAAACCATTCTAGTCTGTACCTGTTTTGACTTCTCAGATTTATTTCCTTATTACCCATTAAATACTGTGATTTCACATTTGAGTCTATGACTTTCTTTCCTTTCAGTACTTTATTCATAATTTCCATCCTAAAAAACACAGGACTTCATTTGGTAGCAAACTATATAGTATTGTCAATACTAAATTCAAGTTTTTACATATTATGACATACAGAAAATATAGAATCCCCAACATCCAGAGAAATTCAGAGTTGATGAGTAGAGAAAGAGACTAAATTGAAGAGAATTTCATGTGAATTCAAGAAAACAAAAATAAGAACCAAAATACAACAAAAACACCGAAACATTTCAGTAAAAGATTATCAAAAAATGAGGGGGGGTTGCTTAGAGAGTCACAAATTGACTGATGGATGGACTGAGTGAATTTGTGTTCACAATTGAGAAGGTAATCCAAGGGCATTTTATCATAATAAAATTACTTTTATTTTTCCTGAGCTTATCACTTATTACTGAAAAGTGATACTCAAAGTCTGTCCTTTGCTTAACCCAGTGGTCGGCAAACTGCGGCTTGCGAGCTACATGCGGTCTTTGACCCCTTGAGTGTGTGGCTCTAACACAAAATACCACGGCCTGGGTGAATCTCTTTTGAAGAAGTGGCATTAGAAGTTTAAGTTTAAAAAACTGGGCTCTCAAGAGAAAATTCAATTGTTGTAACTGTTGATATTTGGCTCTGTTGACTAATGAGTTAGCCAACCACTGGCTTAACCTAACACTACTATCAATGTAATGAATTCAGATTGAGAAAAGTGAGCAGGAAGAAACTGGAAAAAATTGGAATGGGAATGAAAACAATTTCACTACTAACTTTAACATGAGCTTCTGACTGCTGAGTTACTGCTACAGACAAGAAAAATCCACAGATAAATTGTCCAGTTTGGGAGTGAAGAAATTTGAAAACAGAGTGTCATAGACTTCGTCAATATTCAACAAGTTTAAAATAGAGTATTTTAATAGAAGGTGGTTAGACTTACTTATTTTTGTAGCCTCCTTCTAATAGCTAAATTACAGCTGGCTTTTTAGTGATTTATCATAGATGAATTGTTAAGGTCCATCCATGTCTGATGCTACAGAAGTTTATTTTACTGTGTTCATAATTTCTTCATACCAGTTCTCCTGTTTTCCAAAACATGCCACATCCGATGTGTGTAGATAAGACATCATTATTCTTATTTCTTTAAAACACCCCAGGCTTGAACAAAATAAAGTGACAAACAAAATAGATCCAGAGACATGGAAGCATGGAACAGTCTAATAAATCTCAAAGAGATAGGAAGGAGGAGAGATTAACCATAGGATTTATATGGATGTATGCATAACACATGGTCACATACAATAGTGTGTTGAAGGCCTAGGGGGAATATGAGCAGGGTGGGGGGTGGGGTCAATAGGAGGAAACAAAGGAGAATTTGCAATACTTTTTTTTTATTATCTCATATGTCTTCTTTTTTTCCCCATTGACCTCCCCCTGGCGTCCCCTACCCTTTAGTACATGCCTTCACCTGCCCCCCCCACCCCCAGTGTCTTGTATACTTTCAATAATAAAGTTAAATTTTAAAAAATAAAATAAAAACACCCCAAGCTCTACAGCTATTCAAATATTCCACTCAAGAAAAAATGTGTCTCTTTTAGTATATTTTGTGCTAAAAGTTCAAGAAAAATAAAGGGAATTTACTTTGAGGGAAATCATTTCTCTTGATGGGAAACGTTTTTTTTCCAAAGTAAGTGATCAATTCTTAGTCTGCATTTTATTTGACATGTAGTGACTATTAGTCTGCTCACATAGTAATATTGTTCCTCAAATGATAAGCAAGGAAGGTATGCAGAATCAACTACTTGCTGTAACTTGAGGCACAGAGAAAGTCTTGGATTTCATATTTACATTCGCAAAATTTCTTGGTCTTACAATGAGAATGGAAAGTAATAAGGAACTTTGAAGACTATAGATCAACAATATACATTGCCTACTGTATTCTTTAACCGAATGTCCAATAGCCACCTCAATAGGATCCATCATCTACACCCAAAGAATATTCTACTGAGATTCCTATCCAATGTGTGATAATTTCATCACTAACTCCTTTCCTCACTCATCTCTCACACTTATCAGTTACTATTGATAATTCATGAGAAAAGGAAAAAGACTAAAATACCAACTAGGAAATTTAGGGTCAACTTTATTGAGGCAATGAGATATAAGCAAAAGCTTAAGGGAGGTAAAGGAGTGAGCCAAATAGATGTCTGAAGGAAGAATATTCCAAGCAGTGGGCATAGATAGAAAAGGTAAAATGTGAGGGCAAGGTAGAAGTGTGTCCTCTGTATTCGAGGAACAGCAGCTAAGTCAGCATGGCCAGAAAAGAGAAAGCAAGGGGAGCATATAGAACAAGGTAAGAAGATGAAAATCATAATGGGGAGATAGAGTGAGTAGGCAACTGAGGGTCAGTATTAGGACTTAAGCTTTAACTCAGAACAAAACTGGGAACCAACTTAGGGTTTTGCATGGAGGAGTGACCAGATCTGGTTATATTTAAAAATGATCACCTAGGTTCTGTGTTGAGAACAGCTGTAGGAATGCAAAGTAGAAGCAAGGAGACCTGATACAGGCCATTGCAATAATCCAGGTAAAAAATAAAGGCTTAGACCAGGATTGTAGGACAGGAGATAGTAAGAAACAATCAGATTCTGGGTGTTTTTAAGGCAAAACCAATAGGATTTCTCTTTCTTTCTCTCTCTCTCTCTCTCTCTCTCTCTCTCTCTCTCTCTCCAACCTGTACCTCCGGTCAAAGGCAAGTGACTAGGTTGTGGACTCAATCCTCAGTGGAGTGTGTGTGGATGGCAACCGATCAATGATCCTCTCTCATCATTGATTTTCTGTCTCTCCCTCTCCCTTCCTCTCTTAAATCAATAAAAATATATTTGGGGGGAAAAAAGAAAAAAAAGAAAAAGTCAACAAGCGAATATTAAGACTCCTAAAGGCAACAGATAAAATAATTGTAACCACAAATTCTAAAGAGAGGGACAATGTTGTGAAAAGCAAACCTTCATGGGAGATATCCAGTCCTTTGAGTAGGTTCAAAGGAATGTCCAAGGAATGATTCTGGAAAATAAATTTCAGGAGATTTTCCCTTTGGTATGATTTTTGAGCATAAGGGTGCCATTCAGTTTACTGGCATGGGTAGATGACTAAATCTGGCGTTTATGTGAGACTCTTTTTCTATTAAATATTGTTGGTCAGAATATGAAGTGAAACCACCAGTCAATCAGGAGTGAGTATGCAAATTAACCCAACCAAGATGGCTGCCACCACTGAGAAAGAAATAGGGAGGCTTGAGTTTCCTGGCAATGGAGGAAGCCAAGCTTTCCACAGCCCTGGCCTGCCTTGGCCTCCTCTTAAGTCTACAAAGTTTTAATTATAGAAGATAAATAAATCCCAACAAAAATGGCTGTGGCCATGGAGCAAGCAGGAGGCTGGGTTCCACTCCAGACTCAAAGTCTATAGAAGGTAAATAAAAATATAGTGTACTGGACAAAAAGCTTTTCCTAAAACATTAACTAAAAAATCTATTAGTAGTTCATCTCACTGTAAAATTGCCTAACATCCAAAGAACCTAAAGCAGTCACTTTGTGTGCAAAAATTAAAATTTAAAATTATCAAGACTGCAATATAAAATTTCCAAAAGTCCCCATTAATCAAAAAAGGGGAGGGGACAGCGGGGTAATATCATGTAAGGGAAAAAAAAATATCGAGTAAGTAAAATACATCTAGAAAATTCTTACTCCAGTAAAGTAAATTCCATTTGTAAAAACAATTGCAGGACACATGAAAAAACACACATGGTGTCAAAATAAGCCACAGGAAAATAATTTAGGCAAAAATTAAAAAGAATCCCAAGTCTATTTTGCATAGAGGATCCCTTTGTTAACTTTTGGTCGAGAATGTGTGTGTTTTCAGAGAACAACTCCAAGACCATGTGGGTTCCTGCGACAGTGAGGAACTGATGGATCTGTTCCAGTCACGAGGATGGTCCAGAGATGGGGGACACTGACGACACCTTGCCATGCTAGCAGTCAGCAGCTGTGCATGTCTGCAGGCAGCCCAGGACCAAACCAGAGAGGATGGATCTTGCATTGACACGATATGTCCACCATCTGGATACCATTGCTGACTTATACACATAAAGAATTACTTGACACTGAAACTGGGACTCAGAACAGTTGGACATTGAAACTGAGACTGAAACATTTTTTGTTCTTATACATTTATTTCTAGTATGCAGAGGCAAGATATTTTTGAAGAAAAGAAACAGGGGAGAGTGATTGATATAGAGGCAGGGAGGCATTGAAGAGGCTGTCAAGCTACAGGGGGAAGGCTTGGGTGGATGGGAGGTGAATGCCAGGGGAGATCAACCGAAGGACTTGTATGCATGCATATGAGCATAATCAATGAATGAAAGACACTAGTTCAGGGAGGGGGGTGGGTAGGGACATGTGTTGGGGGGTAGGGGCGGCTGGGGGGAGGATAATGGGGAGGGGGGAAAGGAAAACATGTACTACTATTAAATATGTTATACTGCAAAAAAAATCAATAAAAAATTAAATGTTAAAAAAAAAAAATAATAATAATAATAATAAAGTACTTAGTTTCCTGGATTAAAAAATAATTTAAAAGGCATCAGCATATAGCAGATAAAATTCAGAAATAAGAATCAGAAGTGGGTTCTAATCCCAATTTCTAGTCACTAACTGGATAAACTATACTTTCTGTGACTCCATTTTCATATTTATAAAATAACTCTCTTCTCTTGTGTGGTATTTTCATGATCCTATGATCTGTATCTATACTAATAAAAGGGTAATGTGCAAATTGTTGGGACACCCTCACAGTAACAACCAAATAGCAGGTTGCGTGGGGTGACCAGGCTGGCAGGGGAGTTAGTGAGGGAACACCAAACCACTGAACAGCAGGCTGCATTAAGCAACAAGGCCAGCAGGGGTGCATTGAGGGGGCAACCAGGCCGGTAGGGGGGGGGGCAGTTGAGGGTGACCAGGCTGGCAGGGGTGGAAGCAGCAAGGGGAGACCAGGTCAATGGGGAGGCGGTTAAGAGTGGCCAGGCTGGAGGAGGGGGGCAGTGGGGGGCAATCAGGTTGGCAGGCAGGGGCAGTTAAGGGTGATCAGGTTGATGGGGGGGGGGGGGTCAGTTAGGGGCTATCAGGTAGGCAGGCAGGTTAGCAGTTAGGAGCCACCAGTCCTGGATTGTGAGAGGGTGCCGGCTGTGCTGAGGGGAACCCCCCACCCCCATACATGAATTTTGTGCACCAGGCCTCTAGTGCATAATAATAGTGAAAGCCTTAAGATTAGATTACCAATATGGTCTGATAATTTATTTTCCCCTAGGATTAAATATTTTTACCAACTCAAAAATCCACAAACCACATTTCTGTCAGCTGCTTCAGGATTATCCAGGATCATCTATGTTCAATGGAGCTCTTCGATGTGCGATTTCTCTGCTAGGATAACATAAAATAATAGGAAAATAGAATAACAAAAAAGAAAAGTGATGCTTTGCTAGCCTGGGTTGGGTAAAAGCTATTTTTCTGAGAATTGAATGTTGTGACTGCAGCAATTTCTTGGTAAATTTTCTTCAATTAACATTTTTCCCCAACATATAGGATTTGTAAAGCAATTCTCTCTCCCTCCCTCTCTCTCTCTTTCTCTCTCTCTCTCTCTCTCTCCAAATTTTGCATTTAGTACTTGTCATTTATTTATTATTTAATTTTTAGTTATACCACCTTAGTCCTGTCCCTTGTTATTTCATAACCAAATTATTACTTAAAAGCCACGCTAATTTACCTTCCTTGCCTTCAGTCTTGCCTCATTTCAATCTGTCCCATCTACTATGAAAGGCATATCTTCCTTAAACATTGCTTATTTCTCCTAAGAAACCCAAAACACTAATCAGAAAGAATGTATGCACCCTTATGTTCATAGCAGTACAATTTATAACAGCTAAGATCTGGAAACAGCCGAAATGCCCATCAGTAGATGAGTGGATAAAAAAGCTGTGGTACATTTATAGCATGGAATACTATGCAACAGTAAAAAAAAGAAGAATCTGTACCCTTTGAGACAGCCTGGAGGGACCTGGAGAGCATCATGCTAAGTGAAACAAGTCAGTCAAAAAAAGACAAGTATCACATAATCTCAGTCATATGTCGAATCTAAGTAACAAAATAAAGTGATGAACAGAGTGAATCCAGAGACATGGAAGCATGGAACAGAATGTGGAATCTCAGAGGGAAGGCAGGGGAGGGTGGGTGGGGGATAATCAACCAGGTTACTGTTCCCTCACTAACTCCCCTGCCAGCCTGGTCACCCCACGCAACCTGCTGTTTGGTTGTCACTGTGAGGGTGTCCCAACAATTTGCACATTACAGTGACAATGGGGCAATGAGGGCCTGGGGTTGGGGTCAGGGATGGGCTGGAGGCGGTTAATAGGGGGGAAATGGACATATGTAATATCTTCAAAAATAAATAATTATTTTAAAAGGATAAAATTAATAAAATAAAATAAAACATTGCTTTTTCTCATACATAGTGACTACTTCCAGATTCATAAAATTATTGTTTTAAAAGAGCATCTCCAACTGTATTTTATATATATGTATCATACATAGTTATATTTATACTATAGGCCCAATGCACAAAATTCGTGCAAGAGTAGGCCTTCCTTCCCACGACTGCCGGCACCGGCTTCCCTCTGGCACCCGGAACCCGGGCTTCCCTTGCAGGAAAGGGCTTCATCCGGAAGGTCATCCAGAAGGATGTCCACAAGTATAATTAGCACATTACACTTTTATTAGTATAGATATTATACATATTATCTTTATATATCTTTTTATTTCTGGAGTAACATTTTTAAATCAAGCTAACTTCTGCCTAAACAGATCTAATTTATTTGTTCTAATCTTCATGATAGTTTATTATGTAATTACACCTACTGTATACTCAGCTTCGTTAAACAAAACCCCCAAATAGATAGGCTACACCAGAGGGATAAGTGTTTTGGAGCATCCCTTCCAATCTCTGTGTGAATACTTGGATGGATAGACATTTCTTTGAAATGCCTTCTCCATTCTATTTGTCATCCTTCAATGATCACCTTAAAGTCTGCTTTGGAAAAGTCTTTTCTGGTCAGTATAATGCTCATTTTCTGTCCTTTATTGAGTCTCTGTTGACAAAATACATACTGTTTTATATCTTACTTTTAATTTCTCCATATCTCAATCACTGTTAAGTAAAAAATTATTCCTAAAATCCTCTTGGTGTAGCTACTCTCCATATTTCTAGTTTGAATTTCATCACCAAAGGGAAACACGTGATCACTACTTCAGTATAAAAGCACTACTTTGTGTATTAAATTACTCTTTATTCTTCTCTCCACCACTTGAATAATCAGCTTAAGAAGAGCTACATTTGTTTTCATTTCCAGAGGAAAATGTATTTACCTCTAGATTGAAGAAGTAAATGAATTAGCCTTCCTATATAAGTAACAAGCTGGTAGGTCTAATTGTTCCAGTAATAAACATTCCCTGAGCAAATGATCTTATTTTTCTGAATAAATAAGGCAACTATAAAAAGTTAATGCTAAAAAAAATGAGGTTCATACTGGGCTTTGAATGTTGCCTTTTCATAGGGGGCGTACCAGGCTCACCTTCAGCATTTAGATCTGCAATGAAGAAAGAAGACCTTCCACTGAGGGAGTGCAAGAGACAGTCCGGAATTTCTTCCCTGAGACCTGGATCTGGGACTTGGTGCCACTCGAGTAAGTGGTGTGTTGCTTGGAACTTAGTTTAGAAGATTTGAATTCTCCTCTTTGATTCTGCTGTTATCCTGATCCTTTCAGTTCTGTTCCACTCTTCTCTGGAAAATATTTAGATTCTTTTTTTTCTAATTTAGTCTTGAGGGACTTAAAATAATAGAAAACAGGAAATGAGTCTCTCCCCTAAAAGAAAAGGAAAACTTTCAGAGATTTCATTTATAGTAACAAGCCTTATATAAAGCTTAACATTTGCCACGCGAGGCTGCCAAGTGACCATGCTATAGAATCAGCTATGATTTATGCCAAATTAAAAAAAAAAAAAAAGAGCAGGGAGGGGGGTGAGGGGGGAACTCACTCACTCGCTTCCTCTTTTCCTTTTCATTAGTTCATCAGGTAGAGTGAGTTGGCAATCAAGGTCCCTGACACAATCACGAAGTGGAAGGCCAGTGCACTCTGCTTGTCTGGAACAGGACTTGGCCTCTCCCCCATCATCTGTCTTCAAGTCTTCCAGCCCTTCTTCCTAGAACTCACTTTCCCTTACTCTGTGGTGCGAGGAGAAACCTTTACACTCAAAGCCACTGTGTTCAACTATTTGTCCCACTGCATTCGGGTAAGGACACTTCTCTACAGGTGAGCAAACGCGGAAGGAAGGGAGGGACACAATCACCATTCACTGCCTAGGTGTCCTAGGCATTCTTGTAAATCATAATTGCCTATGTTGCAACTTAATTTTGGAATGCAATGGGTACTAAGAGCAAAACTACCTGACAGGCCCAAGGTGATAAGGTTGTATTCATTTGGGATTCTATATTATTTGTGTAGTCTTAATTTCTGATATCATTTCCATCTGACTACTTCATTTTTTTCACTCTAAGGAAAATATTTCTTCCTTATGTGGGCATTTATCCTAATTCATGTCAGTTTTTCAATTCCTTTATTGCAAACATTTAAACTATGAAGTGTTTGACAGGATGTACCTGTCAAACACTCAAAGCTTCACAATTAGTGTGCATTGTCCCTTTAAGCTCCAGTCCCCTGTTACTGACCCTCTGCCTACGCTCTTCCTCAAACTTGTGGGTGGATATGGGAGACAGGTTAGCATGGGGCTGGAGGACTCTCCTGCCTTCTTGGCTGTTCCAGTAGAGAAGAATGAAGAATCTCACTGCATCTGTGGAAATGGGCGGAAATCTGTGTCCTGGGCTGTGACCCTAAAGTCACTGGACGAGTGGTAATGATTTGCTTTCCTCTCTGACCCAAATATATGTCTGTGTTTTTCTCCTCTAACAACGATTGATTGAAATAAAATGATTACCTAAATGGAGGAAATTAAAAAAGAGAAAAAAACATTAAATATAGAATCACTGTATTAACTCCTTAAGAACCTTATTCCTCGGGGAAGGTGAATTTCACAGCGACAGCGGAAGCCCTACAGTCTCAGGAATTGTGCGGTAACGAGGTGCCTAAAGTTCCAATGTTTGGACAGAAGGATACTGTAATCAAGCCCTTATTGATTGAGGTATGGAGGTATACTTTCTCAGAGACCTTACTATCTAATATAGTATATGTGGTGTTGACATTTAATTCCCCAAATATGGATGTATCCACAACTCAAATTTTTACTCTACATAAGAGTGACTGATTTTTCTCTTCTACATTCAGTATCGCTTTATGTTTTATTCTTTCTTTCGATCTAAAGCCTGAAGAAATAGAAAAGGAGGAAACTTTCAACACACTCCTCTGTGCATCAGGTAAGTATCAAAAATAGACAAAATTCTCATGTTTCACCACTTGCCAAAGTGTGCGGTTATAAAATGACCCTTGAGGCATGTTATCTACTAGGAGAAAAAAAAATTGTATACTTTCCCATGTACAAACCTAAGGATATTTGGTAAAGAACAGCCTTTTCCTACTGAAGGTGTAAAGAAGTTAAAAGACCTAAAGGATACTGGCTAATAATAAAGACAAAAGCTGATGACTGTGGGATAGGATTCCTTCCAAACAAAACTTTGTTTCCTGAACTTCTCCTTTTTCAAAATTCTGAAATATCCCTGTGGCAACAATACTATTTATTATTCAACTAATAGGTTAAGTGTGTTCCTGTTTTTTATTTAAATAATCATTGTAAGAACTTTAGGGATAATCTGCCCTCGAGCACTTTCAGAGTGCTCTAATCTCCTGAGTATTTTCACCTTTTCTTCCTTTTTTCTGGAAGTCTCTTCACCAGATATCTATCAGTCTTACTCCCTGACTTACTTAAAGCCTCAAATCACCTATGATGGTTTTATGAATGAGCTTTTTGGTGGAAAGCCTCCTCCCCCAAGCCTGGACTTCCTGACTGGCCTTTTCTTATTAGCTTACCCATTTAAACACTCACTCTGCTTTAATTTTCTCTATAAAACTTAACATCTATGCTTCTAAATATTGATTTGTTATTTTATTACTCTCATAAAAATGAAAATTCCAGGAAGTCAGGAAATCTGTTTTGAAAATTACTAAATCATTGCACTTAAAACATAATCTATGCATAGCACACACTTTATATATATTTATAGAATAAATGTGATTTTTAAAAAATCTAATGATATTAGAAATTAACACAAACAGTGAAGAGAAGGAAATACCAATAGATATAATTAATAGTAACTATACTATGAGATGACTCATTGCTTTAAGAGAAACTACAATTGCATCGAGGAAATTATATAAGAACCAAGAGAAATGAGAAATTGGATCTTCATCACATAGAGAAAAAATATTCAAACAAAATAGAACATTTCTCTTGATTTTTTCCCCCTTCCTCATATGTATTTGTCTTTTTTCGTTAGAAACTGGAGTACCTGAAAAGTTGTCACTAAAAGTTCCTTCAAACGTGGTTGAAGGCTCTGCTAGAGCATCGTATTCAGTTTTGGGTGAGTCTCCCAGCCCAGTGGAAGCAGGTGTCTGCCACTACAGTTCTAGTGCCTGGGGCCTCACCATCCATGGTGAATGAGATCACTGACTCGAGTCACTGGATTGAGAGAAAGAGCACTAAGCTAAGGATTGCATTGCGCATTCATTAGAAAAGGATTTGAATAGATGTCATCATATATTTGGATATACTCTAGAAAGTAAGAAGGGTCACCTCTCTGTGTCCTCATCTTCAAAGAATTGACTAAGTAGTGATGCTTCCTGATATATTGGAATATTTGGTTTTTACCAGACATGCCATTCAGTTTTTTTCCTTGTGTTTTTCTCCCAATCCTTGAACCATTTACTTTATTTTTTCTACTTTTTTCTTTTCTTTCTAATTTTGCATCTCCTATGCTTTCTTGTCCTCACCTCCAAAAGTGAGTTGACCTCTCATTTAGCTAGTTTCTATCTTCTTATCCCAATGTAAACCAATCTCCAAGTTCCTCTGATTTTTCTATATCTTTCATTCCCCAGGTGATATACTAGGCTCTGCCATGCAAAATCTTCAGAATCTTCTGCAGATGCCCTATGGTTGTGGAGAGCAGAATACGGTGCTTTTTGTCCCTAACATCTATGTTTTGACCTATCGGAATGAGACACGACAGCTGACAGAAAATATCAAGACCAAAGCCATCAGCCATCTCATCAGTGGTAAGAGATTACCCCCAATAGGAGAAATTTTGAGTCCCTAAATATATCCTTCAGTGAATTCAAATCAACATTCCTTTGGTTAAGATTTAATAATTATTTCTGCTGTGATATCCAATAAAATGTCCCGCTATACAATCATAAAATTCAATAGCATCATCAAGTCTTAGAGATCCCATATAATAAAAGGCTAATATGCAAATAGACAAAGGTGGGAAATGACCAGTTGCTAAGATGGGCACTGACCACCAGGGGGCAGTGGCAAAATGCAGGAGCTGCCCTCTGGTGGTCAGTGTGCTCCCACAGGGGGAGCATTGCTCAGTGAGTGCAGTGGCAGTGATGGGAGCCTCTCCTGTCTCTGTGGCAGTACTAAGGATGTCCGACTGCACATCCCCAGAGGGCTCCCAGACTGCCAAGGGCACAGGCCAGGCTGAGGGCCCCCCTCCAGTGCACAAATTTCATGGACCAGGCCTCTAACATATTAATAAAATACCAGTTTTTCTATGACTGTTCAATGAGTTTTGAGAAAAAGACTGATTAGTTTTCCAATGTATCTGCTATTTCATAAGTCTATGCAAATTTCTTCAGGGTACCAATGACAGTTGAATTTTAAGCACAACAATGGTTCATACAGTACCTTTGGGGATCGTGGTGGTACAAGTCATGGAAACACTTGGTAAGGTAATTATTTCCAAAAGCTCTTTGTAGTCTATAATATTTCAGAATTATGGAAATAATATTCTCTGATACTTGGAGTTCTTTTATGGAAATCTGTTATGCTTTAAAAACCCATATGGGTGTCATCACGCTGGGTGATCGCACCATTCATCTGTGAAAGCTCACCTGCTCTGATAGCACTGCAGAGAGCAATAAAATAAGGAAATGTTGCCCCAAAATGGAAATATAAGGCAGCAAGTGTCATAATGTGAAATGATCAAGGAAGAAATTTCTACATCCTACAATAACAAAAGGGAAAGCACAGAAGGAGATTGTGATGTAGTAAAAGCATTCAGAAAATGGAAGTTTTCTGCCAAGCCAGTGTGGTTCAGTGATTGGGCACCAACCTATGAACCAGGAGGTCACAGTTCGATTCCCGGTGAGGGCACATGCCCAGGTCATGGTCTTGATCCCAAGTGTGGGGTGTACAAGGGCAGCCAATTACTGATTTTTCTCTCACCATTGATGTTTCTATCTCTTCCCCCCTCTTCTTTCCTCTCTGAAATCAATAAAAAAATATTTTTTAAAAAAGAAAATGGAAGTTTGGGTAGTGGGAAGTCTTGGAGGCTGCAACTAACACTTTGTGAGAAAAGAAAAGTGAAAAATATAAACTCTGGAGAAACCAATGAAATTGACAGAATTACAGAAGAGACGCCAAGATTTGTTGGACAAAGAAGAGAATATTCAATATTCTAGTATCACTTCCCCACCAATTGCCCCCAGTAATTTCCTTCACTGAAGTATGAACATCAGTGTCCGGAGGCAGTGGACAAAGTGAGCTCATCCTCAAGTCTCAGTTTCTTCTTCGCTGGGCAGGCTCACTGCATTTGTGCTGAAAGCCTTTTCCCAAGCCCGGTCACACCTCTTCGTGACCTCCCTCACCTGGCTCTCACAGAAGCAAAAGGAAAATGGCTGTTTCCAGCGCTCTGGATCACTGCTAAACAATGCTATTAAGGTGATACCGTTAACATTTTTTCTGGTTCCTAAAGATGGTGCTATATCACAGCAATGATGCTCCTGTTGACTTCCTGAAGACCTGGTGACATAGCTTTGAGGGAGGATGGTAGACTCTAAAGCTTTTGATATGTAGCAACCAAACAGCAGTTTTTTATTGAATGGAAATAGTGTGAAAAAAAAAAAAAAAAACACCAATGTATTACTAAAAGTGGGGGAAAGGGATGTGGGAATTCCTCCACCCTAAAGGGTGGAGGAATAAAGAGGAAAATCAATACCATTACTCAAGAAAAGATGCTTTTAAGTTAAGGTGCCCACAGGGAAATGTAGGCTTAGCCAACTCTGGCTGACGAATATTGGAGTGTTTTAGTATCTCCGCCTCTGATCCTTACAGGGTGGAGTAGATGATGAGGTGACACTTTCTGCCTACATCACCATTGCTCTGCTGGAGAAGCCACTGCCTGTCACTGTATGTACTAGCACATTCTCTGTACCTGCCTCTCACAAATGTCAGAAAAAAAAGTCATGAGACTATGAAGAAATGAGTTGTAGTTTTTGTGTTGTTTAAATTTGGTATATTTCTCTGGAACATAAAGGACTACATCCTTTTGGAAACGGTAGAGGAAATTATTTTCTGTTTGATCTGAAGTTGTACAGACACGGTGGGGCTTTTTATCGGGAATTAGCCTGGGGACAGTGTATTAACCTGGTCCTGCTATCTTAACACATTACGGACCAATAGTTTTATTGCTAGCTTTACCCAGTGGCCAAATAAGTGATTGGCCACAAGTCTGAGAACAAGAAACACGAAAATCCTCGTGATCCGTCCACAGTGTGTTAAGATCTCCTTTCATCTTCTTGATAACACCCAGTGGTCCGCAGTGCTCTGTTCTGCTTGGAAAGGGCATGGGAATCCACTTCAGAAGCCGAAGGAAGTCTTGTCTATACCAAGGCATTATTGGCCTACGCCTTTGCCCTAGCAGGAAAAAAGGCCAAGCGAAGTGAGCTGCTTCAATCACTGGACAAAGAGGCTGTGAAAGAAGGTGAGAACTGCTTCTGCAAAATTTACTTCCAAAAATCACCAGTGAAGAAGGAAGACCGATTGAACTCATGCCACACTATACATGTTATGTTGTCATGTTATGTTATGTTATGTTATGTTATGTTATGTTATGTTATGTTATGTTATTACTAGAGGCCCCATGCATGAAATTTGTGTGGGAGTGGAGGGAAAGGTTGCTCCCTCAGCTTATCCTGCACCTCTCCAATCGGGGACCCCTTGAGGGATGTCTGACTGCCTGTTTAGGTCCAATCCCAGTAGGGGAAAGGGGTCAGACATCCCTTTCAAAATCCAGGACTGCTAGCTCCCAACTGCTCACCTGCCTGCCTTCCTGATTACCCCCTAACCACTCCCCTGCCAGCCTGATTTATGTCTACCTGCTCCCCTGCCAGCCCTTTTGCCCCTAACTGCCCTTCCCTGCAGGTCCAGTTGCCCCCAACTTCCCTCCCTTACAGGCCAGGTGCCTCCCAACTGCTCTCCTCTGCTGGCCTGATCACCCACAACTGCCCTCCCTTGCAGGCCTGGTCCCTCCCAATTGCCCTCTCCTGCTGGCCATCTTGTAGCAGCCATCTTGTATCCACATGGGAGCAGCCATCTTTGACCACTTGGGGGCAGACATCTTGCGTGTTGGAGTGATGATCAATCTGCATATTACTCTTTTATTAGACAGAATAGAGCCTGGTGCATGGATGGGTGTCATAAATTAAAGATTAACTTTATGGACATACATAATAAAATAAGTTAAAAGCATAAATTAATGTATATATGTAAAAAGTATAAAGAGAAGGACAAAAATAAAATTACAAGAAAATGAAAGAACAGGACAATATTTCTTGTTTGTTGATAGAAACCATTGAAAAAGTTTAGCAAGAGTATATTTTGGATTCGCATTATGAGAGTTTATCTTCTAGGCAGTGATGGGAAGAAGAAAGCAAGTTTTTGCTGACCTCCAGATACATAGCCCATTTGCACAGAACTGCACTCCCTTCTTCAGGATACAGCCAATTTTTTAGCACAAATATTTCCCTTTCGACATATATAACTACACATACTTAAAAATTTCTTATTTTCCTCTAATTTATAGACTCAAATTTCTTTAAAAATCAAATCTGTGTCTTTTTTGTATTTTTCTAAAATATATTTTTATTCATTTCAGAGAGGGAGAGATTAAAGCATCAATAATGAGAGAGAATCATTGATTGGCTGTCTCCTGCATAGACCCCAGAGGAAATCAAGCCCCGGGCATGTGCCCTGACAGGGCATCCAATCATGACCTCCTGGCTCACAGGTTGACACTCAACCACTGAGCAACACAGGCCAGGCCCAAACCTATCTTATTTTACTATTATTATCTTTATTGTTGACATTATTATAGATGTCCCTCTTTTTTCCCCACCATTGCTCCCCTCTACTCAGTTCTATCCTGCCCTAGGCCTTCACCACCCTGTTGTCTGTGTCTATAGATAATGCACATATGCATATAAGATATTTATTTAATCTCTTCCCGCTCCCTTAACCCCCTTCCCTCTTAGAATCATCACTCTGTTCCATTTCCATGTCTCTGATTCTATTTTATTCACCAGTTTATTCTATTCATTAGACTTATTTATTTATTTTAATTTTTAAATTCAATTGCTATAGATACATATTTATTTCCATTTTATTGTTCATAATTTTTTATCTTCTTCTTTTGCCTCTTCTTTTTTAAAAATATATTTCATTTATTTTAGAGAAGAAGGGAGAGGGAAAGAGATAGAAACATCAATGATGAGAGAGAATCATTGATTGGCTGCTTTCTGTACACTCCCTACTGGGAATTAAGCCCACAACCCAGGCATGTGCCCTTAGCTGGAATCAAACCTGGGACCCTTCAGTCCCAGGCCAAATCTTTGTCCATTGAGCCAAACCAGCTAGGGCCTTTTTCCTCTTCCTAAATAATATCCTTCAAAAGTTCATATAATAAATACTAGCTGGTGGTGATAAACTCCTTTAGCTTTTTCTTGTCTGTGAAGCTCTTTATCTGATCTTCAATGTTAAATGGTAGCTTTGCTGGTTAGAGTAATCTTGGTTGTAGGTCCTTGCTATTCATCACTGAATAGTTTTTGCCATTTCCTTCTGGCCTATATAGTTTCTGTTGAGAAATCAGCTGACAGTCGTATGGGCATTCCCTTGTAGGTAACTAACTGTTTTTCTCTTGATGCTTTTAAGATTTTCTCTTTGTCTTTTGCCTTTGGCATTTTAATTATGATGTGTCTCAGTATAGTCCTCTGGAAGCCTTCATAGAGGCAATATCCCTCCAATTTAAAAAAGGGTCTCACATGGGTGCTAGACCAGCCCATTTTGTGCCTCCACACTTCTTATCAGTCTCAGTGTGCTTTCCTCTTTGCTTCTCTAGTTGGAATTTCATTCAGCCAGCTTTCTGGCAGCTCTGGATGTTGGTTGTTATGTATTTCAGTTGTAATTTTGATGTGGTTACAGTAGGCGGAGAGTACAGGCCTTTACCTTCACCTCCATCTTCAAATTGTGTCTTCAAACCTGTATCTTAATCATGTCTGCAGCTTGCTCATTCATATAGTACTAGGAATGTGGTAGGCATTCAGTAAAACAAAGGACTGATTCAATGGATTGGTGTCTAAGTCAGCATATTCCCATAAGTACGGTAGATGGAGGAGAAATGGAATAACACAAAGGTATTAGCATACACTAGTACAGAAAATAAGCTACTAGGAACAACATTTTCATTGAAATCTGACTTATTGCTTAATATTTCACAAATACTCTATGGAAAATATTTGCATAATTTTGCAAAGTCAGATAAATAAGGGGAAAGGAATTTTGGTTATTTATTAAGATTTTAAGCAAAACATATTTAAAAGTACATTTTACGCATTAATTGAGCTCTCAGAGGAAAATCATTGCCTCTAACTAGCTGTCAGCAGTTATCAAAAGGGTAAAGCATCCCGACTGGCGTGGCTCAGTGGTTGAGCATTTCCCAGAACATAGCCCTGCCAATACCTTGATCTCTGACTTGTGGCCTCCAAACTATGGAAAAAATAGTTTCCCATGTTTTAAGCCACCCAGTTTGTTATGACAACTACTATAATATCCAATTAAAATAACATATTCATTCATTGGCTCAGTTTACTTAGTTCATTCTTCTTTATCTTTTAAATCAGAACAAATAAATGAGAAGGTCCCAAGTGATTGGGTGAAGGAAGGAGAAAGCAATGAAATGTTTTTTACTGTTTTATTCAGTAATGAAATAACACAAACAAAGCTAAAAACAAATATCATCTGAGATATGGGTCCGTTTTTCACTTCTTGCCCTCAGCCATCATTATAGCTTTTCTCAAAAAACAAATGAAACTCTTCTGTTGTTCAAGTTCTGTAGGAAGAGTTTTCTTGTTCATTTCTCTTGTGGCTATAAGAAAAATGGAGTAATTCATAATAAAAATTTAAAAATCCATAAGTCATTACTGTTGTTGGACTTCAATGCATGTTTGGGTGAAAGGTTGATTTGTAGATTTTAATCCATCCTGTACATGCCCTCAAGAAATGTGTGGTTAGTCTTTAATATAAAGCAGAAGTATTATTGAAGACCATTCTTTTTAGTCATTTTAAAAATATAAGGGAATGTAGAGAGAGAACTAAGATGGCGGCAAAGGTGAAACACCTATCTTGCCGTCATAATCAGCAATTTTAATACTACAACTTAACGAAAGAACAAACACCTTCCAGAATCACCAGAATGCTCGCCAAGTGAAAATTCCACAAATAAAAGTGAAGATAAGACACTATGACTCGGAGGTGCAGTGGCGAACAGCATTGAAAGATTCGCGCGCAGAGAGAGGTTTGGAGTGCGCGCCACGGAGAGGGCGGGCGGCTGGAAACCGGCCAGTTTTCTCGAACGGGGAGACAAAGGCGTCCCACTGGACTGATTCTCCAGCTCTGGGCGAAGTCCAGGGAACCCACTATCATACGGGGTGAAAACTGGACAGTGGGAGAGCACGCCGAAGCTCGGGTGCTGCCGGGTCTCCCGGCTTGTGGAGAAGGCAGCTTGCGTGAACCGCTCGGCTGCGTGACAGCGCAGGGAGCGCACCACGACTTGTCTCTCATTCGGAAAACCGTCAGTCTGCTTTGTTTTACGACCCTGGGTGAGACATTGCGCATGCAAAGTCATTTGGGGACAGTCTGAATTCCCCGGCAGCCAGTGGAGCTCCACAGCGGCTCTCTCTCAGAGGTGCTGGCAGCCATTGCCCCCGGCACAGAGCCCCTGGGGCTGCATAGGGCGGAGCTAACGCTGTCTGCTTGGCCCGGAGACTCCGCCCATCCAACCTGAGCACAGCTGAGCTTCACAGACAATTGGCCTGGAGGTCAACCCTCCTAGGGCTAACAACAAAAAGCTGGGTTTAAATTCAAAAACACTGAATACAACCCATAAAGGATTGCAGTAAGAGTACCCACCTCAGGTAACTGGGGAGACTGAGCCACTGTCCCTTTGAGGATAGCCACCACATAAAGCAGCCACCATGAAGAGACATGGAAAGAAATCAGGTGTGAAAGAAATGGAGGAGAAAAGACGACAAGACATAGAGTTCAAAACCACGGTTATAAGGCTTTTCAAGAGGCTCCTACAAAAGGCCGATCAACTTAATGAGAATTACCAGGAAATAAACAAGACCAACCAGCAAATGAATGAGAATTACAAGGAGATGAATGATACTTACAAGGAAATGAATGAGACTCTCAGGGAAATGTACAAGACCTCTGAGGATACGAACCAGACCCTCACAGATAAAAAAAAAGGACCAACTAGAAATCAAGCATACACAGACTGAAATAAAAAAATATTACACAAAGTCCTAAAAGCAGTCCAGAGGGCCACAAGAACCAAGTCAAAGATTTGAAATACAAAGAACCAAAATCCACTCAGCTGGAAAAGCAAGAAACAAAAAGAATTCAGATAATTGAAGATAGCATAAGGGGCCTCTGGGACAACCTCAAGCAAGCCAACATCCGAATTATTGGGGTGCCAGAAAAAGAGAGAGAGCACATTAATGAAAACCTGCTTGAAGAAATAGTGACTGAAAACTTTCCCCACCTGGTGAAAGAAACTGACTTAAAAGCCCAAGAAGTACACAGAACCCCAAAATATAGGAATCTAAAGAGGACCACACCAAGACATATCATAATTAAAATGCCAAGAGCAAAAGATAAAGAGAGAATATTAAAAGCAGCAAGAGAAAAGCAGTTGGTTACCTACAGGGGAGCACCCATACGATTGTCAGCGGATTTCTCAACAGAAATGATGCAGGCCAGATGGGAGTGGCAAGAAATATTCAAAATAATGAAGAGCAAGAATCTACAACCAAGATTACTCTATCCAGCAAAGCTATCATTCAGAATTGAGGATCAGATAAAGTGCTTCGCAGATAAGAAAAAGCTAAAGGAGTTCATCACCACCAAACCAGTATTATATGAAATGCTGAAAGATATTCTTTAAGAAGAGGAAGAAGAAAAAGGTAAAGATGAAAATTATGAACAACAAATACTCATCTATCAACAAATGAATATAAAAATCAAGTGAACTGATAGGCTGATGAACAAGATAAACTGGTGACTATAACAGAAACATGGACATAGAGAGGGAATGGACTGACAATTCTTGGGGAGAAAAGTGTTGTTGGAAGTACAGCAAGAGATTGGACAAAAATCTTGCAACAATGGGAGAGGACATTGGGGAGGGGGGGTGAGGGCGGAGGGTGGGATAGGTACAGGGTGGAGGGAAGATATAGGGGGATAAAAAAAGGGGGAAACAATGTAATTAATAAACTGAACAATAAAAAAAATTTTAAAAATATATATAAGGGAATGTGAGAATATCTTTATGATTTTTATTTAATATTCTCAATTATTTTTCTATTAGAATTTAAGAATCAAGATTAACAAAATGACATTAAAATTAAGACTATTCAAGACACCAAAAGCAAAAGTCCTTCAAGGATTTGAGTTATTGCTGAACAAAGGTTTGCCTGAGAAAATCTGTGCCAATGTGAGGTGTACTTAATCTGATAAAACTGAAACTTGTCATGTCCAGTAAATGACTATTGATATTCAAAGTCTGTTAATACAAAAACCATGCAAAATACTTTCATCATCATTACACTTGAGTAACACTTGGCCCCAAATTATCTCTTCACTAGAACTGAGTAGCTGAAGGTAAAAATATATTTCCTCTTCATACCAGGCATTTAAAAAAAAAAAAAAAAGGAACACAAAAAGGAATGTCTTTGTCAAATATTTTAGAGTAAAATATCACTTTTTTATTATTTTAGATAGAAAGAGGAAGGTAGAGAGGGGGGAAGGAGAGAGATAGAAAAAGAGATAGAGGTCATTTTGTTGTTCCACTTATTTATGCATTCATTGGTTGCTTCCTGTAGGTGCCTTGATCAGAGATCAAACCCACAACCTTGGCATATCAGGGCAACACTCTAACCAACTGAGCTATCCAGCCAGGGCTAAAGATCACTTTTTCTATAAAATGTTGTATAGTTCATAGTGGGACTCAAAGATGGATAGTATTAACTTGCTAGGTTTATATATGTGTGAAAATTTATATTGCCAGGTAAACTTAAAATACACATCAAATAATTTTAATTTAACCTATTAATTAATGAAATAACCATTTCAAAGAGCATCAAAAAACCCTGTTAGGATAAGAATGATGGGTTAAGTGTAAAATTAAATAACATAAAGCATGACATAAAATATTTGGTGTTATCTGTTCCACTGGACACCACTTCATATCTACTAAAATTAGCATAATAAAACAAACAAAATAACAGAGAATGGCAAGTGTTAGCAAAAATCTGGGAAAAAGTAGAAGCTCCAAATATTACAGATGGCAATGTAAAAAATCTGCAGCTTCTGGGGAAAACTATTTAGCAGTTCCTCAAAATTTTATACAAGAGTTCCCATGTGAGTCTGGCTGGAGTAGATCAATGGTTTTGCATTGACCTATGAACCAGGAGGATCAATGGTTGAGCATTGATCTGACCTATGAATCATGGTTCAATTTCCAGTCAGGGCACATGCCCAGGTTTCAGGCTCAATCCCCAGTGTGGGCTAATTAATAATTCTTTCTCATCATTGATGTTTCTGCCTCCCTTTCCCTGCCTCTCTGAAATCAATAATAAAAATCTATTTAAAAAAAAAAAGAGTTCCCATGTGACCTGGCAATTCCACTCCTATTTCTGTACCCAAGAAAATTAAAAATGTATTCACACAAAAACTTTTATGCAACTGTTCATAGTAGAATTATTCATTACAGCAAAAAAGTGGAAATAACCCAAACGTGTTATCAGTTGATGAATAAACAAAATGTGGTACATTCATACTATGAAATAATTGTCACCTATATAAAGAAATACTAATACATGCAACAACATAGGTGAACCTTGAAGATATAATGCTAAGTGAAAGAAACCAGATACAAATAATTAGTGATGGTGGTTATATAACACTGTGAAAATACTAAAAATAACCTAGCTGCACACTTTAAAATGGTGACTTTTATGTAGTATTAATTACATTTAAATAAAAAATTGCTAAAAATTGCAAGCTATGGAAAAAGTTGTATTGTGTGGTATGTTTTTCAGATTCAACTAGAGGCCCAGTGCGTGAATTTGTGTGTGGGTGGGTTCTGGCCAGCCCTGCACCAATTGGGTCAAATTGGGGCTGGGTCTGTCAGAAGAAGGAGATGATGGGAGGTTGGCTGGCCTGCCCGCCCTGATCAGGCCTGATCAGGGTCAGGCCAGCTGGAGGAAGGGGCCAAGGGCAATTGGCCAGCGAGCCCTGCCCCCGACTGGGGTTGAGGAGACTGATTGGGGGTGGAGCCAGCCATAGGGAGGGTCTGTGAGTGGTGGGCTTGCTGGCCCCACCCCTGAATGGGTTAGGGGGTGCTGATCGGGGGCCAACCAGCCCTGCCCCTAATGGAATGAGGGAGCTAATCTGGGGTGGGGTCAGGTGAAGAGAGGGGCTGCAGGAGGGATATTGGTGGGCCAGCCCTGCCCCCTATTGGGGTGGGGGGGGTCGATCCGGGGTTGAGCCAGCCAAGGGGAGGGGCTGTGGGCTGATAAGGGTGGTGAGGGCCCATTAGGGCATAGCCAGCTAGGGGAGATGCTGCAGGAGGTTGGCCACCCAGCTCCGCCCCCTATTGAGGTGGGGGATGCAATCAGGGATGGGGCAGCCGGGGGGGGGGGGGGGGTGGGCGGGGGGGGCTGTGGGTTTATTATGGTGGGGCAGGCTGATCAGGGACAGGGCTGGCCCAGGAGAAGGAAAGGGGTGTTGGGCTATAAGCCTGCTCTTGATCAGAGGAGAGTCTGATCAGAGGCAGGCAGGCAGTTCTCTGGCCACAGTGGGCATCTTAGCAACCAGTTGTTATGATCATTATGGCCATTACGATCCCTGGCTATTGATAATACATAGATATTATAAATAAAGGGGAAAAACATTTCCTGCAGACCTATTCTACCACCATCCCGATTTTTTCTTTCACTGTTCTGTTTCGCACTATGGGAAAAAAAAAAAACTACTCTTTTTTTCCTTGGAAAACAAATAATCAGCCTTGAGAGTAATGAGGCAATCACTGAGAGCAGCCACCCTTTTAGGGAATCTGTGTCCAATTCTGCGTTCTATTTGGAATCTTGGGAGTCGGCCTTGCAAAATAGCAGCCATATAAAGCCTGGTAAATTTGACCCGGCTGGGGGCAGAAAGTTAGGCACAACACATCCCTGAGATTTTTCCCTCATCATGGGGAAAGACAGACTTCCTCGTTCAGGTTTCACACTACTTCTCCTTGTCCTGTTTTCTACCAATGCCTCAAACTCTGCAGAACCGTAAGTCTCACTCAAAATCTTTTCCTCAAGTCTGTGTTTTTAGTCTCTCCTTTATATCTTTGCTTTGTCTTTCCTATTAAATGCTACCTTCTCATTCCTTAAAATATCCTTTAATCATAAGAGAGTAATCATAAATGGTCAACATATTTTGCCTTTTGTTGATTCTGTACTCTTACAATAATAGTCATCTGCACAATGTCATCACTAGGAGGCATGTTTTCATTATAAACTGAAATCTGAGACTGTCTTCACAAACTCACCCTTTTGGATAGAAAGTATCAATCATAAAAATATTTAAAGTGTGTAGTGGGTTGCAATTTAGTTCACATTGTAGATCACATGCATAGAGAAAATATAATTCCTTTATTTTTCAATAATTTATTGATTCTTCATCAAGAACCCTCAGTAAATGGTCCATGGAGGGGGAAAGTAATTTCAAGTCTCTTCGGTTATAAAGTTGGTGAAATCCAAAAACTCTAAGACTTCTCTTCCACTTCTCAGTTCCTCTCCAAGGCAGTGTCCAGAAGAATGTGGTCACTATTACCTACTGGTGGAGAAGAAGGGTCAGGGCCCTTGGTCTCTTTGTCTTCTTGGTCAATATCAATCTGGTTTATCCTTACCTGCTAACATTTATCATTTGAATCTTTAGCCATCTAGTTTTCTCTCAGTTGGGTCCCTTTATCAAGAAGGCCCAGAAGTTCTCTCTAGCTGACTCTGACTCACTCTGACTCTGACTCTTTCTTATCACATAGAACTCCCAGCTTTGGACGTCATCCTGCCTCCTGTTCTATGTCTGTTGTCCCAGCACAGCCTGCAGGATCACCGTTGCCAGTAATCCATTTGAGACCTCTGGCCTCAGTGGCCTCCACCAGCTGCCTTTGCATTCCTTCTAGACAGCTATGAAATCCTTGGGTCCAATGACAACATATAGGCAACTGAAGCATCCCAGAAAGTTCAAGTTCTAACCCTCCCTTGCCTACCTACACTGTGCTATAGATAACTCCGATGTAGCTACATCCCAGATTGACAGAGAGCAGCCTGCAGAGCACCAAATGGGATGCGAGATGGAGGGATCTTCGGCTCTGAGTGTTACTTTTATCCACTTAACACAGTTGGTCCTCTCCAGGCCAATGTGCAGAGAAAAAAAAAAAAATCAGAACTCTGACAAACTCAAGTTTCTACCTTCTTCCGGCTTCTTCAATGCATAATTTTCCAAGTAACCAGTAGGGGTGATTTATAACTGGGGATGGTACTGTCTTGCGTCATTGCATTCCACTCACAGAGCTTTTGGAAATAGGTGAGGGCTGTTCAGTTTTCTGAGTACAGGCTGAATAGAAGAAGCAAGTGACATTTATTGGGGTTGGACTGTTAAGCAATCTGTGTTTTCAGTCCAACGCAACAGAGAACTGTTCTGCCCACTGAAAACCATTAATTTACATCTTCCCCACCATTTAACAAAGAACAAGCCTCATGGCCTAATTGACATACAGAAGAGGTATTTTCTCCTCACTGTATAGCAAAGTTCACCTTCACCCTCCCTCAGTGGCCCTACATGTGATAAATAAGAGCTATTGCAGAGAGAGAGAGAGAGAGGTTACAGAGGAACATGCAGAAGAGAAAGTTAAAAGAACAAATGGATATGGACAACAGTGTGGTGATGGTGCGGATAGGGAGGTAGAGGTGGAAGAGGGTACGGCGGAGGGGACTAAAAAAGGAGGTCACCAGTTCAATATGTGCAAAATTTAATCACTGCTACCAGGCAAATATTTAAAATGCAAACATTCGTGATTAAGTAATACATTACAACATTTTATTTGCTCAGTACAAGTGAAATCTCAGGGAAATGACTCAACCTTGATGGTCCCCATTTCAATATTTGTCGAAGGAATGCTAACCAAACCTTTGTGAAATAGTTGCTTGAAATATCAAATATGCATGGCACTAATTTTTTTAATTGTGATCTCAATTTGGCTAAGAATAAAAGTAGTATATGGACTAAAATTATAGTAAACTGATGATGTTTTTCCTATTAATATAAAAAAAACTAGGGAGAAGAAATAGATGGGGTAAAAAACGATAATTTTTATAGAGCCTATAATTAATACTGTACCGCATATTAAAAATTGCTAAGAGGGCAGATCTTATGCTGTGTTCCCTTACAATAATAATAACAATAATGATAATAATACATACTAATGAAATAGTACATACTAAATATGTTCAGCTTTTTGTGTGTCAATCATACCTCAATAAAGTGTTTTTGAAAATATAGAGAGAAAGTAAAACCTTTGGAAATGATGGATTAAAGTAGGCATGACTTTAGCCTTCAAGTCTTTTCTGTAAGCAGAGTCCAGAGAATAATATTACAATTCAATCTGGGGAAAAGGAGGAGATAACGCAATAGACCAATGTATGGGTCACTCAGATAAAATTTATCTCTGTTTCCTAATTATAGTCTGGAGTTACTAATAAATGATAAATATGACTAGAAGTTTGGGGTAAATAATAAAATTTTCAGAGAAATATTTCAATCTGATCAGCTTAGAATAAGCATGTCAAACTCATGGCCCTGAGGCCACATGCAACCCACAATGAATATTTTTGTGGACCAGCCAATATAACAGTATGTAAGAAATATTTTAATAAAAATGTCATAACTTAATTTTTACAGTATCCTGTTATACATAATTTAAATAACAAACTGCAACGTTTGCTAATGACTGATTATTATAATTATGTTGCATTCATTTCTCTTACACACCTTATGTACAGGCACACCATTTCTCTCCACTAACACTAGCAGCAAATATTTTTGCAGCCAATTGCCACATCATTAGTTTGTTTGCTGTGCACAACAGGAAATATTTCCCTTTCAGAGAACAAGAAAAATAGGTTTATTTGCATTATACTTAATAATTTGTCCAGTTATTCAGTGTCTGGTAAGTTAATGTTCAAGAAAAAATATTAATTTTTATTGAAATGTTTTTATTATTTTATGTTAACAATTACTCATTTATTTCAGCCCTTTTTATTCAGCATATCTCTATCGAAATAAACCTACGTTTCTATGAAAATTGAAACTTTTGTTATTTTGTGGCCCACCTACACTTAAACCTTGTTTATTTGGCCTGTGTTAACCTTTGAGTTTGACATGCTTGGCCTAGACGTTAGCCCCTAATTTGTTCTTCTTGAGTTGGATGGAAAGAGCTCAAGAGACAATTTAGAATAGGAGAAAGATGTGTACAAATGGGCACTGCCACTGCCTGTTCCAATATGGTTGTTTTTACTGCTACTGATGCACTAAGCCTGGTGGAAGGCTATAACATCTTTTTTTTAAGGCTATTACATCTTTAAAACACCAAATGTTCAGTAGATCAGAAACATCCAAATGCAAGAAAGGGATTAGGTGAGAAGTACTATCTAAATAACTGGGTAGTTTATTTAACTGCTTTGAGCCTCTTTGCTTTAGAACAAAACATTAGCACTTATGCAATAAATAATTTGAGGTTTTAATGATTTAAGAATGGCTCTAAAGATTTGAGGCAAATAATTTTGCCAAGAAAAAAATTAAAACATATACAGAAAATCTGCTTCTCCAAATTAGACCACATGGAGACTTCACTTGACTTCCAGATTCAACAACTAATCTGTCTGTATTATTATCTATTCCTAGTCTCCCACCTTTTGACTCTGTAAAGTGATAAAATTGTATTTCCTGTGTCAAATGCCCCTGCTATTTTTTTAAGGATAAGTGCTCATGTTGGTGGTAGAAGGGAAAGGGCAATCAAACAGTATAAAAATAATTCTGTTTTTCTTAATTGCAATGATACTCTATAAATAAATGACTTAAACCTGCAAGCATGGAATCATTAAAATTTTGAGGATTTACATTTTTATGTATTATTTTATATAATAGATATGTGTTCCCTGAAGTTCTTTCAGTTAAATTTGTATAAATCCAGTCATAGTGTAACAAATGTTTACTTAGACAAATTTTAATGTGAACTGTTTTATAAAGTGAGTAATCACCCACAATTTATTATATACATGTAATTTTATGAGAATTTATATATTAAGGCTCATTCAAACAAAGAATGCCTATAAAATTGAAATATTTTCCTCAAAGTCAACTTCTGAGGCACTACTGGTGAGTAAAAGGTATCATTCTTATGCTAATAAGAGGGAAGAGACAATATGGAACTGATTGCGGCAATAAGAACACATTGTTATGGAAAAAACAATGATGGTTGAAAACACTTGATTTTTCTTTGATTTAGCCTTCTTCCCTTCCCAGACAGTATATGGTGCTGGTTCCCTCCCTGCTCCACACCGGGACCCCTGAGAAAGGCTGCCTCCTTCTGAGCCACCTGAATGAGACTGTCACTGTAAGTGCCTCCTTGGAGTCTCCCAGGGAGAACAGGAGACTCTTCACCGACCTCGTGGCAGAGAAGGACTTATTCCGCTGCGTCTCTTTCACTGTGAGTACTAGCTGCCCGTCCCTGTTTGATACATTATATCTCCATGGTAATGGAGAACTAGGGTTCAACCCCAAAGAATGACTTTAGCATGTTACTGAGGATTTCAGGAAGAACCAAGGCGATGAGTTTTTAGCTATTGAGGATAAAAGCATGAATTTTTTCACCAGAGTAAGGGAGAAATATTTTTCTACTTGCCAAAGTTCAATGTACTTCCTTTAAAAAGCTATCCTAATAAAAGGGTAATATGCTCATTAGTCTGGGTCAACCAGCCATCTTCTGGACGTCTGACTTCCTTCCAGACAAAGCCATGGTGGTGGGGGCCAAGGCAGAGACAATTAGGGGCAAGATCAGGCTGGCAAGGGGTTAGGGATGATCAGGCCAGCAGGGAGGGCAGTTGGGGCAATCTGGCCAGCAGGGAGGGAAGTTGGGAGCAACCAGGCTGGCAGGGGAGGGCCATTGGGGATGACGAGGCGGAAAGGGGAGAGCGGTTAGGGCATTAGGCAGGCAGGCAGGTGGGTGGTTAGGATCCAGTGGTCCTGGATTGTGAGAGGGATCCCAGATTGGAGAGGGTGCAGGCGGGCTGAGGGACACTCTCTGTGCATGAATTTTATGCACCGGGCCTGGTGCATGAAAAAAAATAAATGGATTAGCCACAGAAATTGTATTATTTGAGTTTTTTTTTTTAGCTTTGTTATATAACCATCTATTTCAGGTCAGAGTTAAACAATGCCTAGAAACAGATTGTACAAATACCTCATAACAGGACAGCATGCAGAATTTTTCTCTCACAGTGGGATGTTACATGTCTTTGTCCTTAGAATGGGTAAATGGTTCAAAGTACTCCAAGAAAATGCCCAGTACCTCTGTGAGGATGCTCGACTTGGGATACTTAGCTCCTATAGTCACCCATACTTTTTCAGAGATGCTTCTCTCCATTCCTTCAGAAAACATATACTTTGTAAAAAAGAGTACAATTTAACAAATAGAGTTCCAGATGAGCTATATGGGAATTTGGGTTTCATTGATGGCTATTCTTACTGATATCACACCCCTGTATTTTGTACTAGAGGCCCCGGGCACGAAATTCATGTGCAGGTATGGTCCCTAGCAGCTGCCAGCTGCAGGCCGGGGCCTCCCTTCCCCCAGCTGCCTGCTGCCCCCACTGGCCAGGGACAAGCCAAAGTCTGGCATGTTCTGCGCCACCCCTGGTGGTCAGCACATGCCTAACTCCTGATCAGTCAAACTCCCACCTGTGGGGATAATTTGCATATTAGCCTTTTATTATATAGGATTAGGATCTTCACTCTTATACCTGGAGAAATATCACACTTACCCAGTCCTTTGTAAAGCTGAATAAGAGATAGAAAATAGTAACGGTTGAAGGAGTCAAAGGGAGTAGACTGTGCTGTTCCTCAGTGGTATCTTTGTTCTTTAGCTCCCAAGAATCTCATCCTCTTCAGAGAAGGCTTTCTTCACTGTCCACATAAAGGGAACAACACAAGACTTCAGGAAGAGACGCCAAGTGCTGGTAAAGAATGAGCAAAGCCTGGTCTTTGTCCAGACAGACAAACCCATCTATAAGCCAGGACAGACAGGTAGGTAGGGAAATTCCACCTCCTCAGTAGGTTTTGCACCAAAGTCACCATTATCTTGATCTCTTAGTCTCCTGTGTTATTATCTAAATTACATGCTTTATCATGTCTGAGACTTAACATAGAATTTTTTTTCAGTAAAATTCCGCATTGTCTCCATGGATGAAAATTTTCACCCCCTAAATGAACTGGTAAGTACCTCAGTGCCTCTAGTTTGGGTGAGCGGTGGGTGGTGGCATGAGAGCACTCATCCAAGGTGGGGTGGGAAGGTCCAGGAAAAGTGAAATAAAAGATATTCTTTTGGGAACCTAAGTTCCAGCTTTATTACAAATCTTGAGTCTTATACAAGACATAATTGAGGAGTAAGAGATGAGGAAGCTCTTTCTCTTATAACAATAATAAATCAGTATGGAAATAGTCAGCTACATTCATTGTTCTCGAAATACTACGTTAAGTATAATGAACAGGTACAATAAAAAGTTACATATTATCCATACTCATACTCTGAAGGAGTTCATGATTAATTAAAACTGCTAGCAGAGTTTCACTTCTTCTGAATATATGTATGTATTATCTATATAAATAAAAGGCTAATATGTTAAGTGTCCTTCCCTCCATCTAACCAGTTGCTATGACATGCCCTGACCACCAGGGGGAAGATGCTCAACACAGGAGCTGCAAGCTGCAGTGACTTGGCAGTGGTGGTTCTTGGGTGATGCACTTCAAAACCAGAGAGGAGGCAGCCCAATTCCACCTTCGGCCATGGGTTATGTTATTGCTGGGGCACTGCCAGCTCAAATCTGGTTTATTGCACACTTGCGTTTGCATTCCACACCCTGTACAACTGCAACTTTGCAGAGTGCCCTCTTACATTCAGAGACCCCTTGGAGGATATCAGAGAACTAGATGGTTTTGGCCAGATCCCCGCAAGCCAGGCCGAGGGACCCCACCTGCTGAAGGGACTTCACTCACTCCACAGGCACCTTTCGAGCCAGGACACCACCCCAGGTGTAGCTGGCTAGTGAGGGACCATGGGAGGTTGGCTCCAGGGCGTGTTCAGCCATCTCACTCAGTCCCGCCCCGCTGGCCACCTTCTAATTAATTTCCTTTCAATGTGTACAAATCTGTGCACCGGGGTCACTAGTAAAATATATAATTTTATTGTATAATAACATATTTTATAATCTTTATATACATCCTATCTAATGAAAGAATAATATGCAAATTGGTGCCCACAAGCCAATCAGGAGCAAATAAACCCCAACCAAGATGGCTGTGGTCACTGAGAGCAAAAGGGAGGCTTGAGTTTCCCCAACAATGGAGGAAGCCAAGTTTTCCACCAGCCCTTGCTGGCTTAGGCCTCCACTCAATGCTACAAAGTTTCAATTATAGAAAATATATCCCAGCAGAAATGGTGGCAGCCACAGAGCTAGAGAAACCAGAGGCTAGAATTGACCGGGCAATGGAGGAAGCCAAGCTTCTGCAGTCCTGGCACCTAGGCCTCCACTCTAGGCTACGACATTTCAATTATAGAATTTAAATAAAGCCAAACAGAAATGGCTGTCACCACAGAGCTAGCAGAAGGCTTGGCTCCACTCCAGGCTACAAAGTTTCAATTGTAGAACATAAATTAATCCCAGATCCCAGGGCTTCCACTTGGGTCTCTGGGAGGCATGGCCGGCCTGCAAACCACCACAGGCCCCTTGCCTAGGCCTCCCCACACCCCAAGGGAATCCCCACCCTGATATGGGACACTCTTCAGGGCAAACCAGCTGGCCCTCACCCATGCACCAGGCCTTTATCCTATCTAATAAAAGAGTAATTTGCAGATTGACCATCACTTTAACACACAAGAGGGCTGCCCCCATGTGGTCAAAGATCCTTCCCCCATGTAGACACAAGATGGCCAGCACAAAATGGCCAGCAGGGGAAGGCCATTGGGAGGTTCCAGGCCAGTGAGGGATGTTGGGAGGGACCTGGTATTCAAGGGAGGACAGTTGGGGGCGATTAAGCCTGCAGGAGAGGGCAGTTAACGGTGACCACGCTGGCAGAGGAGGGAAATTGGAGGCCATCAGGCTGGCAGGGGAGCAGTTAGACATCAATTAGGGTGGCAGGGTAGTGGTTAGGGGATGATCAGGCTGGCAGGCAGAAGCAGTTAGGGGCAATCAGGGAGGCAGGCAGGTGAGCAGTTTGGAGCCAGCAGTCCTGGATTGTGAGAAGGATGTCCGGCTGCCCTTTTAGGCCCAATCCTACTAGGATTGGGCCTAAAAGGGCAGCCGGACATCCCCTGAAGGGTCCCATATTGGAGAAGGTGCAGTCTGGGCTGAGAGACATCCCCCACCTCCTGTGCATGAATTTTGTGCACCGGGCCTCTAGTATCATATATTATCCGTTATACACTGAGTGTCCAGATTATTATGATCTCTGAATGCACTTCAGGCCTGCTGCATAAATTTGTGCATGAGTGGGGTCTGGCCAGCCTCACTGGAGGGAGGGGACATGAGTGTTTGGCCAGCCTGCCTCCTGGTCAAACTCCTGGTTGAGGGGACAATTTATATATTAGCCTTTTATTATATAGAACTAGAAGCCCAGTGCACAAAATTTGTGCACAGGGGAAGGGAGGGGATGTCCCTCAGCCCAGTCTGCACCCTCTCCAATCTGGCACCCCTCAATGGATGCCCAACTGCCCATTTAGGTCTGATCCTGTTAGAATCGGGCCTAAACGGGCAGTCGGACATCCTTCTCACAATCCAGGACTGCTGGCTCCAAACTGCTTGCCTGCCTGCCTGCCTGATTGCCCCTAACTGCTTCTGCCTACCTGATTTCCCCTAACTGCTTCCCCACCTGCTAACCACTACCCTGCCAGTCTAATTGATGTCTAACTGCTCCTCTGCCAGCCTGGTTACCCCTAACTGCCCTCCCCTGCAGGCTTGATCACCCCCAATTGCCCTCCCTTGCAGGCTTGGTCCCTCCTAACTGCCCTCCTCTGTTGGCGTAATCACCCCCAACTACCCTCCCTTGCAAGCTTTAAACCTCCCAACAGCCCTCCCCTACTGGCCATCTTGTGGTGGCCATCTTGTATTCACATGGGGGAAGGATCTTTGACCACATGATGGCAGCCCTCTTGTGTGTTGGAGTGATGGTCAATCTGCAAATTACTCTTTTATTAGATAGGATAGAGGCCTGGTGCATGGGTGTGGGCCAGCTGGTTTGCCCTAAAGAGTGTCCCATATCAGGGTGGGGGTTCCCTTGGGGTGAGGGGCAGCCTGGGCGAGGGGCCTGTGGAGGTTTGCAGACCAGCCACACTCCCCAACGACCCAAGTGGAGGCCCTGGTATCTAGGATTAATCTATGTCTAGAATAGAAACTTTGTAGACTGGAGAGAAGCCAAGCCTTTTGCTCACTCTGGGGTGGCAGCCTTTTCTGTTTGAAACTTTGTAGCCTAAAGTGGAGGCCTAGGCCTGCCAAAGCAGTCTGAAAACTTGGCTTCCTCTCTTGCCAGGGAAACCCAAGCCTCTGTTCTCTCAAGCTCAGTGGTTGCCACCATTTCTGTATCTTTTATAATTTAAACTTTGTAACACTGAGTGGAGGCCTGGCAGTTGGAAAGCTTGGCTTCCTCTGTTGCCAGGGAAACCCAAGCCTTTCTCCTGCTCTCAGTGGCAGCAGCCACCTTGGTTGGGGTTTATTTGCATAACCTGTGTCCTGATTGGCTGGTGGGCGTGGCTGTGGGCATGGCTTGAGGGTGTGGCAAAGGTACAGTCAAATTTGCATATTATTCTTTTATTAGATAGGATTATATAGGATATGCACTGAGTGGCCAGATTATTATTTGTTCAGAGATCATAATAATCTGGCCATTCCTTATAAAGTGTTCATTTATGTTTATTGTGTGTGCCTTCCTTCAATTAGCTTTTAATATAAAGGCATAGAAACAAGGCTATTTTTAAAAGATATATATTAGATAATCTTGAAATTAGAAAAAATATTCTTGGTTTATTTTAACTAAATAATGCTGGGCATTTTCTTCCTGTTAAGTCTAAGTCATAATGATATATAACTTTATTAACATCCATTTTTAATTTATGTCAGTAATAGTATAGTCATAGTCTTCACTAGGAGGATTTTAGTGCCTAAATAATATTGGTGAATAATATCAATAACTTAATAAGATTAACAAGTATCATTCAACAATAATAACTTTCAAAGAAATGACAACATGATGATTTTTGTAGAAATATGTTATTATGCTTTTCTTAGAAATATTTACTGATTTCCCTAAGCAATTCCACTTCTTTTATGTTTCTGGTTAAATTTTGATATTATCTTACTACAAATATTACTTTTCCTTAGTAAGCTGTTTAATCATAAATCTGAAATCATAGCCTTGGTGAAACTCTAATCACATCTCTTCTTTCATTTTTTCATATAGATTCCATTGGTATACCTTGAGGTAAGCATCAGAAAGAATATCTTACAAGGAAGTCAGTGCATTTAAGGAAGAGAAAATTCTGATACTATTCCAGACAGATGAACTGCTGTTTAAAAAAACCTTTCAGATCTAAATTTTTCTATTCTCAGATGTCAGGTTTATTGTGATTCACTTTTCTTCTGTGTTTGTCTTTCCTGACGGTAATGCCAATTGCTACCCTGAAAGTCGTGTGTTTTGTCAAGGCCTGTCATGACTAAATAATTATTTCCATGCTCTTTTCTTACCTCTAGAATCCAAAAAGGAATCGAATTGGACAATGGCAGAATCTCAAGTTAGAGAGTGGCCTCAAACAGTTAGCCTTTCCCCTCTCATCAGAGCCGGTTCAAGGCTCCTACAAGGTTGTGGTAGAGAAGAAATCAGGCGGAAATATACAGCATCCCTTCACTGTGAAGGAATTTGGTATGGATTATGAAAGTTGAAAAGATCATAACTTTCTGGTTCACAGTGTGAACTCAGTTAGATCCTTTGATTTTCCCACAGGTATATTAAACTTGGAGTAGAATCAGCTATATCTTTTTCTAAGGCCATCATTATTCTATGAATTATGAACATTATTCATGTTTATCAGAGCTTGGTGATTTACAGTAGCAAGTTGCACTTTGTCAAGTATCAAAATTCTTATTTCAGTGGAACCATCATCATCTGTTAACATCACTGAGATCTCTTAGATCACAGAGTCAGATTTTTGCATGAATTATTAAACCTAATCATCTTGAAGTTGATAGCTATAAAAATGAATGTAGCTTTTCAGGTTATTTTTGTGGAAAAAATTTTAGACATGAAAATATTTGTTTTCCACTAATTATTTACCAGCTTCCCTCTTTCTATTTATCTCTATCAACAGTGGCTCCCAAGTTTGAGGTCAAAGTTCAAGTCCCAAAGATAATCACTATCCTGGATGAAAAAGTGAACATATCAGTATGTGGAATGTGAGTTAAATTGCTTTTGTCTGAAATTTCATATTGTGCCTCAATTTGAGTGATTATTTACCTCGTACACAATTATAAATTAATTTTCTTTGGCACTTTTAAAAATTTATCTCAGTGACCTCTCTTTATTTTTATTATAAAATATTTCAAATGCCCCAAAGAGTGTAGAGACAATCATGATTTAATAAGTAACATATTTCCATGTTTGCTGCTTTTTTTTTTAACATTTCAGGATAAATTACAAAAATCATGACATTTTCACCCAGCCACAACAATATAGACCTCTAAAAATTATTGACATTTTTCTATGCAATTATACATTGCTTTTGGTTATTATGACACATGTGTACCTTTTTTTTTTTTTACCAACTCTCTACCATGAAAACTTTTTTTTAGTTGTCTAAAGTTTTACATGTCTCCTTTTTCCCCTAATTGATCTTTTCTCCCCTCCCCCCCCCCAGCTATTCCCACCCTGGTCACCCCGATGTCTGTGTCCATTGGTTATGCTAATATGCATGCATACAAGTCCTGTGGTTTATCTCAAACCACACCCCTTCCCTACTATTTGTCTCTGGAGCTATTCTTGTTCATCAAATTATGTTGATCACTATATTCCACATATGAGTGAGATAATGTTATATTTATCTTTCTCCAATTGGCTTATTTCACTTAGCATAATGCTCTCCAGTTCCATCCATGCTGTTACAAATAGTAAAAGTTCCTTCTTTTTTATAGTGGCATAGTATTCCATTGTGTAGATGTACCACATTTTTTAATCCACTCATCTCTTGATGGGCACTAAGGCTGTTTCCAAATCTTAGCTATTGTAAATTGTGCTGCTCTGAACATAGGGGTGCATATATCCTTTCTGATTGTTGTTTCTGGTTTCTTGGGATATAATCCTAGAAGTGGGATTACTGGGTCAAATGGGAGTTCCATTTTTAACTTTTTCAGGAAACTCAATACTGTTCTCCACAGTGGCTGCACCAATCAGCATTCCCTCCAGTAGTGCAGGAGGGTTCCTTTTCTTCCACATCTTTGCCAGCACTTGTCATTTGTTGATTTGTTGATGATAGCCATTCTGACAGGTGTGAGATAGTATCTCACTGTTGTTTTGATTTGTGACTTTGAGCAGGTTTTCATGTCTATGGCCCTTTTGTATGTCCTCTCTAGAAAAGTGTCTATTTAGATACTTTGCCCAAATTTGAATCATTTATCTTCCTTTTGTTAAGTTGTATGAGTTCTCTATAAATTTTGGAGATTAAACCCTTAATCGGAAATACCAATGGCGAATATGTTCTCCCATGCTTTCTTTTGTTTTGTTGATGGTTTCTTTTGCTGTGCAGAAGCTTTTTATTTTGATGTAGTCCCATTTATTTTCTCCTTAGCCTCCATTGCCCTAGGAGCTGTATCTATAAAGATTTTTGTGTATGATATAAGCTGGTGATCTAGTTTCTTTTTCTTTTTCTTTTTCCCTTTTTTCTTCTTCTTTTTTTTTTTGTGTGTGTGTGTGTGTGTGTGTGTGTGTGTATCTGGCCAAATTTCCCAGCACCATTTATTAAAGAGACTGTTTTGATGCCATTGTATGTTTTTGCCTCCTTTGTCAAATATTAATTGAGCATAATGGTTTGGGTTGATTTCTGGATTCCCTGTTCTGTTCCATTGGTTTATATGTCTGTTCTTGTGCCAGTACCAGACAATTTTGAGAACTGTGGCTTGGTAATATAGCTGAATATCTGGTATTGTGATCCTTCCAACTTTGTTGTTCTTTCTCAGGATTGCTATGGCTATTTGGGGTCTTTTTTTATTCCAGATGAATTTATGAAGAGTTTGTTCTAGGTTTTTGAAGTATGCCGCTGGTATTTTTATGGGGATTCCATTGAATCTGTAGATTGCTTTGGGTAGTGTGGACATTTTAATGATGTGATGAACACGGTATATTCTTTCATTTGTTAATGTCTTCCTCTATCTCCTTTTTCAAGGTCCTGTAGTTTTCCAAGTACAGGTTTTTTACATCCTTAATTAAGTTTATTCCTAGGTATCTTAATTTTTTTTGGTGCAATACCATGAAAATTTTTTATTGAATATAAAAGTTGGCAGAATAATAAAATATAACTGCTTGTGCCTGTCACCTATTATAAACACTATAAAATTTTGCCAATTTTGTTTCATTGAGTCCTCCTCCCACAGTTTTTTTCCTAATATTTTTTAAACAAGCCATGGGAAATCTATAAATAGCTCAAACTTTTAAATATCTAGACCCTCCTTTTGTCCCATGGTGTTAGCTTATGGAAACAACAGGTCAATTGGCCTATAAATGTCCCACTTGCTGCATTTGCCTTACTGCTCCTTCATGGTACATTGATGAATTAATTCACTCTCTCCTTTGGCCAGTTTTAAGAAAATAGTTTGAGTGTTTTGCATAGATCTTCTTGGTGCAGTAAAGAAACAAATTTTTAAACACTGAAATAATTTCTCTCCACTTATAATTTTTTGAGGAATTTTCATTCTGTTTTTTTATAGTGGTTACTCTGACTATATTTTTAACTTGAAGCTTTATTGCAGGCATTTGCAAATAGAAAGCAAAATTAATGACCTTCCCAAAAAACATATCAATTATTCCATTTGTATTTCAAATATAGAGAAATAACTAAGTATATAGTGCACACATAAAAAACATTATGTGCCTCATGATTGTTTTTTTAAGGCTCGCTCTCTGTCTCATCTATCTACTTATGTATCTCTGTGTGTTATGTTTGCTTATTACTTATTTTATTCTATTCATCACAGAATTTTTTTATTTGTTATAAAGAGCAAGATTTGATTTTATGACAAAATTAAAAGAATAATAAAAAGGAAAAAATAAAAATACCCCAAGGCAGTTTGGCTGTGCATTCAAATAAAGTTTCAAATGCCTTACTGGGTAATATCTTCATAGAGACATTTTTCAGACATGTTTCTACTTGATTTGAGTCTAAAATAATAAAGTTATTATTAGAAAATAATTACTCTGTGCTGGGCTGGTAGTGAAAATGTAGACACCTTTCTTCAGTGCCTGATTTATTTCTTATGTGACAGATACACCTATGGGAAACCTGTGCCAGGACTTGCAACTGTGCGCATGTGCCGAGAATTCTCCCTTTCTTTTAATTGTCCAAAGCAAGAGTTCTGTGAGGAATTCAGTCACCAGGTTAGTATACAGTGTTCTCTATTGTTGTTGACACCCATTGAGCTACCCCATTTTACTAAAGGCATCAGAATGAGCTGATCCTCAAATATTCACCACCAAAGATAAAATTTCTATTAATAGTCTACAAAATTCTCATTTTGATGACCAATCATAAAGATTACAAATCAAATATGAATATTAAATTCCTAAAGCTTGATTAACATGTTTAACCAAAAAAATTCTTAATATCAGAAAGAGAATAGTAGATTTAGTGACTACCAGTCTGAATCTGTGTGACATTTATCAATTTTTGTATTCTCAGCTCAACAGCAATGGCTGCATCACCCAACAAGTAAACACAAACTTGTTCCAACTTAAAAATGCGGGTTATAAAATGGAACTTAAAGTGGAAGCCAAGATCAGAGAAGAGGGAACAGGTTTGAGTATTAACTTAATTTGGGATATAAAGCAATAAATATTGATTTGTTTCCCATAATAAAATAAGTCATAACTAAATGTAGAAAGTGAATTTTTAATACATTTTTATTGATTTCAGAGCGGAAGGGAGAGGGAGAAAGAGATAGAAATATCAATGATGAAAGAGAATCATTGATTAGCTGTGTCCTGCACGCCCCCTACTGGGGGATCGAATCCACAACTTGGGCATATACTGTTGACTAGAATCGGACCCAAGATCTTTCAGTTCACAGGCTGACGCTTTATCCACTGAGCCAAACCAGCTAGGGTGGAAATAAATTTTAGAACCAAAGTAACTTCCAAGAATACTTACTTTTTTCTACATATTTTTCAGACCTAGAGTTCACTGGAAGTGGAACCAGTAAAATCACAAACATTGCAACCAGCCTCAAGTTCGTAAAAGTGGATTCACACTTTCGAAGAGGAATACCCTTTTTTGGTCAGGTAGAGTGTATTGCAATTTAGAGGTAAATGAAGTGTCCAGTTTTTCCTAGGTCAAGGACATACTGATGTAATCCAAACCTAGTTAGTATCCTATCTAATAAAAGAGAAAAATGCAAATTGACCATATCTCAGCTTATGCCCACAAGCCACACTCACCAACCAATCAGAAACAAGTATGCAAATTAATTTGCATATCCAGGAGCAGAGAGAAGACTGAAGACAGTGTAGAAGGAAGCCAAGCCTGCAAAAGGGAGTGAAACTGTGGAGAAGCAAGCAAGCGGGGTGGCAGAGAAGGGAGGGAAGCAGGTGGGGTGATGTAGAGCATTGGCAGGAAGCCCTGTTCTTGCAGGAATCTTCCTGCAACAGGCCTCTAGTTAGCAAATAATTAGTATGACCCAAGTCATCGAACAAAACCAAAGTAGATACTTTCCTTTGTAATATCACTGACAAAATACATGAACATACACTATAGTATTAAGAGGATGAGAGGTAGTTTTTCTTTTTTGAACATGTAACTAATGAAGATGTTTAATGTAATATAAGTTAGTTACTATGTCAAGCCTCTTATTCCACCCATTTTATAATAATTAAATATATTTTTGCCATTATCCAGCCAGCATCAGAATTTTAAGAGAGTTTCTCACAAATGACTCTCAATTTATGGCTGTAAATATCTTTCTTTATATTTCTTGTTCTGTTTAAAATAAGTGAACATGTTATTTTCACTTTAAATATTGGAATTAGAATGGCGTGCAGTTTATGACTATTATTATTGCCTTATTTTCATATTCCAGGTATATACTTTAAGATAATACAATAAATAAATAATATTGATTGTATTTATATTTGCAATTAATTTTCACAGCTTTATACTTACTGAATTTTTCTAAAATTAACCCCACACATTCTTGTGCAGCTTTGTTTCAGACAATGAAAACTAAGTGAGGATCCAAATTACAAAAAGGAGATGGAAAGACATGAGGATACAAATGGAAAGAAACAGTTTTGTAATCAATATGAAAGAGTTGTTTCTTATTCTTTGGTTTTGGTTTTTAAGTCATAGGAGCAAAGCAGTCTGTTCCCACGAGTTCTACCGTTTCTCAGTATTCTCCACATACTTTAAACGTTACTTTTCTTCTTTAGGTGCTCCTGGTAGATGGAAAAAATGTGCCCATTCCCAATAAATTCGTTTTCATCTCCTCAATGGAAGCCAATTATCTTTTCAATGCAACTACCAATGATCAGGGTCTTGTACAGTTTTCAGTCGATACTACCCATGTACTGGCTGACAACCTTTTTCTTAGAGTGAGTATAAAAGACAAAGAAACCTGAGAACAAAGAGAACTTTAGCCATTTATTCAGAAGTGAAGAAGGTCACAGTCTGTATTTAAGAGACAGAAATAAGAAGCTGTGCAACTTGGGGATAAGCTTGAGTATATAAAATTTTCATTGGCAATAATAAAGACGTTAGAAAAGATATTGTAGAAGTCCCTGAGAATTATTTTTAAGGAAGGGAGAGGGAGAGGGGGTATCGATAATACTGTCAACAGTAAAATAAGAATTTTTTTATTGTCCTTAAATTTTTATGTATTATCTAAATATCTTATTGGATTTTTTTTCCTGAACAATATCAATTCTTCAATGGGGGATTCATGTGGTTTGTTTTATGTTGTTTTCCCATGTCTGTTTCGATAGACACATACACACACACACATTTATATATTGCCTAATAAAGAGGTTGTGGGTTTGATCTCCAGTCAGGGCACATACAAGAATCAATCAATGAATGCATAAAAAGAGTGGGACAACAAATTGATCTCTCTCTTCCTTTCTGTCCTTCTCCATAATCATAAGAGGCATAGATGCTAATTTGCTGAGGATTATTTATTTTGAGACCCCTTGGTAATAAGAGATTTTGTTAATATATATAATGTGATTATAGTTAAACCAACTTAAAAAATACTCCTATTAAAGATGTTTAGCATTTTAACTGGACCATTGTTGCTCCTCTGGATCTGAGCTGCAGAAGAGTCAAATGAGCAATGAGTTGGCAGAATCAGGGCAAAGGAGATAAATCTGTAGATTATTTTCCTTTAATCTGTGCAAATTAAGAGTTTGACAATATGTTTAGTTGGCGGTCAGCAAGAACAAAAGAAATGCAAAATTTATTTTAGAGTAGAAGACACAAAATTGTAACTTCATTTTGGTGGGAGGCTAAAGTGAAGAACTGCAAGACAATATTGAGCCTTTGTGCTTTGTTTTATCAGGCCTACCATCAGGAACTTAACATGTGCTCTAACTATGCATGGCTGCAAGAAGGACACTGGGCTGCTCAGCACATTGCAAGACGTGTTTTCTCCTTAAGTGGAAGTTTCATTGACCTGGAACCTGTGGTTGGTACCCTGCCCTGTGACCAAACACAGACTGTCAGGGCACATTATATACTCAAGGTGCCAGCCACTGGGGAACTGAAGGAGCTCATTTTCTATTACCTGGTAAGAATAAAACCACACATATATTTGGGAGTTTATCAGCAGACAGAAGTGGTGAATGGGGCCAGGAATGTAAAAATTATTTGTGCACTACTATCTTGCTTTCTTAGGCAGGTTCCTTTGATTCTTGATTTTTAGGAGATTGATTCTCTGTAGCAGAGACCAACAATCCAAAGTCTGTTATGTGGCCCATCCGGTGTGGTTCAGTGATTGAGCATCAACCTATGGACCAGAAGGTCACGATTCAATTCCCAGTCAGGGCACAGGCTGGGGTTGCAGGCTCAATCCCCAGCGGGGGGCATGCAGGAGGCAGCTGACTAATGATTCGAATCATTGATGTTTCTATCTCTCTCTCCCTCTCCCTTCCTCTCTGGAATCATTTTTTTTTAAATAGGTTATGCGGAGAATAAGTTGTTGAAAACAGTGTCTTGCTCAAGAAAAGTTCTTTTCTCTGCTGATTTTTCATTTCAGATCATGGCTAAGGGAGGCATCGTCAGATCAGGAACACATGCTCTGCCTGTAGAGCCAGGAGACAGTGAGTATCTTCCAATCAGTCTCCCCATTTCTTTGCCAACACATCCACCCTTACTCAGTGACAGTTCAAAAATGGGGAAATCATTCCCATCATCCCTTTACACTAAGAAAGGGGACAAAAGCTCCAACGGGTTTGGCTCAGTGGATAGAGTGTCGGCCTACAGACCAAAGTGTCCTGGGTTTGATTTCGGTCAAGGGCAATCAAGGTACATGCCCTTAACTAGAATCAAACTTGGGACCCTTCAGACCACAGGCTGATGCTCTATCCACTGAGCCAAACCTGTTAGGGCCCCATGAACATTCTTGTAATTAATCTAAACAAAGGCAGTATTTCACCAAACTGCGCACAACCCCAGTGCTGAACTTAACAGTGCTTAGGATTTGTCCCAAATCTATGACTTTTCTTTACTTTTATGGTTCCTTTCCTTACCAAGCTGTTTTTAATATCAAAACAATATTCAAGAAGGTTTAATTTAAAATAAATTATTAATCAGTGCTTTCAATAATTGTTTGAAATAAACATTAAAGAATGCTGCAGATATTTTCTGCAATATCGATGTAGAGATCGATTCAATGATCTGGACCCTATTGCTTGCAAGGTTCCCCTTCAATCCACCTTGTTGCCTGTTTTTCTACTTTCTTTTAATAATGCAGCACATAACACAATTATAGAAATAGGTGTGTCTAAAAACACTACTTATCTAATGTTCTCTGATATTTTAATTTGTGCGTAACTCATAAAAGAAATAATCTCTGACTAGTAATATAAAGAAGACTCTATTAATTATTTCCTTAGTGAATACATCACAAAAAAAAGTGTATTGAAAGTAACTGAGGCAATGATTGAAAGGAATTTCTCTATATAAGTAATTAAATCACAATTATTTAAAATAAAACTTTTAATCACACATCATTATTACATTATTAATTGCCAATTTGTTCTCCACTAAAGAATTACCAAAAACTCTTCACTGTGTTAGATTTAAAAAAACAACTTGTTTCACAATTTGTCTAACTCAACCTTTTGAAGTACTTAAGTTTAGCTTACTTATATAATTCTTTTTTAGATGCTATTTTGCATAGTGATTTTTAAGTTTAGCTTACTTATATAATTCTTTTTTAGATGCTATTTTGCATAGTGTCTTAATATCAGAATACAAATGATTAATTTCAGAACTATTTCAAAATCTGTTTGAAATTCAGAATTCAGGTTTTTAATAATAAAGCCTTCACAGTTTTCATTACTAATAGGTCACTTTCCTCCCAAAGCTTTCTTTCTCTGCCAAAACATTACTAAGAGGTTATTTTCCTTCCAAAGCTTCTTCTGCCAAAACATTACTAAGAGGTTATTTTCCCTCCAAAACTTCCTCTGCCAAAAAAAAAAAAAAAAAGTGCCATAACTTCTCTTTCCATTTTATAACATTTCAATCCATTCTTACCTTGTATGGTTAGCTCAACACAACAAATACAAGGGTTGACATTCCCCTCATTTTAGAGGGGAGCTTACTCTTTTTAGAATTATAAGCTGGAACTTGATCTCCCCCATGATACAAAAACATGAACGCCATAGTACTGCCTTTCTGGTCCCCAAGAAGTAGGGAAAGGGGAAGGAGGGGGATTGTTAAATAGTTTCAGATTTGCAAGATGAACAAGACCCAGAGATCTGTTGCATAGCAATGTGAATATAATTAGCGCCACTAAAGCATTCTTGAAAAATGGTTAAAATGGTAAATGTTATTGTCTTCTCATCACAACCAAAAAAAGGCATATGTTTTAAAATTTTTAAACTTTATGATTTTATCTTACAAATTTCAGCTCTATCTTTAAGTGGAAAATCGTCTCTTGTCTGAAATCTAAAAGAAATGGTTGCTATTCGTCACAAAATAAATGTCTTAGTCTTTATTTTTCAATGAGTCCATCAAGCTTTAAGTAAATATGTATATATCAACAGACTAGTTTTGAGCTTTTCATATTGAAGTTGGTTTATGCATAAATAAGGTATAAAATCAGGTCAAGATAAGCATGAATGTAAGGAACTTGAACTTAGTCTACAATCGAAGTTGTGAAGAGAGACATTAGCCTATTAATTTTTACACTTTCACTAGAATGTCACTAAAGAGGTTAACCCGTGGTCGCAAACTGAGGCTCCTGAGCCACATGCGGCTCTTCGGCCCTAATAGTGTGGTCCTTTCACAAAATACCATGCCCTGGGTGAATCTATTTTGAAAAAGTGGCATTAGAAGAAGTTTAAGTTTAAAAAGTTTGGCTCTCGAAAGAATTTTCAATCGTTGTACTGTTGATATTTGGCTCTGTTGACTAATGAGTTTGCCGACCACTGAAAGCCATTGAATGCATCTGCACAGTTCTAAGTGGGATAAGACCTAGTAACAGCGTCCTGACCGATGATGGTTTTGTCTCATTCCCTCTGTGCCCCAGTGAAAGGCAGCTTTTCCTTAGCCTTCCCTGTGAAGTCAGACATTGCTCCCACTGCACGACTGCTCATCTTTACCATCTTCCCAAGTGGAGAAGTTATTGGAGACTCACAGAGTTTTGAGATTGAAAACTGTCTGGCCAACAAGGTAAGAGTCTTTAGCAAAAAAAAAAAAAAAAACACAAGAACACAAGTAAATGGTATCGTAGGTATCACCTATTTTACCTCAGAGAGGGGGTGGAAAATGAATCCAGAAAAGTAAAATGAGTTGTCCAAAAGTTTCCAGGCAGCTAGCACAAAAATTTTCCAATTCCACAAAATTGCTTCCACCAAAAGCATAGTTTAACTTTGTAAGCATGGTGCCCAATTCCTCTGATTCAATTGTGTGAGGTATGTAAGATGCTGCGACTCAAAAGCTTCAAAACCTTGAAGAACAAATAGAAAAACTTGATTATGAATCAGAGGCAACGATGTGCCTCTAACATTCAAGCAAGGCATCTGTCCCTGATGACCCCCGTTGTCTCCTTAGGGCAACACAGCCTTTCAACAGCGAAGACAAGATGAGAAAAGAGGTTCCTGAGTGATGCTTCCGAGCATGGTCATTAAAGCTGAATGTCAGGGTGACCCAGAAACGTGGTCTCTGCAGGATGGCACAAACAGAAGTGCGGAATGACTGTTCCTTCATGTCTCGCAGGTGGATTTGAGCTTCAGCCCAGAAGTAAGTCTTCCAGCCTCACACGCCCGCCTGCGAGTCACAGCTTCTCCCCAGTCGCTCTGTGCTCTCCGTGCAGTGGACCAAAGCGTGCTCCTCATGAAGCCTGAGGCAGAGCTCTCCCCGTCCTCGGTGAGTCCCCTCCGCCTCAGGGTTAGAAAGGGCCGCATAAGATGCACAGAGCAAGGAGAAGGCCCTGTTGAGAGTAAAATGCAAGAATAGAATAAAAAATAGTTACCATTTGTCTAGTATTTTATAGTTTCTCAAGCTCTCTCACACATTTTCTCATTTACCCTTTCCAGCATCCCAGAGAGTAAATAACAGCCCTATTTTATAAATGTAAAAACTAAACTTTGTAGCCCTTGCCAGTGTTGCTCAGTGGATAGAGAATCAGCCCACAGACTGAAGGTCTGAGTTCAATTCTTGTCAAGAACACATGCCCAGGTTGCAGGCTCAATCCCCAGGAGAAGGCCTGCAGGAAGCTGCCAATCAATGATTCTCTCTCATTGATGTTTCTATTTCTCTCCCCCCCACCCCACCCCCGCCTTCCTCTCTGAAATCAATAGAAATATATATATATATATATATTTTTTTTTTTTTTTTAAGAATTTTTTAAGAAAGCACTTAGGTTTGTAACCGTTGAGAGACTTGTGCCGGCTTACCCAGAAGTGACATGGCTGAGACATCATCCAGAAACTGCCTGCAAACTGCAATCTGCTCCTTGACATAACTTCCATTCCTATAAGGAAACAAACCTAAACCTTTAACTCATGCTTCATAATAATCTTACTGGAAGCTAACTTTTGTTAAGATGTAATACTTATAGAGGTCACGCTAAAAAAAAGAAAATAAGGTAATAAGTTGTTTAAGTAAAATTATTGCGGGCCAAAAATAAAACAAATTAAATCATTTTTGTCAGTGTAGTAATCACTTTTATAAAATTAATACAAGCACATCATGAAACTTTCAATGAAGCTAACAATGTATGTCTCTAGAGAACCTGGGGGTCTATAAAAGTGGTAATAAATGATTCACAAATTATTTTCAATTGAAATAAAAAAGAACATGACCTATCACACCTTTGTCAGGAATGATGATTCACAGGCTAAATTTTAAATCTCTCCTTTTTTCTAGAATCATACAGTTCATGGTGGTAACAGTTGGAGTGTCATGCTGATTTATTGCTGTTATCGTCAGCAGCAGCAGAACATGGTGTACTGAGTCTGTTGTAGGAGCTAGGGAAATGCCAGGAAACATATCACAATCCTTATCCTTATAGAGCAGTGACTTGAGAGAGACTATAATAAAAGGTTTACATGGCTCAGAAAAATAAAAGGTGAAATACTGATTAATAATTGGCATTAGGAGGAAATATTTTCAAATGTAGAGTTTTTTAAGAGAAATCTATCAACAAAATGAGAAAATTCAGAGACTACTTTTCTAATGTATATGTATAGAACTACATTACTCATATTTTAATTTTCAGTATAAGTCAAAAAATGATATGTTATTGCATTTATCATTGTCAAAAAGTCTCACTGGCAAATTTTATAGCTTCCATTGCCTCAGGCATCAATATTTAAAAAGAGCGATTAACTTGCTTTTTGGAAAGTACTGTTAAGTATCAGTGTTGGAAGATAAATCAGTAATATTGTAGTTTCTTTGGGGTTTTATTCTAGTTTCTACTTCTAAAACTTCAGTTGTGTGTATTAAATTTTAAAACTGTGAGATAGCTATGTCAAGGATCATGATCCTGTTTTTAATCAACAAAATTAACATTCTTCAGAATGAAAAGTATAGTCAAAATTCTTCTCAAGCTTAATTAGAATTTTATTAATAGGTCAAAATATCTCCTCAGAAATAAATAAATAATAAAAATATCCTCATAGCATAATAATTATTACACAGAAGACAATGATTATATTTCTCTATTTGAGTTAGAAGAGGGTGTTAAGGAGTTAACCTGAACAAGGGAATTTTCTTTTTGGGTACTTTTTCTGGAGATATGCTTTGTTTTTTTTTTTTACATTCCCTATTTACGATAGTCTATTCTAAGCTCTTATTTTTTTCCAGTTTGTATTGAAGGAATTTCATTTGCTCCTCAATATTTTATGTCTACCCTATTCTGTTTAATCATCAAATTTTAAAAAAAATATTTTTATTGATTTCAGAGAAGGGAGAGGGAAAGAGAGATAGAAACATCAATGATGAGAGAGAATCATTGATTGGCTGCCTCCTGCATGCCCCTACTGGAGATCAGGCCCACAACGGACATGTGTCCTGACCAGAATCAAAACTGGGTCTCTTCAGTCCACAGGCCAATGCTCTATCCACTAAGCAAACTGGCTAGGGTTAGTCATAAAAATTTAACAGTTGTTCCAGTTGCATAATAAAGCTTTGAGTGTTATGGAGGTAGGAAAGAATTATGAACAAAATGGAAAGTTTGGGTTCTTGAAGTTATAAAAATCTTTAAGCTCACCTGCTTTGAAAATAGCCTGGAAAACATTGGTTGAGCTCATATAGAGAGTACATGCTCATTTGTGTACTCACCTGGCTCTTCCATTCAAGAACAAAGATTAATATGTTAGTTATCTCCTAATGCATAACAATTGTCCCCAAAACTTAGTGGCTTAAAACATTGATTATCACTTTCTATGGATTAGGAATCCAAAGTGACTTAACTCAGTGGCACTAGCTTGTGAGCTCCTAAGATTGCAGTCAGCATGTTGGAAGGGCTCTAGTTATCTGAAGATTTGATTGAGGTTGAAAAATCGACTATCAAGATGTGTTTCTCCTCCAGTTGTCAGAAAGCTTTAGTTCCTCACCACACAGACTCCTCCATAGGACTGCCTGAATGTCCTCATAACTTGACAGGTGGTTTCTTTCAAACAAGTGACTCAAAAGGGAGAAGCTAAAGCTGCAATATCTTTTATGACCTAGCCCTGGAACTCATACAGCATCATTTCCACAAAACTTTATTAGTTATAGATGTCAGCTCTATTCATCATGGGAGGAACCACACAAAAGCATGAATATCAGAAGGCAGAGATTATGGGGGGCAATTTGGGAGGCTCTCTTCACAGTCTACACTCAGACTCCCTGTGATTCATGATCTTCCCACATGTAAAATACACTCACTTTTCTCCCTAAAATTCTCATTCCAAAATAGCAACAGCTTAGATACTGAACCACATCATTTTACTTGGTTCTAGGTACATAGATATAGCTCCTCAAGTATAGTTTCTCTAGCTACAATGACCTTTAACGTAAAGTGTTCAGAGTTATTTACCCCTGACACCCAACATACAATGGCGAAAAGCGGCATATGGACACTCCTAAGGTTCTTTTTTTTCTTTTCCTACTTTTTATATTAACTGTATTGGGGTAACATTAGCTAATAACATTATATAAATTTCAGGTGCACACCTTATATGGCATCTGTATACTCTATTTTGTTCTCATTTCCCAAAGTCTAGTCTCCTTTAGTCACTTTGTGATTGACCTCTTTACTCTCTTCCTCCTCCTCCCACCCTCCTTCCCTCTGATAACCATGATTCTGTTATCTGTATCTATGAGTCTTGGATTTTTTTTGTTTGTTTGTATGTTTGTTTTGTTTGCTCATTTGTTGCTATTTGTTTTATATCTAAGACTAAAAGCCTGGTGCACAAAATTTGTGCACAGGTAGGATTCCCTAGGCCTGATCAGTGATCAAGGCCAATCTGTGAGGTGACTGGCAGGGCAATCAGGGGCCCCCACTGGCACCAGCCTTGGCTGGTCTAGGGCCTGCAGGATGGGGGCAGCTCCTGCACTGAGCATCTTCCCCCTGGTGGTCAGTGAGCATCATAGTGACCTGTCATTCCACTGGTCCTTCCACCATTTGGTCAATTTACATAGTAGGCTTTTATTATATAGTATATTAGTGAAATCATACAGTTCTTGTTCTTTTTCACCTGATTTATTTCATTTATACTCTCAAGCTCTATCCATGTTGTCACAAATGGCAACATTTTATGTTTTTTATGGCTGAGTAGAATTCCATGGTATATATGTACCACATCTTCTTTTAAAGGACACTGTCATCAATCATCTGTCAAATGGAACACTATTTTTTCAAAGTATGGCGAGGGGGAGCAGGAGACACACAGGAGTTACTCATCCATAGCAATTCCGAAATCCAGGCAGGAAATGTTGGAAGTTATTTGGTATGGCACAGTCTTACTCTAGACCAGGAATAAATATCCAGAGCTCTTAGTTAGATTCTGTAGGTTCTGGGTTCTTTTTTTTTTTCTTTTTTTGTCATCCTTCTTATTCCTAAAAATGACTTGTATTTACATTTGTGTTGACAGTGTTCTATTTACTATAGATGATATGTAGCCATTGATGTACATGTGTGGTTCTATCCAAGAACAAAGCTCAATAAAAATAGAAGCTTATAGATGGCAATAATTCTTACCTAAATTTCTCAGAGCATTGACTACTCATCCAACATAGAAGCAAGTTATATCTCCTTCCCATATTTTGGTCCAGTTTTATTTCTAAACTTTACAGTGAAGTTTTTATTAATCCTTGCTAATTTAAGATTCTATTATTCCATGGAACTATTTTTCCAAGTGGATTTTACATTTTTAGAACAAAAAACACTGATAAGGAGTTGGAAGAAGGTACCAATAGGGATAAATGGTGATGGGGAAAATAAAGTAAAATTCTTAAAAAAAAAAAACACACACACTATTCAAAATATACAAAATTTTTAACCTCTCTAAGCTACCAACAACATGAAGATATTTAGGAAAGGGATAATTATCATACTTTTCTCAGTTTACTGTATATTTTAAAACAAGAGCAAGTAAGAGTTCTGTCTTTAATTTCTCACTGTTACAGGTATATAATCTGCTACCTGTAAAGGACCTCACTTATTTCCCAGAAAATTTGGACCAGGAGGAGGAAGAACAAGTAAACTGTCCTCATTCTAGTGGAAGAGGCTTCTATATTCCCTCACTAATTTATGATAATGAAGAAGATATGTATAGCTTCTTAAAGGTAAATTCCTTACTACTTACTAAGTTACTAGCTTATGAAAGTTTGAATGTTAGTAAAACTATATATATATATATATATATATATATATATATATATATATATTTGAAGAAATTGTTTAACCTGACATTTCATTGAGATATTCTTAGTTATATTTAGTTATTCGAAAAGATGCTCAATTATACAATTCTAAAAAGTCATAAAGTACTGTAATTTTACCATTCTATATTTCTTGAGTGTGTGTACATTCATGGAATTAATATAATGTTAAGGGCATTGGAATTAACAAGTTAATTCTAAGGAAAAGGTATTTCATACAGTCTAATCATTTTACAGGGTATGGGATTAAAGGTGCTCACCAACTCTAAAATCCGAAAACAGAGGTCATGTGAAATAATTCTAGCTGGACCTCGAGGAGTGCCAGGAGCACATGGAGGTAAAAAAATAATAATAATAAGTTGTTTTTAATTTCGTGTCACATCCAGCAATATTACTTTGTAAAAAGTGAAAAAGGTAAAATGAGATACGTAATGCAGCCATATTTCATTTATACATGAAATATGTATAAATATTTAGAGAAACAAAGATTCTGATGAGATGCTTCTTGCTGAGATCATTTAGCTGGTAAATGACGTGGTCTGAACTGACTGGAGTTGTTTGTTTGTTCAGATGAGTCCGATACCTTAGAGTGCAGAATCCTATGAAATTCAAAATTCTCATGTATATAAGAGAGGAAAAACAAAATTTATAATAGAAAAAGAAAAATTCTAATTATAGAATCAGAAAATACATTCATAGATATGTTATATATGAAAGACTAGAAAGGAAGAGAAAGGTCTCCCTGGTGAACAAAATAACAGTGTAAACATTGCAGAAATATCTCATAATCCAAGGCCAGAAAACACCAGAATAAAACATCAAATAAAGCAGCCTTTTTCTAGACCTTCAATTTCCCCTTAAAACGTCTGTCCAACCCCTAGGTACACTTGCAGCCTATTATCCAACCCTTTTTCATCTCACTATCAAGATATTCTGGCTAGTACTTTCTCCAAAATATCCCTTGGTGTCTATCCTATCTAATAAAAGAGTAATATGCAAATTGACTGTGCCTCCAATCAAGCCATACCCACCAGCTAATCAGGAGCAAATAAACCCCAACCAAGATGGCTGCAGCCACTGAGAGCAGGAGGGAGGCTTGGGTTTTCCTGGCAATGGAGGAAGCTTGCCATTGCTGGCCTAGGCCTTCATTCAATGCTACAAAGTTTCAATTATAGAAGATACATAATCCCAACAGAAATGACTGCAGCCAGAGCTGGAGAGAGCAGAGGCTAGAGTTGCCTGGGAGATGGAGGAAGCCAAGCTTCTGCAATCCTGGCCGGCCTAGGCCTCCACTCCAAGCTACAATGTTTCAATTATAGAAGGTAAATGTCCCAACAAAAATTACTGACGCCAGGGAGCAAGCAGAAGGTTCGACTCTGTTTCAGGCTACAAAGTTTCAATTGTAGAACATAAAATAAATCCCAGATACCAGGGCCTCCACTTGGGTCACTAGGGGTGTGGCCAGTCTGCAAACCACCACAGGCCTCTCACCCAGGCTGTCCCACTGCCCCAAGGGAACCTCAACCCTGATTCGGAACACCCTTCAGGGCGAACCAGCTTATCCCCACCCATGCAGCAGGCCTCTATCCTATCTGATAAAAGAGTAATTTGCAGATTTACCATAACTCCAACACACAAGAGGGCTGCCCCCATGTGGTCAAATGTCCTGCCCCCATGAGGACACAAGATGGCTATCACAAGATGGCCAGCAGGGGAGGGCATTTGGGAGGGACCAGGCCTGCAAGGGACGGTAGTTGGGGCTAATCAAGCCTACAGGGGAGGGTAGTTAGGGTGACCAGGCTGGAAGAGGAGGGAAGTTGAGGACAATTAGGCTGGCAGGGGAGTGGTTAAGGGGTGATCAGGCTGACAGGCAGAAGCAGTTAGGGGCAATCAGGAAGGTGAGCAGGTGAGCAGTTGAGAGCCAGCAGTCCTGGATTGTGAGAAGGATGTCCGACTGCCCATTTAGGCCTGATTCTACAGGGCAGTTGGACATCCCTCAAGAGGTTCCAGATTGGAGAGAGTACAGGCTGGGCTGAGCAACAACCCTGTGCATGAATTTTGTGCACCTGGCCTCTAGTATATGAATAATGATTAACATTTTTGAGTTTGGGATTATAAATGTGAGGTTCTGTGTGGGAAATGGGCCTGTAATGCCTTTTTTCTAAGCCTCTAAGCCTTAAATCCTTCATTATATAAATTGAAGTTATGTGACTAAAGATACTCTAGGGCATTTCAAAATTCCAATAAAATAAATATTATGTACCAAAACAAATTAAGAATATTGACTGTTTAAAATTTGTTTTCTGTGTTCTTTGACATTGATCCTATCACATTGAATCATGTGATATTAATATCTATCTATAAACCAGCCCTACCATAAAGAAAACAATGCTGTCAGCTGACTCTTGAAGGACCATGTTTTTCTCCAAATATAACCTCCTAAAATAGCACCAATTTCAGTTTCTTAGCAATGGGAAATATTTTGTCAGGTAACTAAAATGCTTTATAAATGAGTGAGATTAAGGAAAAATAAAATAAACATGAAAATTACACAGAAAGAAGTTTGAGCTTAAACCATAAAAGTTTGAGGCAGGAGGAAATTTTCTGTAAGTTGATAGGAAAAGAACTTCAGGCTTACGCTATAACAGAAAAAAATAACTTTTAGCCCTAGCCAGTTTGGTTCAGTGGATAGAGCACCTGAACTGAAGGGTTCCAGGTTCCATTCCTAGTCAAGGGCACATACTTGGTTGCAGGTTGATCCCCAGCCATGATCAGGGCATGTGTGGGGAGGCAACCAGTCAATGTTTCTCTCTTTCTTTCCCCTCCCTTCCACTCTCTCTAAAAATCAATGGAGTGAAGCATCGAACAGACAGTCGAATTACAGCAGAAAGGCTGGGGAGTGTTGAAGGGGGCAGGGGGAAATAACTGAAGGACTTGTATGCATTCACATAAGCACAATCAATGGACACAAGACACTGCGGAGGGGGAGTGTGAGGGCATGCAATAGGGGTGGGGGATAGGAGATGCTGGGGGAAGTCAATGTAGGGGTGGGAAAGGAGATATATGTACCAGTATGGGTAATACTTTAAACAATAAAAAAATAAAATAAAAGCCAAAAAAAGAGAAAATAAAAATCAATGGAAAAAATATCCTCAGGTGAGGATTAACAAAACAAAACAAACAAAAAACTTCTAAAATAAATACACAAAGGAGATTGAAATAAGTAGATATAAATTACTCAAGTATGTGAAGCAATGGAAGAGCTAAGAAAACTAGAATATTTTGTGAAAGTTATTGAAAATAATTTGAAGAACATAAATCCATTTATTCCCATGACTGTTTGGGATGTCACTGAGCAACTTCAGTGTTTGATGTCAGGGAACAGTAAATATGGAGAAAATAACTTTAATACTGTCTCTAGGGCAAGAGAGAAAGAGAGAGGGGGGGGCGAGAGAGAGAGAGAGAGAGAGAGAGAGAGAGAGAGAGAGAAAGAACGAGACAGAAGGTTAATCCAAACAGGGTAGTAAAATCATGTTGGACAATGATAGAAATGATTAGTGCCTGAAACGGTAAGAACTAAGTTACAAGTATGAAAGTTATTATTCGTGTGTTCAGTAAAAATTTGATTAAATACTTACTAACCTACTTTGTGGACATATAACAAATATTGAGAAATCTTCAATTGTATAGAAGTTACATTTTAATGAGCATAAATGGAATATAAACAAAATAAGCAATAAATTATATAGTATATTAGAAGGTGATAAATTCTAAGGGGAAAATTAAATAGGGTAACCAGTGAATGTCTTATCAAGAGAGTAAAATTTTAGCAAAGATTTAAAGAAAGAGAGCCAATTAAATGCCTATTTAGAAGAGGGTGGCATTCATAAAAAGCAACTCCAGTAAAACATCTATGGAGTTCTTATTATGTTTCAAGAGAGAGGTGAAAGGTAGATTGGTTAAATGATAGATGATAGATAGATAGATAGATAGATAGATAGATAGATAGATAGATAGATGATAGATAGGTAGATATAGATGATAGATAGATAGATAGATAGATAGATAGATAGATAGATAGATAGATGATAGAATAAAGATAGATGATAGATATATTTCCTTAATTCTTACAGCAATCTTTTAAGGTAAGATGTATTTTTATCACCATTTCTCCTTTTTTATTTTTCTGGCTTTATTGAGATATCAATAACATATAACATTGTGTAAGTTTAAGGTGTACAATGTGTTGATTTGATATGTTTTTGTGAAATGATTACCACTGATGCATTAGCTAACACTCCATCACCTCACATATTACCATTCTTTTTTGTGGTTATCATCATTTTTAAAATGGAAAAACTGAACCCAGAAAAGTTAAGTAGCTCAGCCAATAAGTAAATGGGGGAATGGAAATCGAATCAGGTACTTTGACTGCAGACGGGTTTTTTAACTATTACACTGTTTTGCCTCTCAAAGGCTCTAAGGTGAGAACTTATCTACCCTTTCCCGTTTGTAATTTTCTCTTTGTCTCTACCACAGAGCTATCCCAAATGGAAATAATCTCTCTTTTGGCATCTTGAATTCTTCATTTCTTCTTTCCATAAAATAAATAGAAAAAATATTATAATATAGCCTTGTTATCAAGAGAGCAATAAATTTACAAGCTTCAATATAGTACACAGATATCCTTATTGATATTCTTAAATTCTGTTCACTCCAGTGGTAATTCAAACAATTTCCAACATAGCCACCACTCATGTTATCTAAAGAGAGGTTTACCTTTCCTGCTCAGTTTTTCTGTGGAGGAAACAGTTCTCTCAGATCTTGGAAACCTGCCATTTCCCCTGCAAACCATAAAATCATCTGCAACTGATCTTGTACTTCCAACCTCCATTCACACACATGGAATTTCTACCTGTAAAAAAAACATTCCTCTCTGCTCAAAGGATGTGAACTCAACAAGTTATCGCCAAAGTTCTACAACTCTCAGCAGACAATCAGAGCAAGAAAATGAAAAATTTGCTCTTCTACGCCTTACACACCTGCCATGAAATAAATGAATGCTTTTTTCCCTTAACTAGATTATTACTTTCTCTTATTTTAGTAGGTTTCGGAGCTGGAGGGATTCCGTATATTCCTCCAGTTGGTGCATATGCTGCAATACCTGAAAATCATATGCCAAGTCCAGAGCCAGTCTCTGAAACAGTGCGGAGTTACTTCCCTGAGACCTGGATCTGGGAGCTGGCAGTGGTGGAGTAAGTAACTCTTTCCTCTTTTTGCTCTGGGTGAGGCAATGTGACCCCTCCAGCATTTTCAACTTGAACATAACCTTTCTGAATAGTTCTTAAGTAATTGTTTTAACCTCTTACCCTTTCGTGCAAGACCTAAGAAAAACTTATTGTATTGGCTTCCTAGTATAATTGTCTCTCCATGCAACAAGTCTAAAATAATTATTCTGAAGACTTCCAGAAAATAGACATGGAAACTAAAAATATTCAACTTCTATACTGCTTAATGCCATCCAAGGAGCCTTGCATAAGCAATATTGGACAGAAAGAAATCAGGCTACATAAGTGTGATATGGTTTATTTGTTGAATCATGAATCTTAAATATGCTTTATGGGATTACACCATAGTGAAGATAGCTTATGGACCAAACTGAATCATATTCACATATTTCTATTTAAAATACATGCATGTGTGATGTGGCCACAGGAAAATAAGGGAAAGAGACAACATTTAGTCCCTTTTATTTTCCCACCTCAGTCCCCAGTATATAATTTAGTGTCCACATGTGCACTCGCACATGAACCCTTTAATGGATTTCATTCTTGACAGTCCCTTTACGCATATTGATTCTCATTTGAAAAAAGAGATTTTGCCTACTTACTCTCTGTTCTTCCTATTGGCATCCTCGCCAGCTCATCAGGCGTGGCTGAAGTAGGAGTAACAGTCCCTGATACCATCACTGAGTGGAAGGCAGGGGCCTTCTGCCTGTCCAATGACACTGGACTTGGTTTCTCTCTTCCCACCACTCTCCAAGCCTTCCAGCCCTTCTTTGTGGAACTCACAATGCCCTACTCTGTGATCCGTGGAGAGGCCTTCACACTCAAGGCTACTGTCCTAAACTACCTTCCCAATTGCATCCGGGTAAGAAAAATGAGGGTGAATTGAAAGGATAGATAGAACTTTGGTCATTCAGCTCCTAATTTGGTCCCAAGACTCTGGATAATTCTTGGAATTATGTGCTAGCACTGCAAGTAAATAGTGCTAAGGAAGATGGGACATGATGGGAAAGATAACACAATGACATATGAGCTATAGGTACCAAAACCACAGATCTCCAACCCATATATCATTTTTTTTAAATTTCCTGAATCTTGCCAAATCCTGACACAAGACAGGTTTTTTGGTGGGAAAATTCTTGGTGCTGACACAAAATTTAGTTTTCTTAATGTTGTTGGTGATGTTCTCCAAGCCTTCATCTCTAAACTCCCACAATATGTACTTTTAGCTTTTCTTGTAGCGCTTATCTCTTTGTAAATTATGCCATAGTTTAGTGTAGAGATTATCGCCTTTATAATACAATATCCTCTAGGTCAGGATCCTCTCCTTCAAAATTTGCTGTCTTATATAGAAAAGAGATGTAATGTATGTGAGGGGAAGTGGAGAGAGGGAGAAAGGAAGAAAAACTACACGGGAATTAAGAACCATCAGGTAGGAACCAATAGGTACTGTTCCCAGAGGCAATATCTGTGTATATCACACACACACTGAGTGGCCAGATTATTATGATCTCTGAACGCATAATAATCTGGCCACTCAGTGTATATCCTAAATAATAAAAGGCTAATTTGCAAATTGTCCCCTTGACCAGGAGATCGACCAGCACGCAGGCCAGCCAATCACCCATGTCCCCTTTCCCTGGCCAGGCTGGCTGGACCTCATCCATGCACGAATTCATGCACCGGGCCTCTAATAGAATATATTAGAGAGAGAGAAAGAGAGAGAGAGAGAGAGGCTAGATTATTATGTGTTAAGAGATCATGATAATCTGGCCACTCAGTGTATATCCTAAATAATAAAAGGCTAATTTGCAAATTGTCCCCTTGACCAGGAGATCGACCAGCACGCAGGCCAGCCAATCACCCATGTTCCCTTTCCCTGGCCAGGCTGGCTGGACCTCATCCATGCACGAATTCATGCACCGGGCCTCTAATAGAATATATTAGAGAGAGAGAAAGAGAGAGAGAGAGAGAGAGAGGCCAGATTATTATGTGTTAAGAGATCATAATAATCTGGCCACTCAGTGTATAATCTAAATGCCAGCTCCTCCTAATTAATAATGTCTTGATTTATGTCATTGCCATTTTCATGCTTCTCGAAGCACATGTGAAAGTCATAGTCTTTTTCCAAATTCTCAATTGAGTGCAGCACCTCACATGTGGCCCCAATTCCATGGTTCAGTGTGTCTCCATATTCTGATAATATTTATCTGTATGCCCCACTTGTGGGTGATAGGTTAGTGTGCACCTGCAAGCCTCTACAGCCTTCCTGGCAACCCAAAATGAAAAGGGGAAAGAATCCTACTGCATCTGTGTAAATGAGCGGCAAACCTTGTCTTGGGCAATAACTCCTAAAACGCTGGGTGAGTGACATTTCCTCCCCCACTCAAATGTTTACCAATCAGTGGGTCTCTGAATACTGCTTACATCATATTCTTTTTCTCCTCCTCCTCCTCCTCCTCCTCCTCCTCCTCCTCCTCCTCCTCCTCCTCCTCCTCCTCCTTCTTCTCCTTCTCTTCTTCTTCTTCTCCTTCTTCTCTTCTTCTTCTTCTTCTTCTTCTTCTTCTTCTTCTTCTTCTTCTTCTTCTTCTTCTTCTTCTTCTTCTTCTTCTTTGCTATCCACAATGGTACCCTACTGCTATTTCCACAACACCTGTACCTCCCAATCACTATACTTGGGCATTGGTTTCTCAGTGTACATTAGCCTTGGGCTTTTTGTTTTGTTTTGTTTTCAACTTTCTTTCTTCTTGCAGCCTTTTAAGATTATTGCAGAGCATAGAATCATTTTCAGCAATTAGGGATGGCTTGGACTACTGTCAAGATGGATACTCATTTTTTCTACATTCTTTGTTTTAGGGAATATGAACTTCTCGGTGAGTGCCCAGGCAGTGCGGTCCCTAGAGCTTTGTGGAAATAAGGTTGCTGAGGTCCCTGAGATTGGGAGAAAAGACACGGTCATCAAAACCCTATTGGTGGAAGTAAGTTAGTCTGTATTACTTTGACATATTTTTCTGAGCCCCTAACAATAAAAAACAGTATGGAGATTCTTCAGATAACAAAGGATGGTTAACATCATACAGAATTCATCTCGTAAGACTAATAGAATTTCCTATCCTAAAAGCACTCTATATAATAAAGAGATAATATGCAAATTGACTGTCACTCCAACCACAAGTTAGCTGCCCCCATGTGTACACAAGATGGCCAGCAGGGGAGGGCAATTGGGAGGGACCAGGCCTGAAAGAGAGGGCAGTTGGAAGCTACCAGGCCAGCAGGAGAAGACCATTGTGGGGGACCAGGCCTTCAGGGGAGGATAGTTGTGGGCAATCAGGCCAGCAGGGGAGTGTATGTAGGGGCCATTGGGCTGGCAGGGGAGCAGTTAGGTGATGATCTGGCTGGCAGACAGAAGTGGTTAGGGGCAATCAAGCAAGTAGGCAGATAAGCAGTTGGGAGCCAGTAATCCTGGATTGTGAGAGGGATGTCTGACTGCCTGTATAAGCCCAATCCCACCATAGGATCAGACCTAAATGGCAGTTGGACATCCCTCAAAGGGTCCCAGATTGGAGAGGGTGCAGGCTGGGCTGAGGGACACACATGCCTCCATGCACTAATTTTGTGCACCAGACCTCTAGTACTTTGCTGTATAAACTTGTTAACTTATTGCGTATAGTTTTTTAAAAACATTATTAGGAGCCTTTTCTTTCTCTAGTCTCTACTTCTCCTATAAGATTCATATATTTCTCTCACCTATTACATTTGACTCTCTGCCCTTAGTATTCCTCCTTTTCTTCTCAGCTAATATCCCTTGTTGTTCAATGTTTTTACACATTTACACTAATTTGATAATAAGTAGGATGTTAAACATCATTTAGAGTAAACACCACCCTTCAAAGTAAACAATCTATGGTTGTCCTTTAGTCACCTCCATGCTTATCTTTTTTTTCCTTTTTTTTTTTTTCTTTTCACCCAAGCCTGAAGGTATTGAGCAAGAAAAGACTTTCAATTCTATGGCCTGTACTTCAGGTAAGAGTCCATCTTCATAATCATTGTGAAACAATGCCTCATGAGAGTATGTATTTCAAGTTACAATGCATATTCTTACATAGTATCTCCCATAATTTTCAGAATGTTCCATTCAGTTTGGCATAATATTAAGTCTGTTTATACCTATTTTACAAATAGGAAGTCTGAGCCCTAGAGAGCAGGTTAATTCAGCTTGTGGGTACAGGGCTTGCTTGATTCACTTTCAGCCTTTGTCTCCATGGCCAGTGGCTGCACATTAATGAGGCAGATGCATAAGCTTAGAGTGCCACAGAACTATGCAGAAAGAAAGCAGAGTCATGACAAGTTTGAATCACATTTAATATTCTCTAAAATAGTTAATAATAAACCATATGGCATTTTCAGCTCATCTTACTAAAAACTTATTTTTCACTTTGTATCAGGATTTTACCATATTATTAAAAAACAGTTGTGGCTTGTAAAACACTGGCACATTAGTACCAGATCTATGTCAATAATATATAAAACACTGTTCTTAACATTTAAGAAAGACCAATTTAAGGCATAACATTAGAGTCCAACAAAATCAGAGAATTATACAATTAATTCGGAAAACTCTAGATCCTCATCAGCTCCTAGCCTTCTTTAAGAGAGCTGCTGTGCACACAGCAACACAAAAGATGGTAAAACGAGAGGGGAAAGGGACTCAGGAAGTTGTGCGGTGCCAAGAAAAGCTGGAGTATTAAAAGTAGTCTCATCATAAGTCAAGATTCGTATTTCTTGGACACACAGTTCCTCAAGGAGATATAATAATGTTATTGCTAAATGTGATTGTAACAATAATAATAACTGTTCACATGCATTGAGATTTAAGATGTTACCAAGGCTGTTCTAATTCACACATTTTATATGTATTATTTCACTGAGTCATCACATGAGCAAGTTAAACTAGGAAGAGGTTAAGTAATTTGTTCAAGATCCATAGCTAGTAAGGGGCAGGGCCAGTATCATGGAGGCATTATGGCTCTAAAACCCCACTACTAAGCACTAGATTATACTATTATAACAGATGCCATCCTTTCATATAGATTGTTTGTTTCCAAAGGTACTGAAATGTCTGAGCAGTTATCCCTGAAACTCCCACCAAATGTAGTCAAAGAATCTGCCAGAGCTTCTTTCTCCGTTTTGGGTGAGTGATCTTGCCTCTAGAGAACTTGTGACAAAAGAACTGCCACCATACATTTTATCTATTTACTGGAGGACTGGGGCACGGGAGGGGGTGGGTGGGGGGGTGTCCCTCAGCCCAGCCTGCACCCTCTTCAATCTGGGACCTCTCAAGGGATGTCCGACTCCCCATTTAGTCCCGATCCTACCTGGCAGTCGGACATCCCTCTCACAATCCAGGACTGGTGGCTCCCAACTGCTCACCTGCTTGCCTTCCTAATTGCCCCTAACCACTTATGCCTGCCAGCCTGATCACCCCCTAACCACTCCCCTGACAACCTGATTGCCCCTAACTGTCCTCCCCTGCAGGCCTGCTCCCTCCCAACTGCCCTCCCCTGCTGGCCATCTTGTGCCAGCCATCTTTGACCACATGGGGGCAGCCATTTTGTGGGTTGGAGTGATAGTCAATTTGCATATTACTCTTTTATTAGATAGGATTTGTGTTCTAAATATCCACTTATTCATAGTGTCTATTTATATATGATCCTAGAAGTCTCACTTTTTCTAAATATAAATGTTCCCTTGTCCAAATGATAAAGTATCTGACTTTCAATATGAAAATCATTGGTCTTTAATAATGTTGGCTACATATGAACTTAAATAACTCTGACATTTAATCTCACATTCCCCAGGTGACATACTAGGTTCTGCTATGCAAAATACACAGAATCTCCTCCGGATGCCCTATGGCTGTGGAGAACAAAACATGGTCCTTTTTGCTCCTAACATCTATGTCTTGAACTATCTAAATGAAACCCAGCAGTTGACTTCAGAGATCAAGTCTAAGGCCATTGCCTATCTCGTCAGTGGTAAGTGAGACAAAGAAAAGTTTACTGTGTTACTCTACTAGTAATGAGCATTTTCCCCACTACACTGACATTATATCACCAATGACCAGGATAATATAGTGATTTTTGTAGAAATGAAAATTTTCCCACCATCTGACAAAATGTTGTATTTTGACATGTGGATGATAGCCATAAAACTATGACAGATCCTATACATGAGACCATCAAATGTCAGGAGAGTCTGGATACCATTAGCCCGCACCTAGAGATATCCTGCCTTTCTATAATACTTCTTGAGCTCGTTGAATCTTTTATTCCAGGTTATCAGAGGCAACTGAACTACAAACATCAAGATGGTTCCTATAGCACCTTTGGGGATCGATATGACAGAAGTGAGGGCAACACTTGGTAAGAAAAGAAAATTACTCTGAATTTCAACTATGAGTTCAAAGCATTTCCATACAGGGTGGGACATAAAGTAGTTTACAGTTGTTCATATGGAAAATAAAACAATATTTTACATCTGATAAAAGAGTAACATGCAAATTGACCATACCTCCAGCCAATCAGGAGCAGGGGGCGGGGCCAAAGGGCAGGGCCAAGCGGCGCAAGGGCTGGGCCCCAGGGGTGGAGAGGAAGCAGCGATGGTGCCTCGGGCGGCTGGGGTGCCATTGCATTCACCGCCATCGAGAGCAGAGGTGAGCGCCCAGCCCTTGGGGCCAGGTGGTGACAGGCAGCTGGGGCTGAACTGAGCAGGAAGATGGCCTTGGGCAGGCTGGGGGTGAGCCATCAGTTGGACATTCCCTAAGGGCTCCCAGTATGTGAGAGGAGGCAGGTTGGGCTGAGGGACCACCCACCCCCAGTGCATGAATTTCATGCACCAGGCCACTAGTTTTATATAATAAAGAGCCAGGGTCATAACAACCATTACAATTGAAGATTTGACCAGACTGGAAGATTTGACCAGTGCTGGGTTGGGGCCACTGCCAGTGCCCCAACCCAGCATTGACTGCCTATTGGCTGCAGATCAGGCCCAAAGAGAAGTCTTCAGAGAGAGAGGCAGGGTCTGATCCATAGCCTCTGTGGCAGCCATTGATCAGAACTTGCCTCTCTTTCTCTCACAGCCTGGCCAACAACCGTGCCTCCATTTCTCTCCAGGTATCCACCAGAGCTGCTGATCAGCCCTCCTTTCTGATCAGGCCCCATTGATAGGCCCGGAGACACTGACTGGCATAGAAACTGACCAATCAGAACCAAATCAGGGTCAACAGTGAAGAGCCAATAACTGCTTAGGAAGCAGAGCTTTCGATGCTGATTTGCATAGAAACTGACTAATCAAAACCAAATTGGTAGGCAGGGAAGAGAAGTTAAGAGTGATCAGGCAGGCAGAGGCAGTTATGGGTGATCAGGCCAGCAGGAGAGGGCAGTTGAGGGCGAGATCAGACCAGCAGGTGACCGCAGTAAGGGGCAATCAAGCAGGCAGAGGCAGTTAGGGGAAATCAGGGTAGCAGGGAAGGGTAGATGGATGTGAGATCAAGATGGCAGGGGAGGGCAGTTAGGAGTGATCAGGCAGGCAGGCAAAAGTAGTTAGGGGCAATCAGTCAGGCAGGTAGAGGTGTTAGGGGCAATCAGGCCAGCAGGCAGATGAGTGGTTAAGAGCCAGTGGTGCCAGATTGTGAGAGGGGTGTCCAACCGCCTGTTTACTAGCAATTGGACATCTCCCAAGGGATCCCCAATTGGAGTGGGTGCAGGCTGTGCTGAGGGAACCCCCTCTCCATGCACAAATTTCATGCACTGAGCCTCTAGTTAATAAGTAGTATAAGAATAAACTATGTTTTGCCTACTCACTACTGTAAACCTTACTTTGCCCCACTCAGTCTATTTGCCTATTTAATTCTTACAATAATTCTGTGAAATGGGGGCTATTAGCTTCATTTTACAGAGGAAATTATGTTTATTATGGATGAATAAATATATCTAGTATAAACAACTAATAAATGGCAAAACTTAGGACATTTGAAGTTGATTATTTGTATATCAATATACCAAGCCTCTCTCATGTTGCTAAGGAATCATTATAAATTTATTTGCCTTCATAAATTGTTGAACAGTGCTGAGATGCTAGAAACAGGCTAGAAAAATGGCAGTCATTACTCATAGTGCATACTTTACCACCTTCTATTAGATGATCCTCTGTGTCTATCTATCTATCTATCATCTATCTATCTATCCATCCATCTACTTTTCTATTTATCCATCTATTCATTTATCCACCTATCCATCAGTTCATCTATCCATCTGTCCATCTATCATCCATTCATCTAATCATCTATCTATCTATCTGAATTAAATATGACCATACAAGAAAACAAGAGGAAGTCAATGCCCTGAAAAGTAGTGGAGAGGCAGGATGATGTAGAGAAAAATATTTACTAAAACAGAACAGTAAAAGAAGACAGCGCAATAGAATATTAGTTGCAGAAGACAAAGCAATAAGTCAATGGAAATAAATACAGAAAGTCCAGAATGTGAGAGCAAATATCTTAACCACCTCAAGAAAACTAGGAGAAACCTAAATCTCTAAAGTGATGCTGTTGGAAGCAAGAATCCTTGGTAATGCATCAGCAAAACAAAAACAAAAATAGAAAGAAGCTAACAGGTTAACAGAAAAAGTTCCCAAACTCTCAGTAATAGCTTTTTGATTCTCATGGAGGTGAATTGGGGAGAGTGGGAGTCTATGTGTGCAAAAGAGAGCATTAAGGTGCTGTATGAAAATAAATGGTCTTAGAACCCCACTCTTCTTCCCCCTTCAGGCTCACAGCCTTTGTACTGCAAACCTTTGCCCAGGCTAAAAGCTACATCTTCATTGATGAAGCACATATTACCCAATCCCTGACCTGGCTCTCCAGGAGGCAGAAGGAGAATGGCTGTTTCATAAATTCTGGGTCACTGCTCAACAATGCCATTAAGGTGAAGTACTGTGAGTACTTTTGCTGAACCTCATGATACATCAATATTAGCATTGTTCCAAGAGTGACAGGAGAAAGAAGGCACAGGAAAATTGCCAAGATGAAATCCTAGGTAATGTGGGAGGGCGTCAAAGAAGGAATTATAAACCTGGAAATTACAAAGAAAAAAGAAATGGCACTTTGCATGAGGGTGTTGCATTGCTTGATAGAAAAGTTACTGAAGACAATTTGCATTAAAGATCAAAAAATATACTAAAATTTAGAAGTATGATTAATCAAAAATCTCTCTCTCTCTCTCTCTCTCTCTCTCTCTCTCTCTCTCTCTCTCTCTCTCTCCAGGGAGGAGTGGAAGACGAAGTGACCCTCTCTGTCTACATCACTATTTCTCTTCTGGAGAGTGGTCTTCCAGTCACTGTAAGACTCACCTCGGTCCCACTTCTTACTATGCAAACTACAGTCCTGATGTCTGGAACACCACTGTACTAAAAGCCAAGTCCAGCTTTCATTTTGCTCAATGATGAGGCATTTCTCAGCTAGATGAGTTCTTTGGTCAATTCCATTAAAGGGAATTTATACTTGCCCAATAATGCCCTTGGAGTATGTACCAAAACTAATCCTAAAAACACATGTTCTCTGGACTTATTTTTTGAGACCTAAATATAAAGTTAAGAAATTTAAAATGTTTCTCATTTTAAATATAGTGGATATTGTCTGTCTGCTTGGTTGGCTGGAAACCATGAATGACATCTGTCAAGCAATATCCAACTCAGAACTTGTTCTATCCTCTACTTACCCTAATTTGACACCAGCACCTCTTTGCCTTCACAGAACTCTGTTGTTCAAATGGCCCTACCCTGCCTGGAATCTGCCTGGAATACAGCAAAGGAGGGGCCCCGTGGAAGCCATAGCTACACCAAGGCATTGCTGGCCTATGCTTTTGCCCTAGCAGAAAACCAAAATAGGAAGAGAGAAATACTGAACTCTCTGGATGAGGAAGCTGTGAAAGAAGGTGAGAGCAAATAGTTAAAAAAAAAAAAATTCCCTTCCACTTAAACAAATTATATAAGGAGGAATATATTCCTACTGAAAGCAACAAGCTTCGTCTGTAATTCTTTAGCCAAATTGTGAGGTCAAAATACCTTTTATAAAAATACTAGAGACCCGTTGCAGGAAGATTCCTGCAGGAATAGTTTCCTGTGGCATGAGCAAAGCTCCCTCCCTTCTTTGCTGCTTTGCTCCCTTCTCCACTACCTCACTCTCTCCCATCTCTGCTGCCTTTCTCGCTCCTGTCTCCTTTGCCTTGCTCCCTTCCTTTTCCCCCACCCCACTTGCTTACTTCTCTGTAGCTTTGCTCCATTCTACAGTTCTTGGCTTTCTTCCACACTGTCTTTCTGCACGCAGATATGCAAATTAACCACAATCTTGGTTGGGTTGATTTGCATACTCATTCTGATTGCTTTGTGGGTGTGGCTTGTGGGTGTAGTGAAGGTATGGTCAATTTGCATATTACTCTTTTATTAGATAGGATATTCTCTGGGATTGCATGTTATACCATACATAATGCTGCAGGTAAATTATGGAATTTTATCCCTACCTGCTGAAAGCAATATATTAAAAAAATACATATTTTTATAAGATAAGTGCCTACATACTTGGGTGAAAAATGGTACAATAAAAAGCCATACTAAAGAAAGTACAATAACATTTTCAAAGTGTTTTTATCTCTTTTTGCCAGTTTATTACAAAAGCCCTCTGAGCTCAATAGGTAGGTTTTTTTTTCAATTATAGTTTATATTAAATATTATTTTATATTAGTTTAAGTGTACTGCATAGTAGTTAAAGAATCATATACTTTACAAAGTGGTATCCTTGATATTTCAAGCATTCATCTGGTACCGTACATAGTTAATACAATATTGATTATATTCCTTATGCTGCACTGTACTTCCCCCAGGACAATAATTTGTAGTTCTTAATCCCTTCACTTTTTTCAGCATCTCCCCCTGATACCCAAATTCCCTCTCATCTGGCAAACATCAGTCAGTTTTCTGTATCTATGAGTCTGTTTCAATTTTGTCTGTTCATTCACTTTGTTCTTTAGATTCCACATATAAGTAAAATCGTATAATATTTGTCTTTCTCTATTTCACTTAGCATAATACTGTCTAGGTCCATCCATGCTGCCACAAATGGTAAAATTGCACTCTTTTTGTGGTTGAGTAATATTCCATTATGTACAAATGTATACCACAGCTTTTTTATCCTCTTGCTTATTGATGGGCATTTGGGTTGCTTTCATACCTTGGCTACTATAAATAACACTGCTATGAACATAGGGGTGCATATTTTGTTTTGAATTAGAGTTTTGGGTTTCTTTGAGTACATACTCTCCATACTGTTTCTTAAAGTAGCTGCATCAATCTTCTTTCCCATCAAAAGTGCATGAATATTCCCCTTTCTTCACATCCTTGCCAACATTTCTTTACTGACTTATTGATGACAGCAACTCTAACAGGTATGAATTGATATCTCATTGTGGTTTTAATTTGCATTTCTCTGATGCTTTGTGATGTTGAGCATCTTTTCATACGTTTATTGGCCATCTGTATGTTCTCTTTGGAGAAGTATAATGTGTAGGCTTTATATCCAATTCATACTCCAATTCCCAGGAAATATCACAAACAGCAAGAAAACTCTCTCTGTCTCATTTCTCTTTCAATAAAAAAAAAATAAAACATTTAAGAGATTAAAAAGTCTGCACTCTGCTTCTTCCTCCAACAACATTCTCAGTCTTAGGCTAAGAGGACTACATTTGAGTTCAGCATGGAAATGACAAAGAGGTCCTTACTTCATCTCTACATTATTTTCAACTCCATATGATATGAATATATAGTCACTTATTATCTACCAATAGTTATAATTCTTTATTTTTCTCACCCTTAAGACAACACCGTCCACTGGGAACGACCTCAAAAAACCAGGGCACCAGAAGGGTATTTTTATAGACCCCAGGCTCCCTCTGCTGAGGTGGAGATGACATCCTATGTGCTCCTTGCTTACCTCACGGCCCAGCCTGCCCCGAGCTTGGAGGACCTGACTTCTGCATCACACATTGTGAAGTGGATCATAAAGCAACAGAATTCCTATGGGGGCTTCTCCTCCACCCAGGTTTGTGGTTCCCAAAGAGTCTTCTCCTCCAGGTTCACTTGGCAGTTGGCCAATTTGAAAACAGAACCGTTAAAAAGAAAAGAGAAGGTGAATCATTAAATCTTGGGAGAATTACTTAGAGATATTTAAAAACAGTGGGGAAATAAGGAAAAGGACCCAAGTCATTCCCCCAAACAATGTTCACTCAGCCCTGCATTATCCCATCCATGTGACTACTTAACCATAAGCACCATCCTCTCTAAAGCTATATTATATCATTAGCATCCATTGGTTGATGACCACTCTCTAGAATAGGGTTTCTGAACAGCAAAACTGTGGACATTTTGTTCCAGAGAATTATTATTGTGAGGGACTGTCCTGGTCATTGAAAAGGTCTCTCCTCACTAGATGCCAGTGGCATTCTACTCACAGTTCAGACAGGGCAAAATCAACCCTGGTTGAGAAATTCTCTAAGATGAACCAGAACATCGTGTGATAAAAGGGAAAGTGACCATATAGAGCTCATTTGATCTTCAAAGAAAGAATGAGAAGTCCTATTTAACCACTCTGAGGAACTCAGACTCTCCACTCCTTTCTCACTTCCCTGAGACCTGTCTTCTTACACCGCCCCGCTTAAGATTGATTGTTTTTAAGTTAAAGCTCCTAAATTATTTTTTTCACACCACATTTTTGGAAATGTTTTATTGAGTGCAAAAATGATTGTGTTAACCATCCAGATAATCTGGATTTCCCGTTACACATTTTTCAGTATTTTGGATGTACCAAATGAAACTTTTGTTTTTTAGGGATATCTATAATAATAAAAGCATAATATGCTAATTAGACCAGACGCCCTTCCTTCCAGACAAAGACGCAGAGGGTGGGGGCCGAGGCAGAGGCGACAGAGGTGGCAGAGGCCCCCGGCCACAGCTATGGCAGCAGGGGAGCGGGTAGCCAGGGCCAAAGCCCTGGCAAGAATTTTGTGTATTAGTCCTCTCTATATATATATAACTCATGGGCACAGACAATCAGATAGTGAAGGCCTGGGGCGGGGGGGGGGTACGGGGGACAGGGGCAGGTACAAGCTAAAAGGGGTCAATGGGGGAAAAAGAGGACATATGTAATACTTTCAACAATAAAGATTAAAAAAATAAAATTCAATAAGGCAGTGACTTGGGCGGGGAGACTATATAAAGGAGAAAAGAAACGTAGGAAAGTGCAACTTGTCTTATACCATACTTATTATTCTCAGCAAATTTCTATTCTATTCAAATTTCTATTATCTAAATTACTGTCTAGTAAATGACAGTCACTTTTTTGTCTTAACTTTTTAATTTTTAAACCTATTCTTTGAAAAATATTTAAAAAAAAAGAAGTATTGATGAGAAAGAGCAGGGCACAACTTTTGGGCATAGAAATAGTCTCTTAGGACAATACCAACACAAATGAAATTAAATTGTGAATCTAATTTGCATTAATAGTCTTTTATTTCATTTGGAGAAGCTGTAGCATGACTTTGATTATGCCTTAAAGGCAGAAAAAGCAATTACGAGGTGTATACTTTAGGGGAGGAAAGCCATCACTCCTTTGCGATAGCTAACACACACTTTTGAGGAAAATCCCAGCCATCAAAACTTACTCTTTGGGTGTGGTTTCTCCCCTCCTCTCTTCCAGGACACAGTGATAGCTCTCCATGCTCTGTCTAAATATGGAGCAGCCACTTTCACCAGGACTCGGAAAACTGCACAAGTGACCATTCGTGATTCACAAACCTTTTCCACAAAATTCCAAGTGGATAGCAACAACCTCCTGTTACTGCAGCAGGTCTCATTGCCAGAGGTGCCTGGGGAATACACCATAACAGTGACTGGGCAAAGATGTGTGTATCTCCAGGTGAGACTCTAGAATTATATTGGGAAAAATCAACTTGAAACTCTCCTACTGAAAAGGAAGCCCTGCTCTTTGCTTCCTGGACAAGGAAAGGGCAAATCTGGCGAAGTTAAATGGTGAAAAAGTGAGGCTTCCCAGGAAAAGAAAAACTGACAGTGTCCTTGGTGTTCCACAGACATCCCTGAAATATAATATCCTTCCAGAAAAGGAGGAGTCCCCATTTGCTTTGGAGGTACAAACTCAGCCCCAAACTTGTGATGGACCCAAAGCCCATACCAGCTTCCAGATCTCAGTGGATGTCAGGTAAGACCTTCTGACTGAGCCATCTAATCCTGAGTCTATAAGCTACTTGGAACCATCAATATATTTGGAAGTTATGTTAGTAGATAAATGAAATTTAAAATTAATATATATACTAATGAAGTTAGTCTTCTATCATTATTAAATTATCTTTTTCTCTAGTAAATGTTTTTGTCTTAAAGTTTTAATAATGCTTTAAAAGCATTTGAAAGCAAAGTCAAATCATAAATATGTTTAATAAAAAAATGTGAATTTTTTAATGTTCTAATCAATTCCTAGTTATCTTTTAGACTCATTTTTATTAACTCATTGCAAAAAATAAATTAAGTATTTTCTTCAAATATTTTTACTTTAAGTTAAAGTAAATCTTTCTTACCTCTTCTGAATAATTATATTCTATCTTATTTTTCTAATAAAATAAATAAGTAATAAATGCTAATATTAAATACAAAGTGTTTATTACATGTAAAATATAGAGGTTGCCTTATCCTAAGCCATCAAAAACTTTGCAGGAGTCCTAAGAAAACATAGACCAAATTATATTGCTTTTTATCTAATACTAATAACATTAATATTATGAAACAAATGATATTTCAGACAACCAGCCCAATTATTAAACATAAATTTAATCAAAGTATAAAGCACTAGAATCTATCTGTCCTTAAATTTTTGGAGCCACTCTTTGGAGACATGCTACATTTTAAGTTAACTGAAAATATAAAAGTAAGATATACTAAATAACAAGTGAGTGGTATAGGTAGAATGTCCAAAACCTATAGATGTGGTTTTTTTATATTATTTCTTTTAATTTTATCCCCCCCCCCCCATGTAGATGTGTTTTTTAAAAAGCAGATTACCAAGCTCCATTCCCAAAGATTCTGTTTTGATAGTATGGGACTGAGCCTTGGACATCTATGATTTTAGGAAGCTGCAAATCTGATGTATATACAGGGTTCTAAACACTGATATCGTACATGTCCAGGAAACACAGATTTCTGTAGGTCATAATCTTAGGGGAAACTTTATGAAGATAGACAGGTTTCTGGTGGTTCTTGAAGGAGGAAATCTGGCTTTTTTTTCACATAATAAATTCTAACTTCTTTTTTCTCTGACACTACAGTTACAGAGGGAGCCGCTCTGTCTCCAATATGGTGATTGTTGATGTGAAAATGGTATCTGGTTTTATTCCCTTGAAACCAACAGTAAAAATGGTAGGTGTATTTTAAACCTAGTAGATCCCATACAAAGGATGGTTTGTTTCTTTAAATGAGACCATGCCAATATCAAAGCCCTATCCATATCATCCTGCCTCAAAAAAAGTGTTTTTCCCTAAAGCCATGAAATTAAATTCGGTAACTATTTATTTGGCTCTAAGCTAAGAGACCTGTGTGATACCAGAGGGCTACAAGGGGAGATCTTATCCTTAGGCGTCTCATAGTCCAATTAGGAACTGAAAGCACATGGACATGAAACAATAAAAAGACAAGCAAGAAAAGCAGACTATGACTACCAAATTGACTAATATGAACACCCAAAATTCGGCAATGATGAAACTAATGTGAGCTTGAATCAGCAAAGATGCCAGAGTCGAATATGTTACTTGAATATTGAAGGATAATGAAAATCCTGACCTGAAAATAGTTGGCTTCCTTCTCTTGATAGAAATCCAAGTGTTTGTTTTTTTTTTTTCAGTCAAGACATGAGAACATTGAAGCCTGTTTGCAAATGTGATTCCTTCCCCTCAGCCAGCTTTGTATAGCTAATGCACTTTGACTATTTAATCATGAAGATGAGTCATAGGCACTCTAGCCTTCACATTATTTAAGGAATAAACATTTGTCCCTTTCTACAATCTGCTCTAGGTCTCAGTGTTCTCATATCTATTGTCTAATTTTTTGAGTTCTCTAATTTTATTCAGCTTGAAGGATCTAGCTACGTGAGCAGGACAGAAGTGAGCAATAACCATGTCATCATTTATGTGGAACAGGTGAGAACTCTGGCATTTGAGCTGAGACTATATATATCGGTTGACTTTCTAAGTGGGTCTCGTCAATAGAAGATAAGTAATATGAGAAAAGCAATAATCAGTAGCACCCTTCCAGAAAGTTATTCTATTCTAAAGAGAATAAAAGGAAAATTTCCTTTTAAGTCCATAGAATGTCTGCTCTCTTTTTAATTGTGTTACAATTGGAATATGAGTATTTCTATGATGTCCAGTAGAAAATCAACCGAATAAATGTTTATCATGTGTGTTATTTTAAAGACCTACCAAAAAGAATAAATATACCACTGTGGTTGATTAATAATAGTGTTAATATTCTAATAAATATATCACTACATATAATTAAATATAGAGTTCATGAGTATCTTCAAAGTCAACTGCAAAGCAAAGGGAATGTTTTCTAACCACACAAAAAATAGTTTGTATTATAATTACAGGTGGTAATGTGCATCTTAAAACACATTCACGTAGACAGTTAATTTCTTGCAGAGGACTATAAGAGTATATGGGTTGTCTCTGTTGTTTATCTGGGGCACTTTGTTCATTGTAAGAATTCCCAAAGTTGCCTTCTAAACCCATCTTGACATCCACAAATGTTTGCTTACCTGAAAGACCCAGGTGAAGAAGAGTCAGAGAACAATAAAGAAGATGTTTCACTCAAAGCAGAGAGAAAAGGATTTCTAACCTCTTTATTACTCCCACTTTTCCTTTTAGGTGACAGCTCAGACACTCAGCTTTTTTTTCACGGTTCTGCAAGATATCCCAGTAAGAGACCTAAAGCCGGCGATTGTTAAAGTCTATGATTACTATGAGACACGTAAGTAAAAGAAAACCGAGACAATTAAACAGTCTCCACCCAAAACCAAGAGATAAATGACAATTGATCCTGGTTTTAGACCATTCAATCAACATTATATCTATTTGTTCCTTTCCTCCAAGCTATATACTGGAGAAACCACCTACAAACAAATTTACCAATTAATATTTGTTGAGTCAGAAACTTAAGAATTTACAAAGAAAGAGAATATTTGGTGACTGCCCTCAGATAGTTTAGAGACATAAAGAACATAGTGTACATGGAAAGATAATGTAGCCAGAAAAGACAGTTAATGATAAATGAGTGTTACCAAGCAAAGGGATAAGAAATTGGGGAAGTAAAAACAGCACAGACGACTAGTGCTTAAGATGGACAAACAGGAAAAAAAGAGAAACAAAGGAAAAAGATCTGACTTGGATCCTAATGGGTGAGTCCATCTTCTAAAGTAAACAGAAGTAGAGCCCTAGGGGGTTTGCTCAATGGGTAGAGCACTGGCCTGTGGACTGAAGGGTCCCGGGTTCAGTTTCCACCAAGGACACACACGTACCTTGGTTTCCAGCTCTTCCCCTTCAGGGCCCATTCAAGAGGCAACCAATTGTCGATGTGTTTCCCTTATATCTGTATTTACCTCTCTCTTCCACTTTCTCTGAGAAATAATAATAACAATAAAGTAAATAGAAGTAGGAAGCATTTTAGGCTAGAGCAATAATCTTAGAAAAGGGATTCAGGAAGTAAGCTGGAACAGCGGGAGTAGAAGCAGAGAGTTCATGGAAGAAAGAGCTACAAGAAAAAGAGAACGCAACAATGGTCATCTTCGTAAGAATTTAAACTTGGAATAACTACTATCTAAACAGGCTTCAATCCCCCTCCTCCACTCCAGAGCGGGGGTGGGAGGAAGTATAAATATGTTAGCTATCCTGTTCAACTGTGGTCTATTTGAGTGGAGCTTTAACAATCCTGATATGATACACTTTTCACCAAAAGTAAAGTAAATAGACTCAATATGGCCTCTTGTTCATAGATGTTTTTTGTTTCTCCTTTCATCTAATATTTTTTAGATGAGTCCGCTATTGCTGAGTACACTGCCCCCTGCAGCATAGGTAAGATGATATGCCATGATCAACATCATACTCCATTAACTTTGCTCCCTGAATGTTCTAAATTTAAAATTCTTTACAAGTCTTTTCCTAGATCTGAGACAATTTATGTGGCACATTCTCACACAAAGAGAATACTGGAGAACAGTACTTACCATGTAGGTGGGCTCTCCAATTTAAGATATTCATTCCATTATAAGAAAAGTTAATAAGTTTTATTTATGTTTGTTTGTGGGATAGCCAGGAATAATAGAAAATATTTCACATCCCACCTAATTGGTTTTCTTCATTTCAAGGGCCAACTATTATGATTCTCCTGCCTAATCTAACCCAACACATTTTTATAAATGAAGGTTTATTGGAACTGATCCACACTCATATCTATTTTCTATGGCTGCTATTGTGAGTTAAGTAGTTATGACATAAACTATTTGGCCTGCAAAGACCAAAATATTTAGCATCTAGCATTTCACAGAGAAAGTTTGCTGACGCCAACTTTAGCTCACACTCACTGCTCAGACTCAACTGAGGGAATATTCCTGAAGAAACCTACAACTCTTTTATGTTTCTTTTCTCACTATAGATGCAGAGCAAGAAAATGTTTAAGGACCATATTTAGACTACATCGTTTGCTGGATTCCCTGTCCTGTACTTGTATTTAGAAGGAATCGGGTAATCTCTGTAAAAGACATCAAAAAGGCTTGTTGAATAAATATATATTTCTAATCAAGTTATTTGTTCCATCATTTATTCATCAAACATGTTTACTTAATGAGTTATATTGTTTTAAGTAATGTGAAGAGTTTAGATTTGAAATATATCTGTTCATATTATAACTGTGAATTTAACATATAAAATCAACTGACAATAAGGGAAAATAATTTATGTTCTGAGAAACCTTAGGGAAAAAAATCATTCACTGATCTAGGAAGCTGGGGAGAAAAGTATTGATGAGTAACTAGGAAGGGATAAATATTTCTTGAGAGAAAACAAGAAATATTTGTCTTTGTCACTAAGCCAAGACAACAAAATGGACTTCACAAGACACTAAAATAATTAAAGTTAAAGAATGTGTTGGAGATAGGCATCCCTTTGCAGAGGTTAAAGTCTAGACACTGGAGCCAGACTGTCTAGATTCAAATCCTGACTCCATCTTTACCTCAGCAGCTGAATGACTAGGACAGTTACTTAGACTTTCTGCTTCAGCTTTTTCACAAAGAAATTGAGATAATAACACACTGTACCTTAAAGTACCATTGATGATAAACTATCCTAATGAAAGGAGAGAAAAAGCCGAGACTGGTTTGGCTCAGTGGATAGAGCATCGGACAGCGGACTGAACGGCCCCGGGTTCGATTCCGGCAAGGGCATGTACCTTGGCTGCAGGCACATCCCTGGTAGGGGTGTGCAAGAGGCAGCTGATCGATGTCTCTCTCTCATAGATTTTTCTGACTTTCTATCCCTCCCCCTTCCGCTCTGTAAAAAAATCAATAAAATATATTTTAAAAAAGAAAGGAGAGAAAGAGAATAGATGGATCAAGCAATGGCTCCTAAACCTTCAACTCAGATAAAGTGTGTATTCTAAAACTTCAGCTCAGATAAGGTGTCCATTTATTATTCTACTAGAGGCCTGGTGCATGAAATTCATGCATGGGGAGAGGGGTGTCCCTCAGCCCAGCCTGCACCATTTCCAATCTGGGACCCAGGTAGGAATGGGCCTAAATGGGCAGTCAGACATCCCTCTCACAATCCAGGACTGTGGCTCCCAACTGCTCGCCTGCCTGCCTTCCTGATTGCCCCTAACTGCTTCTGCCTGCCAGCCTGATCACCCCCTTATCACTCCCCTGCCTGATTGATGCCTAACTGCTCCCCTGCCATCCTGTTTGCCCCTAACTGCCCTCCCCTGCTGGCCTGGACATCCTTACTGCCCTACCCTGCCAGCCTGATCTCACCCCCAACTGCCCTCCCCTGCCAGCCTGGTTTTTCCTAACTGCCCTCCCATGCTGGCCTGGTCACCCCTGCAGGCTTGATCACTCCCAGCTGCCCTCCCTTGCAGGCCTGGTCCCTCTCAACTGCCTTCTCCTGCTGGCCATCTTGTGGCAGCCAACTTGTGTCCACATTGGGGCAGCCATCTTTGCACATGGGAGCAGCCATCTTGTGTATTGAAGTGATGATCAAATTGCATATTACTCTTTTATTAGATAGGATAGAGGCCTGGTACATGGGTGGGGAACAGCTGATTTGCTCTGAAGGGTGTCCCGAATCAGGGTGAGGGTTTCCTTGGGGTATAGGGTGTCCTGGACAAGGGGCCTGTGGTGGTTTGGAGGCTGGCCATGCCCTCCAGTGGCCCAAGCAGAGGCCCAGGTATCTGGGATTTATTATCTTCTATAATTGAAATTTTGTAGCCTTGAGAAGAGCTAAACCTCCTGCTTGCTCCTTGACCACAACCATTTTGTTGGGATTTACTTATCTTCTATAACTGAAATTCTGTAACCTTGAGTGGAGGCCTGGGCCCACCAGGATATGTGGAAAGCTTGTCTTCCTCCATTGCCAGGGAAACCCAAGCTTCCAGCTTGCTTCGTGGCTGCAGCCATCTTGGTTGAGTTAATTTGCATACTCACTCCTGATTGACTGGGGGGTGTGGCTTGTGGGTGCAGCAGAGTGATGGTTAATTTTCATATTACTCTTTTATTAGATAGGATTAGCTAGAGCAAGTCATGGGACCAAAGCTGACTTCAATTGTGGAATGGGGGCAGGGTGGCTCTTCCCACAAGGAAGCAAACATAGCAATGTAAAGAAATATATAACTCTCTTACAGGAATGACAGTAAATAATTAATAAATATAATACAATCCCACACAGAGATGAAGTATAGATATAAACCTATCCAGTTGTCCTCAAAGCTTTTATTAAGCAGTTTATCTTTGGCACCCTCATTTGAAAGGACATATTTATCATCCCCTGTAGCATAATCTATATTCACACATGTTTTGATGAGCATTTCTGGAATTTGTAGTCTGTTTCTTTGGTCTCTCTGTGTATTTATGTGCCAGGACTACACTTTCAATAATCAAGACTTTATAGTGTGTTTTACGGTCTTATAGAACTAGCTCCCACTTACTGCATATATTTTTCTGAGTTTTTCAAGTATGTCTTTATTTAATTTTTTATCTAATCAGCTTCTCTATTTAACACAAAACTTGAATATCTTGCTGGAATCTCATCAAATGTGTACATTAACATAGGGAGAATTGTCAGCTTTTTAATATTGACCTCCCTATCTAAGAACAGGGTATATTTTGTATTTTAACTAGTGGCCCAGTGCATGAAATTTGTACATGGGTGGCAGTTCCCTCAGCCCAGCCTGCACCTTCTCCAATCAGGGACCCTTTGGGGAATGTCCAACCACAATCTGGGACTGCTGTCTTCTAACTGCTCACTTGCCTGCCTGATCACCCCTAATTGCCCTCCCCTGCCAGCCTGATCTTGCCCCCAACTGCCCTCCCCTGCCAGCCTGGTTGCCCCAACTGCCCTCCCCTGCAGGCCTGATTGCCCCTAATGGCTTCTGCCTTGGCCCCCACCACCATGGCTTTGTCCAGAAGAAAGTCAGATGTCCAGAAGATGACCAGTCGGCCTGGTCTAATTAATGTATTACCCTTTTAGTGGTATAAATAGATTATATAGGATAAGATTGCTTGAATGAGGGGAGGGGAGCCTTTTTCATCAGAAGGAGATGCTCTTGGCAGGCAAAAATACATAATCCCTATGTCTGGACTGATAGCCAGCCATATGCACTAGACTGGCAAACTGGTCATTAAAAAATTGAACCGCTTTCTTACACCTTAAACCAAACAGTTGTTGCCCTTAAAACCCCTCCTTAGCCCGCATCTTAGGTTCTGCCTTCGCAATTCACCCAGATTAGGTACTGATTTGTCAGTTTCTATGCCAGTCAGCATCAAAAGCTCCACCTCCTAGGCAGCCATAGGCTTCTCACACTTCACCCAGATTTGGTTCTGATTGGTCAGTTTCTATGCCAGTTAGCGTTTGTGAGCCTATCAATGGGCCTGATCAGAGAGGCAGGGCTCATCAGCAGCCCCAGTGGAGGCTTGAGAGAAAGAGAGATGTGGCTGCTGGCCAGGCCCCAAGAGAAAGAAAGAGGCAAGGGCTGATCAGCAGCTGCCGTGGAGGCTATGGATCAGACCCTTCCTCTCTTTCCTTGGCCTCTCTTCGGGCCTGATCCACAGCTCCCTCACAGTCAGTGCTCGATTGAGCCTTCAGTCATTTTGGATGTTATGAGCCTGGGTTTTTATATATTAGGATTTTAACTTTTTCAAGTATTCTTTTATGTGCTTCAATGCTATTTTAAAGTTCTGTTCTCACGTAGAATATACACATTTTGTGTACTCTGTTCTAGGTAGTTCATTATATTCTTGTTGAAAATGTATATGTGGTTTCTTTATTATATAAACAGCTAGTTATTTATGAAAATATTTATTATGGACTTTGATTTTATTAAGACATAACTGATATACCATAAAGTGCACAAATATGTAGGGCCCAGCTTGATAAATTTTCATTTATGATTAAAGCTTAGAAAATATTTTCAGAATCCCAGAAAGACTCTCACATTTCCACTCTCAGTCAAAACTCATCTTGACACCCAGGTAATGAATATATTCTGACTTGTATAACCATAAATTATTTTTTACTATCTGTAAGCTTCATACAAATAGAATAATGCATAATGTATGATTCCCACAAAAGCATGGATTTGGGGCTGGCTGGTGTGGCTCAGTGGTTGAGCATCGACCCATGAACCAGGAGGTCACTATTCAATTCCCAGTCAGTGCACATGCCTAGGTTGTGGGCTTGATCCCCAGTAGGGGGCATGCAGGAGGCAGGTAATTGATGTTTCTCTCCCATTCATATTTCTATCTCTCTATCCCTCTCCCTTCCTCTCTCTATAAAATCAATAAACATTTTTTAATGGCATAGATATGGGCCTAGGCCAAAATTGAACTTTAAAAACTTTAAAAGAGCCAGAAGAAAACATAAGAGATAACCTATATAATAAAGAGCTAATATGCTAATTAGACCAGATGGTGGAACGATCTTCCAAAACGACCTTCTGGGTGGGGGACGGGGTTGTGGGGCTGCAGGGCTACGAAGCAGCTGGGCTGTGAGGGCCAAGCCCCTTGCACAGTTCATGCATTGGGCCTCTAATATTGTATGAGCTATTGTTTTTACCCAACTATGAGTCTTTATATTGTGTCAGTTGATGAAACAAAACAGAGAAAATAATCTGAAAATTTTTTAGTGATAAAATGAATTTTATCAGGATAAAGGAGAAGCTAAAACAATAAATAGAGGGTATGCCTTTTATATACTTACTGCTGGTGAAATGGCCAGGTTTGATAGCAGAAGCTTTGAGGATAGCCATTAACTGAGCTATAAAGCCTATTTGTGAGATTTGATGGCTTAGAGTAGTGTGACACGGGGACTTAAAAAGAGGAGAATGCCTTATAAATAGAGATAAAGCAGTTTTACTTGTTTTGTAATATCTGAATAAGTACACCACTCATATATCTGAGACATACAATCTAATCATGACATGAACACCGGCAAGGTGAAAAGGGGAGCAAGCACAGACAGGGATGACACATCCCCTGCTCCCTGAGGCTGGCAGTGTGAGAAACCTCTCTCCTTTACTTTCTTGTAAACCAGAATCAAATGACACAGTGTTTCACCATAAAAAATAAAAAATAAAAAAAAAAAAAAAAAAAAAAAAAAAAAAATAGGAAAAGAATCATTAAATATGATCCAAAAACAATCTGAATTAGAATGTGAGGAAGAATTTGGTAAGAAACAAGAGGTTGCTCAATCATAGGCATTCAGTGGAAAAACAAGAGGAGGGACAGGAGCCCAGGTCAGCCAGAAGTCTAAGAAAAGCTCTCCCTCTCCAAGGCACTTTTTTTTTAAATTCTATTTACAATATAACTTATATTTAATAGTAGTACATATGTTTTCCTCCCCCCCCCCAATATCCTCCCCCCAGCCTCCCTTACCCCCCAGCACATGTCCCCACCTGCCCCCCTCCCCATCCCAGAGTCTTTCATTCATTGGTTATGCTCATATGTATGCATACAAGTCCTTTGGTTGATCTCCCCCAGCATCTGCCTCCCCTCCACTCCAGCCTTCCCCCTGTAGGCTTGACAGCCTGTTCAAGGCCACCCTGCCTCTATATCAATCACTCTCCCCTGTTTCTTTTCTTCAAAAATATCTTGCTTCTGCATACTGAAAACAAACGTATAAGAGCAAAAAAAGTTTGAGTGTCAGTTTCAATGTCCAACTGTTCTGAGTCCCAGTTTCAATGTCAAATAGTTCTTCATGTGTACATGTCAGCAATGGTATCCAGATGGTGGACACATCGTGGCAATGCAAGATCCATCCTCTCTGGTATGGTCCTGGGCCGCCTGCAGCCACGCACAGCTGCCGACTGCTAGCATGGCAAGGTGTCGTCAGTGTCCCCCATCTCTGGACCGTCCTCGTGGCTGGAACAGGCCCGTCAGTTCCTCACTGTCGCAGGAACCCACATGGTCTTGGAGTTGTTCTCTGCAAACACACAAACACATTCTCGACCAAAGGTTAACAAAGGGATCCTCTCTGCAAAATAGACTTGGGATTCTTTTTATTTTTGCCTAAATGATTTTCCTTTGGCTTATTTTGACACCATGTGTGTGTTTTTGTGTGGGGTTTTTTTTTTTGTGGGTTTTTTTTTTATGGGTGTCCTGCAGCTGGTTTTACAAATGGAATTTTATTTCTGGAGTAAGAATTTTCTACATGTATTTTACTTATAGGATATTTTTCCTTACACGATATTACCCCACTGTACCCCCCCCCCTTTTTTGGTTAATGGGGGCTTTTGGAAATTTTATCTTGCAGTCTTGGTAATTTTAAATTTTAATTTTTGCACACAAATATTACTGCTTTAGATTCTTTGGATGTTAGGCAATTTTGCAGTGAGATGAACTACTAATAGATAATTTAGATAATGTTTTAGGAAAACCTTTTTGTCCAGTACAGTTAGATTTTCTTGAGTATTCACTTATTTCACTTGTCCAATTTAAATTAATCTGAAAACTTGATTACTATTTTCCTGTCAATTTTAATACTCAAGCAGAAATCTTAGTTTACCCAATAAATACTTGTGGAAAGGAATATTTGCATTTTTGAGTAGGTCCTCAGCATTCCTTGTAATAAATTAAATTTAGATGTAGGGCAGCTATTGCTGGCCGAGTCTCTGTCTACCACCTGGGTCCCGGTGTGAGTTGTGTGTGGGTCCAAGGCACTTTTTAATTTCACCCTCATGTTTTCCAAAGAGAAAAGAATAAACTTAATACCAGGTTCTTCCCTCAAATAATGCATACTTCTCCCTATACATTTTGATCCTTATCTCGTGAGATTAAGTGTTGCTGGTCCATTTTCCACATAAAAGAAATTGGAACAACAGGAAACAGAGATTAACATTTAATCAGTATCTCACTACTTCCAGAGAAACAGTTGTCTCTTAATGCTGGTGCTCTTTAGAGAATCCTGGGATTAAAATTCCAGATTTCTAGAACCATAATTTTATTTGCACAAGCAGAAAGAATACACACAGGGTGTGGCAATGACTATCAAAGAAGAAATTAGGGAGGGGGGTGATTTTATCCACTGTTGCATCAGAAAATTATGACCTTGGAGCCTAGTACCAGAAGTTTCGGCCTGTTTTTAATCAACAATTTGAGGTTATGGAGATATGTATGTGAGAGTGGAATTCCCAAAATGATAACAAGCTTCCACCTCTGTTTATCTTTTTCTTTCTCTTTCTTTCAAAAAAAGAAAAAGAAAAGTTGCTTAGCCAGACTTTAAACCTAAACATACTCCCTTTTCTTTTCCCCAAATAAGTGACAGATTTGTTTTCCAAGCTTTCTTCCTTGACTAACATGGAAGGATAATGGACTGAAACATTAACTGGTGTTTTGTTTTTACTGATGAAAAGGATTTGGAAAGAATGTGATTCTGATCCTCTGGTATTTTTCCTTTCCTCTTTCAAACGCATAGCCAGGCCCTTGTGTTATTTTACCTTAAGAATTTTCAAGGTTAGTAGCAGAAGTTGCTTAAAAATAACTTTGTGAAAGCCTGGGTCCTGGAGCAAATTACTCTAGGTTCTCCTGAAGAAGAAGGAAAAGAAATCCTTTGCAGGAAAGTGAGCGTAGAAACCTAGTTAGCAGGGAGATTCCCAAACCAGGAGGTGTGCGGACATTTGTGGGACCCAGGACAATGGCACCTGGGGTCCCCTCCATCCTCACACCCAGGGGAAAAGACAGGACCTCTGGGTTAAATAGTTGGGTAAGCCAGACTCTGGGTCACAGAGCTCTCAGTGAAGGCAAATATTCCTGTGTCCAAAACCTGGAACGGCATAGAAGCAGCTAGGCAAACCAGACGTGGAGTTGGAGAGTGGCATGGTCCTATTAGGAGTGATCAGTTTTAAACAAAGACTAAAGCAATCTTCCAAAATATTTTGCTTTACAACCCCAGTATGAGAAAAGCTCTAACAAAAAAGAAGATTCAGTCTCATCAGGGCATTTGGAAAGATGGATTCAAATATCACTTCCTTTTCTGGATACCTGCACACTCTGTCTTCCACATTGTCCCCAAGATGAAGCACAAAATTGGCCATGTCACTTCTCTATTTTAGAATATTTAAGTAAAGGTTTTTTGCTTAGCCCCCAGATCCTTACATTCTGGCCCTGCCTCCCTGTCTGTTCCCACATGCTCCTTTTCTGCTCTTCACGTCTGTTTTTTACTATGTACAGTGCATCAATGAGACCATGCCTTTTCGCATATCTCTGCGTTCTCTTCTTCCAACTCTTATCATCTGAATAACTTCTCTTCCTTCTACTGGTAACTTCAAAGCCATGGGTATCATCTGAAGGAACTTCCTCCCCTGTCAGATGCAGGTGTCCCTTAACCCCTTCTCAACACTACATTTGAGTCTTTCAAGGCACTTGAATCACAGTGATGTCATTATTTACTCATCTGTCGATCACTAGATTAAGTTTTCTCTGGGTTTTTTATCTTTATGAATTACAGAGCACCTCATACAAAGTAATTGTGCAAAAAAAAAGTAATTGTGCAAGTGATTGTGAAATGAGTTTATTGTTTACACAAGGTGGCATTGTAGATCTGCACAATTTTGTGTTTTGGTTGTAGATTTATTGATGTTTTTGTGCAGTTAATGATGTTTTCCAGATAGTTCAAATAAAGATTTTCAGGACTCACCCAACTTTACAAGTCAGTTTGTTTTCCTTGAAATTTTTAATTTATATTTTTTATGGGTAGCAGTCACACGGCTCAAATACTAGAACACTGAAAAATACACAATGAGCCCTGGCTGGTTCAACTCAGTGGATAGAGCCGTTGGCCCACAGACTGAAGAGTCCCAGGTTTGCTTCCAGTCAAGGACACATGCCTGAGTTAGGGGTGCTCATCTCCGGTGGGGGGCATGCAGGAGGCAGCTGATCAATGATTCTCTCTCATCATTGATGTTTCTATCTCTCTCTCTTTCCTTCCTCTCTGAAATCAATAAAAATATATTTTTAAAAATAAATTAAAAAAAAAAGAAAGATACACAATGAAAGTCAGAAACATCGATGAGAGAGAGACATCGATCAGCTGCCTCTTACACACCACCTACTAGGATGTGCCTGCAACCAAGGTACATGCCCTTGACTAGATCGAACCTGGGACCTTTCAGTCCACAGGCTGATGCTCTATCCACTGAGCCAAACCGGTTTCGGCACTATCTTTAATTTAAAAATATATTTTATTGATTTTTTACAGAGCGGAAGGGAGAGGGATAGAAAGTCAGAAACATCCATGAGAGAGAAACATCGACCAGCTGCCTCTTGCACGCCCCCTACTGGGGATGTGCCCGCAGCCAAGGTACATGCCCTTGACCGGAATCAAACCTGGGACCCTTCAGTCCACAGTCCGACGCTTTATCCACTGAGCCAAACCAGTCTCGGCTACCTTTGCCAAGTTTGAATGTCAATGCTATATTCGGTTTGTAAAAAGAATTTTGAATTCCTTGTTTCTCTGTACTCAAAAACACTATTGACATTATTGTAATTGGCATTGTGCTTTGCTGCAGGAAATTGCTCCACCAGGGCCACCCTGACTGCAATGTTTATTCAAGTCATGTCCTGGCCCCAAATGTTAATGCTCTGTGTATATCAAGATTTTACATCTTCATGAGTTTACAAAGAAAGAACCTCATGTATTTGGGGAAAGAGTTATTCATCTTGAACTCAGTGCAGGCTCAATAAATGTTGTAAATGGGTAAGTGGAAGGAAAGGAAAAGAATCAATTAAATGGGGCCTCCGGAGAGATGGCTACGGTGCAGGAGCCTGAGGTGAATGTGGATGGCGGCGAGTCAAAATTGAGCAAGAATGAGCTAAAGAGACCTTGAAAGCTGAGAAGAAAATAGCAGAGAAGGAAGCCAAGCAGAAGGAGCTCAGTGAAAAACAGGCCAATGTTGTTGCCAACAACCACATCATTGACAATGATGTGGGTGCTGAGAAGGAGAACCTGGACCCAAACCAATAGTATAAGATCCGAAGCCAAGCAATCCATCAACTAAAGGTCAGTGGAGAAAACCCATACCCACACAAGTTCCATGTAGACATCTCACTCACTTCATCCAAGAATATAGTCACCCGCAGCCTGGGGACCACCTGAGTGACATTACCTTAAAGATGGCAGGAAGGATCTATGCCAAAAGAGCATCTGGAAGAAAGCTCATCTTCTATGACCTTCGAGGAGAGGGTGTCAAGTTGCAAGTCATGGCCAATTCTAGGAACTGTAAATCAGAAGAAGAATTTATTCGCATCCATAACAAATTGTTTCGAGGAGACATAATTGGAGTTCAGGGTAATCCTGGGAAAACCAAGAAGGGTGAGCTGAGCATTATTCCCTATGAGGTCACACTGTTGTCTCCTTGCTTGCATATGTTACCTCATCTTCACTTTGGCCTCAAAGGCAAGGAAACAAAATATCGTCAAAGATACTTGGACTTGATCCTGAATGACTTTGTGAGACAGAAATTTATCATCCGCTCTAAGATCATCACATATATAAGAAGTTTCTTAGATGAGTTGGGATTCCTAGAGATTGAAACTCCCACGATGAACATCATTCCAGGGGGAGCTGTGGCAAAGCCTTTTATCGCCTACCACAATGAGCTGGACATGGATTTATACATGAGAATTGCTCCAGAACTCTACCATAAGATGCTGGTGGTTGGTGGTATTGACCGGGTTTATGAAATTGGACGCCAGTTCCGGAATAAAGGAATTGACATGACTCTCAATCCTGAGTTCAACACCTGTGAGTTCTACATGGTCTACGCAGACTATCGAGATCTCATGGAAATCACAGAGAAAATGATTTCAGGGATGGTAAAGCACATTACAGGCAGTTATAAGGTCACCTACCATCCAGATGGCCCAGAGGGCCAAGCCTATGAGATTGACTTCACCCCACTATTTCGGAAAATCAACATGGTGGAAGAGCTTGAGAAAGCCCTGGGCGTGAAGCTGCCAGAAACAAACCTCTTGGAAACTGAAGAAACTCGCAAAATTCTTGATGATATCTGTGTGACAAAAGGTGTTGAATGCCCTCCACCTCGGACTACAGCCGGGCTCCTAGATCAGCTGGTTGGGGAGTTCCTGGAAGTGACTTGCATCAATCCTACATTCATCTGTGACCACCCTCAGATAATGAGCCCTTTGGCAAAATGGGACGGCTCTAAGGAGGGTCTGACTGAGCGCTTTGAGCTTTTGTCATGAAGAAGGAAATATGCAATGCCTACACCAAGCTGAATGACCCATGAGCCAACGGCAGCTTTTCGAAGAACAAGCCAAGGCCAAGGCCGCTGGCGATGATGAGGCCATGTTCATAGATGAAAACTTCTGCACTGCCCTGGAATACGGGCTGCCCCCCACAGCTGGCTGGGGCATGGGCATTGACCGAGTCACCGTGTTTCTCACAGACTCCAATAACATCAGGGAAGTACTTCTGTTTCCTGCCATGGAACCCAAAGACAAGAAGGAAAATGTAACTGTTGACACAGTGGAAGGCACAACAGCTGGCACTTCTGTCTAGAAAATAGTAATTGCAAGTCACAGAACTCAGGCATCTTTGCACTATTGCAGAAGATCGAGGAATGCAAGGGAATTCATGTATGTTGCTATCCACTTGACTATTGCAGTTCAATAACCGCAGAGAGAAAAAGAATTTCTCTTTTGCCGAAACCAGTGTGGCTCAGTGGATAGAGCGTTGGCCTGCGGACTGAAAGGTCACGGGTTCGATTCCAGGCAAGGGCATGTACCTTGGCTTCAGGCACATCCCCGGTGGGGGGTGTGCAGGAGGCGGCTGATCGATGTTTCTCTCTCATCGATGTTTCTGACTTTCTCTCCCTTCCTCTCTGTAAAAAAATCAATAAAATATTTTTTTTTAAAAAGAATTCCTCTTTTACTTCTTGTTACCAAATAAACCATTTGTCTCTTAAAAAAAAAGTATCAATTAAATGAATTACTGGTAGTATAGATGAACAAGTAGCCATTTTATAACATGATATTGGCAAGGAATTTAAAGAAATCATGATATCTTTATGAAAAATAGAGAAATGTGAACTACATGTTTGTTAGTGAGTTCATTGGTTAATTTACAATCAAATTATTACATCTAGAAGTGTAACTTGGAAAATGTTCTCTGATAGAACAGAACACGTCCAATCCTTAATATTTAGTTTTTTTCAGTTCTACATGTTCTGTCAAGTGACTAAACATACAACAGGAATGCTTATCAGTTTTGCAAATAGCACAGTGCTGGGAAAGACAACTCTGTGGACATTGGAATCATTTTGAAAAAACTAAAAGTAGAAACCAGCACTTATTTGTTAGCACACAGTATTCTTTTATATGCTGATTTTAATCATTTCTTCTTTCAACACTTATTTATTAAGCACCTACTATGAACAGTGGGGTGCTATTCTAGGCATTAATATGTACATATTGCCAATATACATAATATACAATTATATGGTATATTCTGTCATATACTTGTGCAGACTTCTTTATAATGTTACATAGTCATGTACATAATGAAATGTGCTATTAAAAATAAAAAGCAGGGTAAGGAGAGTGTATAACTTGAGAAGAGTTGAAGTCAGAGGACTGAACTTTGAGACACAGCAATGTTTAAGTGTCAGGAAGATAGTCAGCAAAAGATTCTGAAAATAATTGACAGAAAAATCAAAGAAGTGTGGTGTATTGAAATCAAAGTGAAGAAATTCCTTCAAGAAGAATTTCAAGAATAGAGTGAGCAAATATGTCAGTTAATTAGTTAATTCTGAAAGGCAGAATAAAAAGAGAGTCCTACTTGATTTGGCTCAGTGAATAGAGAGTCAGCCTTCTAACTGAAGGGTCCTAGGTTCGATTCTGGTCAAGGGCACATACCCTGGTTGTGGGCTCAAACCCCAGTGGGGGGCATGCAAGAATCAGCATGTCAATGATTCTCATCATTGATATTTCTATCTCTTTCTCCTCTCCCTTCCTCTCTAAAATAAATAAAAAATATTTTTTAAAAGAGAACTGCTTAAACCGAGACTGGTTTAGCTCAGTGACTAGAGCGTCGGCCTGCGGACTGAAGGGTCCCGGGTTCGATTCTAGTCAAGGGCATGTACCTTGGCTGCAGACATATCCCCAGTAGAGGGTGTGCAAGAAGCAGCTGATTGATGTTTCTCTCTCATTGATGTTTCTGACTTTCTATCCCTCTCCCTTCCTCTCTGTAAAAAATCAATAAAATATATTTTAAATAAATAAATAAATATAACTGGTTAGGTCCAATGGTGAAGGTAAATCCTTGAGGGAGTAGATTTATAAAGAAATTTTTAAAAAAGAAGTGATAGGGAGGAACCAAGATGGCAGCATAGTAAACACCTATCTTGCTGCCCCACACAACTTCAAAACTACAACTTAACGACAGAACGAACATAATCCAGAATTACTGGAAAGCTGGCTGAGTGGAAATTCCACAAATAAAAGTAAAGATAGGGCTGAAACCCGTTTGGTTCAGTGGATAGAGCGTTGGCCTGTGAACTGAGAGGTCCCAGGTTGGATTCCGGTCAAGGGCATGTACTGTGGCTTCAGACACATCCCCAGTGGAGGGTGTGCAAGAGGCAGCTGATTGATATTTCTCTCTCATCGATGTTTCTGACTTTCTATCCCTCTCCCTTCCTCTCTGAAAAATCAATAAAATATATATTTTTTAAAAATAAATAAAGATAGGACACTGTGACTCAGAGGAGTGGTGGAGGGCAGAGTTGAGGATACGCACGGAGTCAGAGGTTGCACGCACAGAAAGGCAGTTGGCTGGATACCCGGCTAGTTTTCTCAAATGGGGAGAGAGACAAAGGCGTCCCACTGCACTGATTCCCTAGTTCTGGGTGAGGTCTGGAGAACCCACACTCATACGGGGTGAAACTGGAGGAAGCACACTGAAACTCGGGCGCTGCAGAGGTCTGCGAGCTTGCGGAGAGAGCGCATAACTTGGGAGCTGCAGAAGCATGCAAGCAAGCAGAGAGGACTCGTGACTTGTGACTTGCTCTCTCATTCAGAAGAAAAAAAGAAAGAAAGAAGGGAAACCACCAGACTGCATTGTTTTACAACCCTGGGTGAGACTTTGGGTGTGCAGATTCATTTTGAAAGAGGCTGAATTGTCCGGAAGCGGGTAGAGCTTGGCAGCAGCTTTCTCTCATAGGTGCATGAAGCCATTACCACCAGGAACAGAGATCCAGGTGCCGCATAGCGAGGAGCTGAAGGGTAATCAAGGCTGCCTGCTCAGCCCTGAAACTCTGCCATCCAACCTGAGCACAGCTAATCCTCACAGCCAATTGGCCTGGAGGTCAAACCCTTCTAGTGCTAACAACAATAAGTTAAGCTAAGCTTAACTTCAACAAGACTGTGCAACCCATAAAGGGTTTTACCAGGAGTATCCACCTCAAGTAACTGGGGAGCCACTGACCCTTAGAGGACATCTATCACACAAAGCTAGTCGACCAACTCAGGGAAGCAGCCAAAATGCAGAGACATGAAAAGATATCAGATGTGAAAGAAATGGAGGGAAAAAAACAACTGGGCATAGAGTTCAAAACCCCGGTTATAAGGTTTTTCAAGAGGCTCCTAGAAAAGGCCGATGAACTTAATGAGACCTTCGAGGATATGAACGAGACCTTCGCGTATATGAACAAGATCCACAAAGATGTGAACGAAACCCTCGAGGATATGAAAAAGGACCAACTAGAAATTAAGCATACACTGTCTGAAATAAAAAATATTATACAAAGACCTAAAAGCAGTCTAGAGGACCACAAGAATCAAATCAAATATTTGAAATACAAAGAGGCAAAATCCACTCAGCCAGAAAAGCAAGATGCAAAAATAATTCAAAAAATTGAAGATAGTGTAAAGAGCCTCTGGGACAACCTCAAGCATACCAATATCCAAATTATAAGGGTGCCTGAAAAAGAGAGAGAGCAAGATAATGAAAACCTATTTGAAGAAATAGTGACCAAAAACTTCCCCACCTGGTGAAAGAAATGGACTTAAAAGTCCAAGAAGCACACAGAACCCCAAACTATAGGAATCTAAAGAGGACCACACCAAGACACATCATAATTAAAATGCCAAGAGCAAAAGACAAAGAGAGAATATTAAAAGCAGCAAGAGAAAAACAGTTAGCTACCTACAAGGGAGCACCCATACGATTGTCAGCTGATTTCTCAACAGAAACGATGCAGGCCAGATGGGAGTAGCAAGAAATATTCAAAGTGATGAATAGCAAGAATCTACAACCAAGGTTACTCTATCCAGCAAAGTTATCTTGCAGAATTGAAGGTCGGATGAAGTGCTTCACAGATAAGAAAAAGCTAAAGGAGTTCATCACCACCAAACCAATATTACATGAAATGCTGAGGAGAACCAAGATGGCGGCATAGGTAAAATACCTATCTTGCCATCATACACAGCAATTTTAAAACTACCACTTAAGGAAAGAACAAACACCTTCCAGAATCACCGGAAAGCTGGCTGAGTGAAAATTCCACAAATAAAAGTGAAGATAAGACACTGTGACTCGGAGGAGCAGCGGAGGACAGCGTTGAAGATATGTGCGGAGAGAGGCTTGGAGGAGCATGCGCCAGCGGATAGGGTGGGCGGCTGAAAACCCGGCCAGTTTTCTTGAACGGGGGAGACAAAGACGTCCCACTAGACTGATTCTCCAGCTCTGGGTGAAGTTCTGAGAACCCACTATCATACGGGGTAAAAACTGGACAATGGGAGTGCACACCGAAGCTCGGGTGCTGCAGGGGTCTGCCAGCTTGTAGAGAAGGTGGGCTTGTGCAGAGTGCGCATGAACTTAGGAACAGCACAGCTGCCTGACCATGCAGAGAGCACTCGTGACTTGCTCTTTCATTCAGGAAACCATCAGACTGCTTTGTTTTATGACCCTGGGTGAGACGTTGGGTGTGCAGACTCATTTGGGGAGAGTCTGAATTCTCCGGCAGCTGGTGGAGCTCGGCAGCGGCTCTCTCTCAGAGTTGCTGGCGGCCATTGCCCCCAGCACAGAGTCCCTGGGGCCACATAGGGCGGAGCTAACACTGTCTGCTTGGCCCAGAGACTCCGCCCATCCAACCTGAGCACAGCTGAACTTCACAGACAATTGGCCTGGAGGTCAACCCCTCCAAGTGCTAACAACGATTAACCTGAGCTTAACTTCAGCAACACTGTGCAACCCATATCCACCTCAGGTAACTGGGGAGGCTGAGCCACTGTCCCTTGTAGGACGTCTACCACACAAAGCTAATTGACCAACTCAGGGAAGTAGCCACCAAGCAGAGACATGGAAAGAAATCAGATGTGAAAGAAATGGAGGAAAACACGACTGGACATGGAATTCAAAACCACGGTTTTAGGGATTCTCAAGAGGCTCCTAGAAAAGGTTGAGACCTATAATGAAATAAGCAAGACCTACAAGGAAATGAACGAGACCCTCAAGGATATGAACAAGACCTGCAAGGAAATGATCAAGACCAACGTGGAAATGAATGATTCCTACAAGGAAATGAATGAGTCCTACAAGGATATGAACGAGACTCTCAAGGATATGAAAAAGGACCAACCAGAAATTAAGCATGCACTGACTGAAATAAAAAATATTATACAAAGATCTAAAAGTACTCTGGAGTACTCCAAGAACCAAGTTAAAGATTTGAAATACAAAGAGGGAAAATCCACTAAGCTGAAAAAGCAAGAAACCAAAAGAATCCAAAAATTTGAAGATAGTGTAAGGGGCCTCTGGGACAACCTCAAGCATACCAACATCTGAATTATAGGGGTGCCAGAAAAAGAGAGAGAGCAAGACAATGAAAACCTATTTGAAGAAATAGTGACCAAAAACTTCCCACACCTGGTGAAAGAAATCAACTTAGGAGTCTAAGAAGCACACCAAACCCCAATATATAGGAACCCTAAGAGGACCACACCAAGGCACATCATAATTAAAATGCCAAGAGCAAAAGACAAAGAAAGAATATTAAAAGCAGCAAGAGAAAACCAGTTAGTTACCTATAAGGGAGCACCCATACGATTGTCAGCAGATTTCTCAACAGAAACGATGCAGGCCAGATGGGAGTGGCAAGAAATATTCAAAGTGATGAATAGCAAGAATCTACAACCAAGATTACTCTATCCAGCAAAGCTATCATGCAGAATTGAAGGCCAGATAAAGTGCTTCGCAGATAAGAAAAAGCTAAAGGAGTTCATCACCACCAAACCAATATTATATGAAATGCTGGAAGATATTCTTTAAGAAGAGGAAGAAGAAAAAGATAGTGTAAATTATGAACAACAAATACATTTCTATCAACAAATGAATCTAAAAATTAAGTGAATTAATAAGCTGATGAACAGGATAAACTGGTGAATGTAACAGAATCAGGGGCGTAGAGAGGGAATGAATGGACTGACAATTCTTGGGGAAATAAGGGGTGTAGGAGGTGCAGCAAGAGACTGGACAAAAATCATACACCTATGGAAGAGGACAGGGAGGGGAAGGAAAGGGCAGATGATGGGATGGGTACCGGGTGGAGGGGAGCTATAGGGGGGGAAAAAGGAAACAATGTAATTAATAAACTGAACAATAAAGATTAAAATATTTTAAAAAGAAGTGATAGAAGTTTGGACAAATATTGTGACAAAGGAAGCAAAAATATTAGGTGGTAGGTTGAGGAAAATGCATAGATAAGGATTTTGATTTTTTTCACAGATGGAATATATATTTATATGAGAATAATAATATTAACAAGAAAAATTTCATGGTGCAGTAGAATGAGGTAAATAATTTTAGTAATGAAGTTTTTGAGTGTGCAAAAAATGAATAAGGTCCAGTACAAAACTGAAATCATGGTTTGGATTTAGATGCACAAACAGCCCATCCAGGATAACTCAAGAGAAGATAGAGTACTCAAGTACTGATGCAAAGGAGCTGGTAGTTTTTGTATTAGGGGAAGATGATCATAACTTTGACTTCTGATTTCTTCAATTCTCACAGTGAAATAAGCAATGTTATTGGCTGAAAGAATACACGAGGGAAGTCATTGGGAATATTGAAGAGATAATAAAAGGTGGGAGCACAGGAGAATTAAGTTACTTGAGCAATACAGTAGTACTGCAAGGAGGCACTGTGTTTGTACCAAAGTTCATAGTCATGAACTTAAATCTGTCAGCATGCTCACATGTTTTTCACCAGCCATATTCTTTAGTTTTGATGCAAGTGAATATGAACTCCCCAATAGCAGAGATACATGTTTTTTGTTAACCTCAAAATACTGTCTAGTACAAAGTATTCATTAAAATAGATGTGGACTGACTAAATAATATCCATCTTCTCCACTTGACTGCTTGCTTGTCACAATATCTCTAGTATCCAATGCAGAGCCTGGTTCATAGCAAGCTATTAAATATTGACTAAATAAATGAATGATTCAGTTAATCAATCTCTTTTTCCCTTAACTTTTGAACTTTATATCCAACTTCCTACAGAAAAGCTTCACTGGTTACCTCCAGACAGCTCAAATTCAACATATCTAATATTACCTCCTTCCTTTTCTACATCTGTTATTAGCAAGGAAATACATACATTTGCCCTAATGAGGAACCTAGAGTTATCCTCTATTTATCATCTCTAAAATGGAAAAGTGCATAACTATTTCATAAATTTTTTTACAACATTAAATAAAATAATCAAAACATACAGTACCTAGAAAAATTAGCTATTACCAGCTTTCAATGTTTCCAAGATATACCTCTTTTCACATCGTTTTAATCAGGATGTGTTTGACCATCAGTAATGTGTCATAATTTATTTAGATGAGGATTTTCTTTTAAAGAGCATATTAGATAATGGTGTCCTTTATACCAATGATGTCTTAGATGTGATAAAATGCAGTAATATAACTTCTCTCTCTTATATGCCCATTGATAGTAAAGAAATTAAGTCATGCCCATTATACTGCAAATCCACATTTTTCTCCCTCTCCCCACTGTTGCAGCCTTTCTTTAGGCCTTCATTTCTCTCACCTGATCATTGAAATGGGTTCCTGAATGGTCTCCTTGCTTCCTACACTGCCCTTTTCCAATATGTGCCCTATTCCTACCAGAGTGATCATGTTTCTCCCACACCTAACTTATCTCATTGTCTCTACAACTGCCTAAAGCAGTGATCGGCAAACTGCAGCTCGAGAGCCACATGAGGCTCTTTGGCCCCTTGAATGTGGCTCTTCCACAAAATACCATGGCCTGGAAGAGTCTATTTGGAAGAAGTAGCGTTAGAAGAAGTTTAAGTTTTAAAATGTTGGGATCAAAAGAAATTTCAATTGTTGTACTGTTGATATTTGGCTCTGTTGACTAATGAGTTTGCTGACCACGGGCCTAAAGAATAAAATCCAAATTCTTTCTTGTAGCACATCAAGTTCTAAATCTCTCTCTTCTAGTCTTATCCCTAAGCCCCAGCCAAGCCAAACTCCTTCTGTACTTGCAGATCACGCAACACCCCAGGTTGTTTCACAACCCCATGTCTTCGGTCACTCCCAGCTATCTCTTTAGAATATATTTTACAGATGTCTGTGTATCAGCTAAGAATCTTTCTGGCAATAAATAACAGAAAAGCAGCTAACATTTACTTAAACAAATAAGGAAGACATGCTTACATTGACATTCCAAGGTTGATGCTATTGCCCAATAATGCTGGCAGAGACTAAGGCCCTTTCTATCTTTTGGACTTGCTTAGTATGCAGATGTTTCCTCCTGCTTGTTATTTCGTCATCTCAAGTTGACCATTAAATCTTCAGGCATTACAGCCATTTCCCATGCAGGAACAATGAAGAAAGACATTCAGTGGTGTGTCCACTCAAACTTCCTCTTTTTATTAAGAAAGCAAAAGTTTTTTATAAGATCACCCAGAAGTTTTCAATTTATGTGTCACTGGCCAGACTAGGTCTAATAGCCACCCATGCCTTAAAGATGAATAGGGAGAGGAATGCTATGTAGATAGTTAAGCCAGGATCAGCATCTGCCATAGTCTACTCAGCTGATATCTCCTTAATTATATTTTGGAAATCTAGAAAATTTGTATATATTTTTCTTTCAACATAAAGTAAGTATTTATTAAGCACCTTATACACATCAGGTACTATTCTAGGCACTGGGAACACAGCAGTGAACAAAATATTTCCCCTTGTGAAACTTTCATCTTAATAGTAATCTTTTGATCCAGTATTTCTGCTCGTAATAATTTACAAACTACTCATCAAAGATAAGGATGTGCATTGATGCAATAACTATAATAAAATACTATTTGAATATTGAAATGGCATTGATTGATTATAACACATATATAAGATAATTATTTAAAAAATACAACTCTGGCTGGTGGCCTGCCATTATAGTGCAGGTTGCACTTGCTCCCTGGACCTGGGTGAATGGTGGCTGCTGCGCTGACAGGTTGCAGCTGGGGCCAACTGCGCGAGGAGGCGCGGAGGTGGACCACGACATCTTGAAGGAGAGGAGCTGGAAAATATACAGCTGCCATATGCGGTACCGGCTGGACCGCTGGGGCTCCCGGAGCACCAGCGCCCAGTTGGAGCGGAGGCGCGCAGAGCCCAGGGAGCTCTAAACTCCAGCACGGAAAGGTCAGATTTCCCTGGGGGTACTTTGGGCGAAACTGAGGGGGCTGGCAGTCTGGGAGATCTGCACCTTGGAACTCAAAACCTGGAGATCTGCACCTGAAATAGAATCTGTGGCTGTTGAAGCTGGTAAACGTGGGAGAGGGCCCTTGGAACTGGTGGCAGAGTTGATCCCTGGAGCGCAATCGGTTTGGACCTGACAGAGGGGGGAAGCCCGGAAGATTTTGGGAGGGTTCTGGCTGCTAAAACAGCAGTCACCATTAGAGAGGCAGTATTGTTTAGTTCAGGATAGAGAGGACCAATAGACCCAGAAGTCAATCTAGAAACACTGCCACCCAGGGGCCAAATCACAAATTGACTCTTATGTGACAGGGAATTGATTATATTTTCTCTTCGACCTTGGGAATACAGTCTATTTTCATCTACACTTTATTCAGTGCCTGGTGCGTGGCACCTGGTTGTGTTGTATTTTGTGCCTTTAAATCAACGCAGGAGAGTGAGAACTACATAACCAGATACACAGAGAAGAGAGACCATGGGAAGACAAAGAAATAGCCCACATATGAAAGAAAAGCAAGGCTCACCAGAAAAGGAGGTAAACGAAATGGAAGTTAACAACCTGTCAGAGAAAGAATTCAGAGAAATGGTCATAAGGTGGCTGAAAAGAATGGAAGACAAATTTGATAATATGAGTAAGAATCAAGAGGAAATGAGGAAGACCCAGGAAGAAATGATGAAGAGCCATGAAGAAATGAAGAGGAGCCAAGAAGAAATGAAAAGTGACATTGCTGAAGTAAAGAACTCAATAGAAAGTATTAAGAGTAGACTAGCAGAAGCAGAGGATCGCATCAGTGAGCTAGAAGACCAGGTAGGAAAAAATAACCAAGTAGAGCAGCTTCTAGAAAAAAAATTAAAAAGCAGGAGGAGAGCCTAAGAGAACTCTGGGACAACATGAAACAAAACAACATCCGTATAATTGGGCTTCCAGAAGGACAGGAAACTGAGCAAGGAATAGAAAACCTGTTGGAAGAAATAATGACAGAAAACTTTCCTGGTATAGGAAAGGAAAAACCCACACAAATCCAAGAAGCTCACAGAGTCCCAAGCAAAATAAACCCCAAAAGACCTACGCCAAGGCACATTATAATTAAATTGGCAAACACCAATGACAAAGTAAGAATCTTAAAAGCTGCCAGAGAGAGACAGAAAGTCACCTACAAAGGAACACCCATCAGACTAACAAGTGATCTCTCAACAGAAACCTATCAGGCCAGAAGGCAGTGGAATGAAATCTACAAAGTCATGCAAAGGAAGGGTCTGAATCCTAGAATACTGTACCCAGCAAGGCTCTCAATCAAAATTGAAGGTCAAATCAGGAGCTTCACAGATAAAAAAGGACTAAGGGAATTCGTCACCACCAAACCAGCAATGCAAGAAATGCTAAAGGATCTGCTGTAAAAAGAAATAGGAAGCGAAGAAGGATCACAGGGGCAAAGAACAAAAATGGCAACATATAAGCACCTATCAATAATAACTTTAAATGTAAACGGTTTAAATGCTCCAATCAAAAGACATAGGGTAATAGACTGGATAAGAAAACACAACCCATGTATCTGCTGTCTACAAGAAACCCACCTCCGAAAAAAAGACGCACACAGACTGAGGATGAAAGGTTGGAAAAAAGTTATTCAGGCGAATGGAAATGAAAAAAAAGCTGGGGTAGCCATACTTATATCTGACAAATTAGATCTCAAAGTGAAGGACATAACAAGAGATAAAGAAGGCCACTTCATAATACTAAAGGGAGCAATTCAACAAGAAGAAATAACTCTTGTAAACATATACGCACCCAATACAGGAGCACCCAAATATATACAAAAACTCCTAGAGGACATCAAGGGAGAGATAGACAGCAATACAATCATAGTAGGAGACTTTAATACCCCATAATCACCATTGGACAGATCCTCTAAACAAAAAATCAGTAAAGAAACATCAATTCTCAATGACTCACTGGACCAGATGCAATTAATTGACATCTTCAGATCATTTCACCCCAAAGCCACAGAATATACATTCTTTTCAAGTGCCCATGGGTCATTCTCAAAGATAGACCATGTGTTGGGTCATAGGCAAAGTCTCTCCAAATTCAAGAAGATAGAAATCATATCAAGTATATTCTCAGATCACAGTGGCATAAAGCTGGAAATCAACTACAATAGAAACAATCCAAAGAAATCGAACACATGGAGACTAAACAGCATGCTATTAAACTATGACTGGGTTACTAGAGAGATTAAGAAGAGATAGAAAACATCATGGAAACAAATGACAATGATAGCACAACAATCCAAAATCTATGGGACACAGTGAAAGCAGTTCTGAGAGGGAAGTTCATAGCTCTACAATCCTACTGCAAAAAACTAGGAACAGTGGCAATAAATTATCTAACCCAACAACTCAAAGAGTTAGAAAGAAAGCAACAAGAAAAGCCCAGTGTAAGCAGAAGGAAGGAAATAGTAAAGATCAGAGCAGAAATAAATGACATAGAGACCAAAGAAACAATACAGAAGATCAACGAAACCAAGAGCTGGTTCTTTGAAAGGATAAACAAGATTGATGAAACTCTAGCCAGACTCACCAAGAAGCAAAGAGAGAGGACCCTAATAAATAAAATCAGAAATGAAAGAGGTGAAATAACAACAGACCCCATTGAAATACAAAGTATTGTTAAAAAATACTATGAACAACTCTACTCCAACAAACTGGACAACCTGGAGGAAATGGATATGTTTCTAGAAAAATATAACCTCCCAAAACTCAATCAAGAAGAATCTAAACAACTCAATAGACCAATAACTGTGAAAGAAATTGAAGCAGTCATCATAAAGCTTCCAGCAAACAAAAGCCCAGGGCCAGACGGCTTCACAGGGGAGTTTTACCGAACATTCAAGGAAGAACTAAAACCTATACTCCTCAGACTATTCCAGAAAATTCAAGAGGATGGAACACTTCCAAACTCCTTCTATGAAGCTAGCATCACCCTAATACCAAAACCAGATAAAGACGACACAATGAAAGAGAATTACAGGCCAATATCCCTCATGAATATTGATGCCAAAATCCTCAATAAAATTCTATCAAATCGGATCCAGCAGTACATCAGAAAGATCATACACCACGACCAAGTAGGATTTATCCCAGAAATGCAAGGATGGTACAATATCCGCAAATCAATAAATGTGATACATCACATAAACAAATTGAGAGATAAAAATCACATAGTCATATCAATTGATGCAGAAAAAGCATTTGACAAAATCCAACATCTTTCTTAATAAAAACTCTCAATAAGGTAGGAATAGAAGGATCATACCTCAACATAATAAAAGCCATATATGATAAACCCACAGCATACATCATTATCAGTGGGCAAAAACTACAACCATTTCCCCTAAGAACAGGAACAAGACAGGGTTGCCCACTTTCACCACTCCTGTTCAACATAGTACTGGAAGTATTAGCCATTGCAATTAGACAAGAAGAAGAAATAAAAGGCATCCAAATTGGAAAAGAAGAAGTTAAGCTATCCTTATTTGCAGATGACATGATATTGTACATAAAAAACCCGAAAGACTCCATAAAAAAGTTAGTAGACTTAATAAATGAGTTCAGCAATGTAGCAGGCTACAAAATTAATGCCAAGAAATCTATGGCATTTCTATACACTAATAGTGAACTTACAGAAAGAGAGACTAAAAAAGCAATCCCATTTACCATCACAGCAAAAAAATTAAGATACCTAGGAATAAACTTAACTAAGGAGGTAAAAGATCTATTCGTGGAAAACTACAGGACACTGAAAAAAGAGATAGAGGAAGATGTAAACAGGTGGAAGAACATTCCATGTTCATGGATTGGGAGAATCAACATAATTAAAATGTCCATACTACCCAAAGCAATCTATAAATTTAATGCACTCCCCATTAAAATACCAATGGCATATTTCACAGACCTAGAAAGAACTCTCCAAAAATTCATCTGGAACAAAAAAAGGCCCCGAATAGCCACAGCAATCCTGAGAAAGAAGCACAAAGTCGGTGGGATCTCCATACCAGATTTCAAGCTGTATTACAAGGCTACTGTTCTTAAAACAGCCTGGTACTGGCACAAGAACAGACATATAGATCAATGGAATAGAATAGAGAATCCGCATATCAACCCAATCCACTATGCTCAATTAATATTTGACAAAGGAGGCAGGAACATAAAATGGAGTCAAGACAGTCTCTTCAATAAATGGTGTTGGGAAAATTGGACAGATACATGCAAAAAAATGAAACTAGAGCACCAACTTACACCATACACAAAAATAAACTCAAAATGGATACAGGACTTAAATGTAAGACAGGAAACCATAAAAATATTAGAGGAATCTACAGGAAGAAAAATCTCAGACATATGCCAAAAGAACTTCTTTGATGATACTGCTCCGAGGGCAATGGAAGCTAAAGAGAAAATAAACAAATGGGACTACATCAAAATCAAAAGCTTTTGCACAGCTAAAGAAACCATCAACAAAACAAGAAAACCCACTGTATGGGAGAACATATTTGCAAATGTTATTAGTGATAAAGGTTTAATCTCAAGCATCTACAGGCAACTCACCCAACTCAATAAAAGGAGGACAAATGATCCAATAAAAAAATGGGCAACAGACCTAAATAGAATCTTCACGAAAGAAGACAAAAGGAAGGCCCAGAGACATATGAAAACTTGCTCAAAGTCACTAATTATCCGAGAGATGCAAATCAAAACGACTATACGGTACCATCTCACACCTATCAGAATGGCTTACATCAACAAATCAACAAACGACAAGTGCTGGCGAGGATGCGGAGAAAAAGGAACTCTCGTGCACTGCTGGTGGGATTGTAGACTAGTACAGCCACTGTGGAGAACAGTATGGAGATTCCTCAAAAAACTAAAAATGGAGCTCCCATTCGACCCAGTGATCCCACTTCTAGGAATATACCCCCAAGAAATTAGAAAGGCGAACTAGAAAGGATGTATGTACCCCTATGTTCATAGCAGCACAATTTACCATAGCTAAGATTTGGAAACAGCCGAAGTGTCCATCAGCAGATGAGTGGATTAAAAAACTATGGTACATTTACACAATGGAATACTACGCCGTGGAAAAAAAGAAGGAGCTCCTACCATTTGTAACAACATGGATGGATTTGGAGAGCATTATGCTAAGTGAAATTAGCCAGGCAGAGAAAGACAAATATCACATGATCTCACTCATTTGAGGAATACAATCAATGACATAGACTGATGAACAAGAATGGATCCAGAGACTGAGAAAAAGTCCATCAGAATGTCAAACCTCAGGGTAAGTGGCAGGTGGTGGGAGTAAGTGGAAAAGTCAATATACTTGAACTCTTGAACTGAGGTAAGTGATTTGTGTTTTTACATCCCTGACAAAGTTTATATAAAATTATAAAAAAATGGCAGCTAGTCTGACATTGAATTGACATGGCCTAGAGCTTATCATATCCTATGGAGACCAGTCCTTAGGCTAGGCCCTGCTTAACTTCCATGACACCATAATACCCTTACATGATATTATTCTACAATGTCATTATAATATTTGATATTTGACAACAGCATATTATACAATTATCCCAAATAAACTTACAAACTAATTCTTTGAATGTTGGGCAGCAACTTAAAAAAGGATAGGAAAGAAATTAATCCCTTTCAGAAGGAATTAAGGCACTGGGAAGGCATCCGAGCATTCTATATTGGCCCTTCTTGCCCTTTCTGCCAAGAGGGACCTTCTTGTTACTATCCAAATACACACAGCTGATGCCAGAGTTTTCAGTTCCAGCTGTGGCTGAAGCCTTTGGGCAGCTGGCACCATGGATCTGTATCTCGACCAATGGTGTGAGCTGGGCCCTCTCTGGAGAAGAAACCTGGGTCCCCCGAGATATGTGATCAGTACCGGGTCCCCGCCAGCAGGCGAGGGGACCCCAAGGCAGGTACTGGACATGGAGGCCACAGGGGGGCATAGACTACAAAGGAGACAGAACTGAACCTCACATCACCCTGTTTGGCCCCGGAGGATGGCTGGTTATCCAGAGACGGGTAAGATTCCTCAGGGAAGGAACAACCTAAGACAGGCACAGTCGCAGAGGGGCCAACAGGAGAGAACTAAAAGGTCAACAGAGGTGGGGCACAGACCCTCATCCACAAACCTTGCAGGGGTTTGAATTCTCAACCCTCCTAAGGGAGGTCTCCTACCCCCACGGCTGCTTCGCCTCCCACACACAACTCATACGGGGACCCAGGTGGCAGACAGAGACTCGGCCAGCAATAGCTGCTCTATATCTAAATTCAGTCTATTACCAGGAATGCTCGGGACCTACTCAAAATTGCAAATATTCCTTTCCACTAGTATTCACAGGGTAAACTAAGATTTCTGCTTGAGTATTAAAATTGACAGGAAAATAGTAATCAAGTTTTCAGATTAATTTAAACTGGCCAAGTGAAATACGAGAATACTCAAGAAAATTATAGTGTACTGGACAAAAAGCTTTTCCTAAAACATTAACTAAAAAATCTATTAGTAGTTCATCTCACTGTAAAATTGCCTAACATCCAAAGAACCTAAAGCAGTCACTTTGTGTGCAAAAATTAAAATTTAAAATTATCAAGACTGCAATATAAAATTTCCAAAAGTCCCCATTAATCAAAAAAGGGGAGGGGACAGCGGGGTAATATCATGTAAGGGAAAAAAAAATATCGAGTAAGTAAAATACATCTAGAAAATTCTTACTCCAGTAAAGTAAATTCCATTTGTAAAAACAATTGCATGACACCCATGAAAAAACACACATGGTGTCAAAATAAGCCAAAGGAAAATCATTTAGACAAAAATAAAAAAGAATCCCAAGTCTATTTTGCATAGAGGATCCCTTTGTTAACTTTTGGTCGAGAATGTGTTTGTGTGTTTTCAGAGAACAACTCCAAGACCATGTGGGTTCCTGCGACTGTGAGGAACTGATGGATCTGTTCCAGTCACGAGGATGGTCCAGAGATGGGGGACACTGACGACACCTTGCCATGCTAGCAGTCAGCAGCTGTGCATGTCTGCAGGCAGCCCAGGACCAAACCAGAGAGGATGGATCTTGCATTGACACGATATGTCCACCATCTGGATACCATTGCTGACTTATATACATAAAGAATTATTTGACACTGAAACTGGGACTCAGAAAAGTTGGACATTGAAACTGAGACTGAAACATTTTTTGTTCTTATACATTTATTTCTAGTATGCAGAGGCAAGATATTTTTGAAGAAAAGAAACAGGGGAGAGTGATTGATATAGAGGCAGGATGGCCTTGAACAGGCTGTCAAGCTACAGGGGGATGCTTGGGTGGATGGGAGGCAGATGCGGGGGGAGATCAACTGAAGGACTTGTATGCATGCATATGAACATAACCAATGAATGAAAGACACTGGGGCGGGGAGGGGGGGAAGCTGGGGATATGTGCTGGGGGGTGGGGGAGGCTGGGGGGAGGATAAGGGGGAGGGGGAAAGGAAAACATGTACTACTATTATACTGCAAAAAATCAATAAAAAATAATTAAAAAATAAAAATAAATAAATAAAATAAATTTATATACCCCCCCAAAAAAAAATACATCTCTCTAGCCGAGACCGGTTTGGCTCAGTGGATAGAGCGTCAGACTGCGGACTGAAGGGTCCCGGGTTCGATTCCGGCAAGGGCATGTACCTTGGCTGCGGGCACATCCCCAGCAGGGGGTGTGCAAGAGGCAGCTGATCAATGTCTCTCTCTCTCATCGATGTTTCTGACTTTCTATCCCTCTCCCTTCCTCTCTGTAAAAAATCAATAAAATATATATTTTTTAAAAATACATCTCTCTTAATATAGATACATATGCTGATGTGAAAATGTATATCTAAAATTATATACATATAAAATTATATATTAATAATATATATAATTAATGTATAATTTTATATGTATATAATTATACATATATATCCAGAAGTAAAATTATATATATATACATATACATATATATATACATATACATATATATATACACATATATATCCAGAAGTAAGGATCATATGGTAGTTCTAGTTTTGCTTTGTTGAGGAATTGCCATGTTGCTTTTCATAGTGTTTGCTTTTTTAAAATCCCACTGATAGTGTACAGGGTTCCAATTTTTCCGTTTTTTTTATAGTAGCCATCCTAATGTACATGAGGTGATATCTCATTTTGTGTGTGTGTGTGTGTGTGTGTGTGTGTGTGTGTGTGTTTTGTGTGTGTCCTATTCTGTTATTTATTTCCAGTTTATTACTTTATCTTTCAATTATAGTTTATATTCAATGTTTTAGATATACAGCGTAGCAGTTGGACAATCATGTACTTTAGAGAAAACCCCCTCCCCAATATTTTAAGTACTCACCTGGCTCCACACATAGTTATTACAATATTATTGACCATATCCCCTATGCTATAGAATACATCTTTGTGACTATGCTGTAACTACCAATTTGTACTTCTTAATACCTTCACTTTTTGTACCCAGTCCCTTAACCCCACTCTCCTCTGGCAACCACTAGTCTGTGTTCTATTATCTATGAGTCTATTTTTATTTTGTTTATTTTATTCTTTATCATTCCATGTGTAAATGAAATCATGTGATATATGTCTTTCTCTGTCTGACTTACTTAACTTAGCATAATACCCTTTAGGTTCATTCATGCTGCTGCAAAAGATAAGATTTCCTTCTTTTTAATAGCTGAGTGATATTCCATTGTGTGTGTTTACCATTTACCTATTGGTGGTCAGTTGGGTCACTCCATATGTTGGCTGTTGTAAATAGCGCTGCAGTAAACATGGGTGGCATATATTGTTTTGAAATAGTATTTTGGATTTCTTTGATTATATACCCAGAAGTGGAATCACCGGGTCATAGGTAATTTAATTTATAATTTTTGAGAAAACTCCACACTGTTTTCCATAGTGGTTGTACTAATTCACATTCCCACCTACAGAGGAATGGGTTCCCTTTCTTCCACATTCCTGTCAACACTTGTTTGTTGATTTATCGGTGATAGCCATTCCGACAGCTGTGAAGTGGTGACTCATTGTGGTTTTGATTTGCATTTCTCTGATGACGAGTGCTGTTGAATGTCTTTTAATATACTTATTGATCATTCCTATATCATCTTTGGAGAAATGTCTATTCATGTTCTTTGCTTATAAAAATAACTCTAGTTACTTAATTTTTGTTGAGTTGTAGGAGTTCTTTATATATTATATATATTAACTCCTTATCAGATAAATGATTTGCGATTGTTCTATTCCATTGGTTGTCTTTCACTCTGTTGTTTGTGTCCTTTGGTGTACAAGAGTTTTTAAGTTTGATGCAGTCCCAATTATCTATTTTGTTTTTGTTGCCTGTGCTTTGGTGTCACAGCCAATACATCATTGCTACATCCACTGCCATTAAGTTTTCCCCTATGTTTCCTTATGGTCTTTTTATAGGTTTAGGTCTTACATTTATCATTTTTTCAGTCCATATTGACTTAACTTTTGTATATGGTATAAGATAGTGATTATTTTGCATGGGGATATCCAGTTTCCCCACACTTCTTTGAAGAAACTGTCCTTTCCTCATGGAGTGGTCTTGGTACTGTTGTTAAATATCATTTGATCATATGCATGAAGGTTGGTTCCTGGGCTTCCTCTTCTCTTTCATTGATTTATTTATCTGTTTGAGGCCAGTAACACACTGATTACTATAGCTTTGTAATAGTCTTGAAAACAGAAAGTGTGATCCTTCAACTTCTTTTTTTTCCAAACTGTTTTGGCTCTTCAGGGTCCCTTTAGATTTTAAGATGGATTTTTTTTTAAGTTTGATTTTATTATACTATAGATTTTGCTTTGTGGTTTATCCAATTAAAATATATTATTATGCACAATAATTATTATGAAGTGGAAATAGAGTAGAAATTCATGTTTTGTTTTCTATTGTCTTTATGCCTATATATTTTATAAGTGTGTATTATTTTTAGAGAAATATTTGAAAAAAATTAAAAATACTTTCTTCTGTATTCAAATACTATTTGAATCTTCTCAAATACTATTGACCATATATTTGTGCTTACATTGTCACCAATAGAATTTATAATGTTTACTGAATAAATTAATGAATTTATCATCAACTAATGGTGATGAAAAGGCAATAGCTTTTAACAATAATATATATTTGCATCAACTTAATGATTTTAATATTATTGTATTTAATAAATATTAGTATTTATTAAATGTCTACAATATGTCAGACTATGTAGTTTTTAGCAACTAAATAGTCTTGCTTCTTGCAACCATCTTTAAATGAAATAGGAGAAGAAAGGGAGGAAGGAAGGAAGGAAGGAAGGAAGGAAGGAAGGAAGGAAGGAAGGAAGGAAGGGAGAGAGAGAGAGAATGGGAGGGATGGAGGGAGGGGAAGGAGGGAGGGAGGGAGGGAGGAAGCCTATAACTAGCTGGGAACATAAAAAAGCTACCTGCCTAATGAAATCTTATAACAAGCAAAGATAACAGAGCCGATCAATATTTCTCTCTCTCAATCTCTTCCCCTCTCTCTAAAATCAGTAAATAAATAAATAATAAAAAGTAAAATATATGTAACCAGCTGAAATGTCCCTCATTATCATTATTACTGGGAACTACACTAGTCTAATTGTTCTCTTTTCTCAGGCAAAGAGAATCAAGTGTAACAATTGGTACCATTAGAGAAGATGTATTCAATTTCTGCCAAGCACCATATCAGTACAAAGAAAATTTTTCCCTCTATTTATTAAGGCCCATGTATATTCTAATTCAATTTTTCTCAATTCCCACAAAACCCTCCTTTGTTCTTTTTTTTTCTTTATTGTTCAGTTTATTAATTACATTGTTTCCCCTTTTTTATCCCCCTATATCTCCCCTCCACCCTGTACCTATCCCACCCTCCACCCTCACTTCCCCCTCCCCAATGTCCTCTTCCACTGTTGCAAGATTTTTGTCCAATCTCTTGCTGTACTTCCCACAACTCTTTTCTCCCCAAGAATTGTCAGTCCATTCCCTCTCTATGTCCATGTTTCTGTTATATTCACCAGTTTATCTTGTTCATCAGCCTATCAATTCACTTGATTTTTATGTTCATTTGTTGATAGATGTGTATTTGTTGTTCATAATTTATATTTTTACCTTTTTCTTTTCCTCTTCTTAAGGAATATCTTTCAGCATTTCATATAATACTGGTTTGGTGGTGATGAACTCCTTTAGCTTTTTCTTATCTGCGAAGCACTTTATCTGATCCTCAATTCTGAATGATAGCTTTGCTGGATAGAGTAATCTTGGTTGTAGATTCTTGCTATTCATTATTTTGAATATTTCTTGCCACTCCCGTCTGGCCTGCATCATTTCTGTTGAGAAATCCGTTGACAATCGTATGGGTAGGTAACCAACTGTTTTTCTCTTGCTGCTTTTAATATTCTCTCTTTATCTTTTGCTCTTGGCATTTTAATTATGATATGTCTTGGTGTGGTCCTCTTTAGATTCCTATATTTTGGGATTCTGTGTACTTCTTGGGCTTTTAAGTCAGTTTCTTTCACCAGGTGGGGGAAGTTTTCAGTCACTATTTCTTCAAGTAGGTTTTCATTAACTTGCTCTCTCTCTTTTTCTGGCACCTCAATAATTCGGATGTTGGCATGCTTGAGGTTGTCCCAGAGGCCCCTTACACTATCTTCAATTATCTGAATTCTTTTCGTTTCTTGCTTTTCCAGCTGAGTGGATTTTGCTTCTTTGTATTTCAAATCTTTGACTTGGTTCTTGCGGCCCTCTGGACTGCTTTTAGGACTTTGTGTAATATTTTTTATTTCAGTCTGTGTGTGTTTGATTTCTAGTTGGTCCTTTTTTTATCTGTGAGGGTCTGGTTTGTATCCTCAGAGGTCTTGTTTATTTCCTTGAGGGTCTTATTCATTTCCTTGAGGTTCTCATTCATTTCCTTGTAATTCTCATTCATTTGCTGGTTGGTCTTGTTTATTTCCTGGTAATTCTCATTAAGTTGATCGGCCTTTTGTAGGAGCCTCTTGAAAAGCCTTATAACCGTGGTTTTGAACTCTATGTCTTGTCTTTTCTCCTCCATTTCTCTCACACCTGATTTCTTTCCATATCTCTGCATGGTGGCTGCTTTATGTGGTAGACAGTGGCTCAGCCTCCCCAGTTACCTGAGGTGGGTACTCTTACTGCAATCCTTTATGGGTTGTACAGTATTTTTTAATTTAAACCCAGATTGGTGTTGTTAGCCCTAGGAGGGTTTGACCTCCAGGCCAATTGGCTGTGAAGGGAGACTGTGTTCAGGTTGGATGGGCAGAGTCTCTGAGCTGGACAGGCAGCCTCAGTGTCAGCTGCGTTCTATGTGGCGCTCGCGCGCGGGTCTCTGTTGGATGGGGATGGCTGCAGACACCTCCAAGAGAAAGCCGCTAGTCTCTTCCCCTTGCCAGTCAACTCTGCCTCTCCCCAAATGAGTCTGCACACCCAAAGTCTAGCCCAGGATTGTAAAATAGATGGTTTCCGGAACTAGGAGACAAGTTTCCAGGGGGCAAGTCATGGGTTTGCGCGATCCTTGCCTGGAAACTTCTTTTCGCAGACTAGGAGCCTCTGCCGCGCCCCGCTTCCAGGGTGCGTCCTCCGGACCTCGGACCTCGCCTGGCACTGGAGAATCTGTGCAGTGGGACGTCTCCGCCCTCCCCATTTTAGAAATCCGGCCGGGGTTGCTGCTCCAGCCCCAGCCCGCACGTGCGACCAGGACAGCTCCTAACCTGTTTCTGTCTGAAAGGCTGCGCTCCCGCCGCTCCTGAGTCTCAGCATCCCATCTTTACTCTTATTAGTGGAGTTTTCATTCAGCCAGCTTTCTGGCAATTCTGGATGCTGTCTGTTCTGCTGTTATGTTGTAGTTCTTAAATCGTTGCGCGGGGCAGAACAATAGGTGTTTACCTATGCCGCCATCTCGGTGTTTCTCCCCTTCCTTTGTTCTTAAGGGCACATGTTCTCCTGCGTTTTATTCCCTTACTTTATTTTCTATGAACTTTCTTTTTCTTTTCTCCTTTACTCCTTTAACTCAGCTTCTTAACTAATTTTTTGCTAAACACTTCAAATTTTTATAGAACTTGTCCAAGTTGTACTCTCTCTTTCCTGTCAAGGATTTGTTGCTTAAGAAACCTCACTTTCCTTATTTGGATGCCATTTTATACTAAAGCCCAGAGCAGATATGAAACAGACCTCTTCCTCAGTCATTAAGATTCAAAACATAAATATAAATGTCACCGATCCAATAAGGTTTACAGGTTTACAACTGTTAGATATAGATACCTTCTTGTGTAAGACTACCCCACGAAGGTGCAAGGTGGCCCAGGTATGATTTCTCCCATATCCTTTTACAAGGAAGCGGGCTCAGAGCCATTCTCCAGGCCGGGTCAGAAACAGGACTTAGCTGTCCTGAACACTGATCCAGGCAAGCTTGTGTTTCCTCTTCCCGAGAAGATCAAGTTTCATCTTCGTGAACACTGCCCTGTTTTCTTTCACTTTACCAGCGGCAGTTTGTTTAGAAAGTGACAGAGACGGGAGAGAGGAGCTGTGGAAGAAGTGAGCCAGCGGGGCTGGGTGGGTTCAGAAAACAAGTGAGGGGGTTCAAAAGAAGGGCCTTGTAGTTTAGAAGAGGAAAGGCAAATAAAACTGTGCCTCGTGGAAGAAAAAGCGGGAAAGGGGAGGGCATGTTCTAGAGAGAGAAAGAGGGAGCTGCATGGAGCACTTTAGAGAAAACTTTCCTCTGTATCAACGTGTATGTTGAAGGGGTGCGCTTCCCCTGCAGATCATGCCCCACCCGCCTTTCCAACACAGCCGCCTCCCGCACCCTCCAGAGCCCTCTCTCACAGCACAAGGTTCAACCTCTGCCCTTTTATCTGCTTCTCCCAGTCAGCATTTATAGAAGCAATATTTCATGTAAATGTGCTCAAATCTCTCTCCTGTTAAAGAAAACTCCCTCTCATGCTCACATCCCTATTATTCTCTTCTCCTTCAGACAAATGCCTTATGTTCCTCTCATTCCACAACCTGCAGGCAAGCTTCTGCCTTACCCAGATGTTGAAATAGCTGGGTTCTGATATTCCCCTTGTTCCTAAATCCAGCAATAGAAAAATAATCACAACCTATTATTTTACTTCACTGTGGCATTTGAGATGAATAGGTTTGGCAATAGATTTAGGGATTTCGCAAGACCATCTTTGTCATTTGTCGCAAGGCACCAAATGAATGCTATTATTGTCTCCCTCTTACTTTAAGTAAGTAATCTTACAAGTAAGTGTTTAATTATTTCTAGTTTCTTAAAAAAAAATTTAAATTCTGTTATATTTTAAATTAATACATTATAAAATTATGCAAACTTTTGAAATGCTTTTTTTATTATTATTATTTTAATGTCTTGGCTAAAGCCCCAATTACTGTGACTAATAAAAATCTTCTCTTGACTATTTTTTTCTTAATATTGTCCCTTCTTTGGGATTTTCTGGTTACTTCTCCCTTTCCTGGTTACTTCTTCCTTTCTCTCTTCCCATTCTTGTTTCATTTGTTTTAAATGATAGACACTTTTGCCAAAACCAGTCTGGCTCAGTGGATAGAGCATCGGCCTGCGGACTGAAAGGTCCCAGGTTTGATTCCGGTCAAGGGCAGGTACCTTGGTTGCGGGCAGGTACCTTGGTTGCGGGCAAATCCCCAGTAGGGGTGTGCAAGAAGCAGCTGATTGATGTTTCTCTCTCATCAATGTTTCTCACTTCCTATTCCTCTCCCTTCCTCTCTGTAAAAAAATCACTAAAATAAAATTTAAAAAATAAAATAAATGATAGACACTTTTTTAAATATGTCTTTATTGATTTCAGAGAGGAAAGGAGAGGGGAAAGAGAGTTAAAAATACCAATGATGAGAATCATTGACTGGCTGCCTCCTGCACGTTCCCCACTGGGGATCAAGCCCACAACCCAGCATGTGCCCTTGACCAGAATCGAACCTGGGACCCTTCAGTCCATAGGCTGATGCTCTATCCACTGAGCCAAACCAACTAGGGCCCTTCTTATTCCATTTGTGTGCCCTTGCCTGTCGCCTAGACAGTGGTATTCCTTGGGCTCTGCCCTGTGCTCTTTCTTTTTTCATCAACATATCCTACCTGGGTATTATCATCTATTTCAATAGCATCAGCTCTCCCAATGAGCTGATAAATCTTTAATCTACCTCAGTAGGCTAAATCTTGTAAACCGGTAGAGTTCAGATTGCTTTAACTTTAACCTACAATAATTTTTGTACATTTTCTTTAGATAGTTCACAATATAAATATAACACTGTAATCATATTTTCACAATGTAAATTTTTTATATTGTGATCTAGGACACTCATAGTTATAATGGATAGAGATAACTGAGATAGAGATAGTGATAAAGAGAAAATATATTAGTTAAAATACAAGTTCTGCTTTAACAAAGAGATCTCAAAATGCAATGGCTTAGATAAGAGAACTCCTTTTTCTTTTAAGTGAAAATCCAGTCTAGACAATTCAGGGACTGAAAGAGTGTCTTACTTGTTATGCTGCCATTTTTGTCAAATGGCTTGCATCTTATGGCCTATGGTGGAAGTTCCGACTATAATCATCCTGTCTGCATGACACCCAGTGGGAAAGAAGAAAGGAGTAGCACTAAATCTAATCTTTCCTTTTTTATTATTTACCTCTATTGTTGAAAGTTATATAAACGTATTCTTTTTTTTTCCTCATTGACCTCTTCTTAGCCCACCCCTCCCTTCACCCCAGGCCTTCACTTCCCTATTGTCTGTGTCCATGTGTATATACATATAAATTATTTGGTTAATCTCTTTCTATCTACCCACCCACCCCCACCTTCCCTCTGAGATTCATCAGTCTGTTCTATGGTTTATGTCTTTTGATCTATTTTGTTCATGACTTTATTTTGTTCATTAGATTCCTTCCACATATGAGTGAGATCATCTGATACTTGTCTTGCTCTGACTGGCTTATTTTGCTTAGCATAATAATCTCCAGAGCCATCAATGCTGTCTCAAAAGATAAGAGTCCCTTCTTTTTACTGCTACATAGTATTGCATGCTGTAAATGTATCACAGCTTTTTTATCCACTCATCTACTGATGGTCACTTGGGCTGTTTCCTGATCTTAGGTATTGTAAATTGTGCTGCTATGAATAACCCTCCCTTTTTTAAGTCATGAACTGTAAGTTGTATACATCACTTCCACTCATACTCCAATCCCCAGAACTTGGCCATGCCCACTCCCAGACAGAAACAAAAGACAGTTGTGATCAGCTAAAACTCAGAAGTTCCATTATTAATAGAATTGGAGAAGGAGTAGTAGGGTGCAACCAACAGTTTCTATGAAACAAATATTTCTCAAATCAGTATTTTCACTTACTCTTTTTGATAAACTGTATTTTCTCCTTACTTACATTCTAGTTCATCTTTTAAAATCTTGGTCATGATTCAGTGATTATGATAACATAACCCACCTATAATGGTGAATATAGTTTGAAAAATATTGTTCTAAGCTTACTGTGTCAAATATGGTAACCAGTAGCTACCAGGGTGATTAGGCACTTGAAATGTGGCTAGTCTAAATTGATATGTGTTGTAAATAGAGACTCCACACCAGATTTCAAAGCACAAAAAATATGAAAAGTATCTCATTAATTTTTATGATGATTAAATGTTGAAATAATATTTTGGATATATTGAGCTAAGTAAAACAATATTAAATCTGTGTCTTTTTGGTGTATGTGTTTTTTTAATTCTTTATTGCTTAAAGTATTACATTAGTCTCCTTTTTCTCCCATTGACCTCTCCCTGGCTGCCCCCATCCCCCAGCACATACCCTCATACCCCACCCCCTTGTCTGTGTCCATTGGTTATGTTCATATGCATGCATACAAGTTCTTTGGTTGATCTCTTATGCCCTCACCCCCTGCCTTCCCTCATAGGTTCGGCAGTCTGTTCAATGCTTCTATGACTCTGGTTCTATTTATGTTATTCATTATATTCTCACAGAAAGAGAAACTTAAAAAAAATCTCATTTACCACTGCAACAAAAAGATTAAGATACCTAGAAATACTACCATTTGCAACAGCATGAATGGACCTGGAGAGCATTATGTTAAACTAAATAAGTCAGTCAGAGAAAGATAAATATCACATGATCTCACTCATTTGTGGAATATAATGAACAACATAAACTGATTAACAACAGATCCAGAGACAGGGAAGCATCCATCAGGCCATCAAACCTCAGAGGGAAGATAGGGGAGAATGGGGGTAAGGGGAAGACATCAACCAAAGGACTTGTATGCATACATATAAGCCTAACCAATGGACACAGGCACCAGGGGAGTGAGGGCATGAATGGGAGAGGAGTGGGAGGGCAATAGAGCAATAAGAACACATATGTAATACCTTAATCAATAAAGATACTTAGGAATAAATTTAACCAAAGGACCTGTTCTCAGGAAATTACAAGACACTGAAAAAAAGAGATAGAGGAAGACATAAACAAATGAAAGAATATACCGTGTTCATGGATTGGTAGAATCAACGTCATTAAAATGTCCATACTACCCAAAGCAATCTATAAATTCAATGCAATCCCCATTAAAATACCAATGGTATACTTCAAAGATCTAGAACAAACTCTCTAAAAATTCATCTGGAACAAACAATGACCCCGAATAGCTGCAGCAATCTTAAGAAAGAAGAACAAAGTTGGAGGGATCTGAATAGTAGATATCAAGCTATATTACAAAGGCACTGTTCTCAAAACTGCCTGATATGGGCACAAGAGCAGACATACAGACCAATGTAACAGAACAGAGAACCCAGAGACGGACCCAAGCTATTATGCTCAATTAATATTTGACAAAGGAGGCAAGAGCATACAATGGAGTCAGGACAGTCTTTTCAATAAATGGTGTTGAGAAAATTGGTCAGATGCATGCAAAAAAAAATGAAAGTAGACCACCAACTTACACCATACACAAAAATAAACTCAAAATGACTAAAGGACTTAAACATAAGATAGGAAACCATAAAAATCCCAGAAGAAGCCATGGACAGCAAAATAGCTAGACTTTTGTCATAGCAATATCTTTACCGATACAGCATCTAGGGCAATGGAAATTAAGGAGAAAATAAACAAATTGGACTACATCAAAATAAAAAGCTTCTGCACAGTGAAAGAAACCATCAACAAAACAATAAGAAAGCCTTGTGTGGGAGAACATTTTTGCCAATGTTATCTCTGATAAGGGTTTAATCTCCAAACTTATAGGGAACTCATATAACTTAACAAAAGGAAGATAAACAATCCAATCAAAAAATGGGCAAAGGACCTCTTTAAAAGAAGACATCTTTTTTTATGTGTGTTTCTTAATGTATTTTTAATTATTTCAGAGAGGAAGAAAGAGGGAAACATAAATAGAAATATCAATGAGAGAGAATCATTGACTGGTTGCCTCCTGTACACCCTCTACGGGGGAAGGAGCCCACAACCCAGGCACGTGCCCTGACTGGGAATCAAACCATGATTTCCTGGTTCATAGGTCAATGCTCAACCTCTGTGCTCTTTTTGTTTGTTTAATGTGGCTACTAGAAAAAGTAGTTACAAATGGGGCTCACATTTACTAGTATTTCTATTAGATCACACTGCTCTAAACTCTAGATGAAAACAAAACCCCTGTGAATATTAATACTTGAATATCCCACAAGTACTTTCTGAAACTAGACTATCTTTCATACCTTCAGTTGCCACCCTGTCCTTCTGTTCCCACCCTGTTTCCTGTTTTACTCAATCAGTTAAAGGCAACACAATTCACTCAGTGACCAGCCAGGAAAATGGAAAAACACATTCTTCTTTATCACTCACATTCATATATTTATTGTATACTATAATTTTACCTTTTAAATATGATATACATCTGTCAACCTCTTTTCAAGCTCATTTTGAATACCCTAGTTCAAAATACCATCATCTCTGGCCTATGTAAATGTATCAATGCCCATTCTATCTCCCTGATTTTACATGCTATTTACCGCTACTAGACTGTAAAATACTTATTTTTTTAAAACTAGTTGGATGAACAAATGGATGAAATGGTTTATACGGTTAAAGATTGGTAAGGAGCAGCATATTTAAAAGTCAGTAACAACATTTGTTTGCATAGCTGATAGTGAAGGCAGCTGAGACCTTTGTTAGGCACAGCAGGCCCAAGTCTGTTTGTGAGGCCGACTACCTTCCTTTCGTCTTTTCACTTTTTTAATACAGAGAAATACTTTCAGTTATTCTTCTGCGACTGGCTCTTCATCTGCAATCCAGCAATATCCCTAAAGTCAAAAACCTATTCATTGAATCCCTTGTCATTTCCACAGAGGTCTACTGAATTCTGAAACTGCTTCAACACTTAAGGTAGGCATATGTAACAGAGGACTTTCAGTCTCTGACTTGCAGTAAAATAACTATTTTGAGCCTGTCCAATATTGCTTAAATGGTCATTTCCCTTACCAACTATTCATGCAAAAGACATGAGGAATGCCATAAAAGGTGCTCTGGGGAAATGGAAGGAGGGAGTAAAAGAGAGAAGGGATTTAAAAGCCGATTAGCTGCTTTATAGTAAAACCCAAAGAAAGTGAGCACTTACAGGAATGTGGGTTTTATCCCTCCAAGAATTCTAGCTACCCAGCCAGGAATTAACCTTGACCCCTTTACTGTAATTAGGCCCCTGGGCGCAATGACCCTTCCAGAGAACATTCAGAGACTTTTCGTTTGTTTAGACATCTGGTGGGGGGTGGAACTTCCTGTTTGTTCAGAGAGCAACAAAAGGCCTGGTTGCCCTGAGGAAGGCTTGGGACCAGACCAACTACAGGGAGTCGGGCACAATACAGTCTGGTCTCCTCAGGTGTCTTCTCCCTGCAGCATGGAGAAGAACAAATTCCATCCAAGTCTTATTGTCCTTTTTCTGGTCTTCCTGCCTGCAGATGCCTCAGTTTCTGGACAACCGTGAGTTTCTCATAAAGCATAAACTTAAAGAGTCCTTTCCTTCCTTTTTTTTTTTTTTTTTTCTGCTTTGAATTGAAATACTCTGCGAGCAGCGGCGCGCGCACGCGCGCGCGCGTGTGTGTGTGTGTGTGTGTGTGTGTGTGTGTGTGTGTGTGTGTGTGTGTGTTTTAAGCTCTTGCTTGGTTCATTAAAATGCACTTTTAAGAATTAAGAAAATTCTTTCCTTTATTTTAAATTCTTCTTTATGTCATTCATTTTTCTTCCTTATGAAACTGTCACCTTCTTATCGCTAAGGTCTCTTTCAAGATGATATTTTATAAACCTGGTTTATTCATTCTTTAGTTTTTCTTAACCATTTTTCTCTAATTCTCTGGAACTCTGAATTCCTAAATTATCCAGGGATATACTAGGACTGTCTAAGGGGCATTAAAAATGGATATTTTTAGTGAAATCAGTTGTCAGATTCTCACATTCATATTGATCTGCTAGACACCATGCTATTTATCCTTCCTTACCTCCCCTTTCTTAATTACCCATCTTCCATTTGATGAGAAAAAAAGAAATCTTTCCCTCAGTCAAATGTTACTGTGGAGCATTGTCCTGGAGTATAAAAATTATCAGAGTGCCAAAGAAAGGAACAATTTGAAATACTGATGTTTATTTTGATAAAGCAAAGGATTCTAATTAAGGGGAAAAATCCTTTAGTAGTTCATGTGGTGACAATTTGTTTCAACAAAATTGAAGGAAGACCTAAAGGAAATAACCAACTGACAGATGATTAGAAGCAATTCTTTTTTTTTTTTTAACAAATTAGTGTTGCTTTATTCTTTTTAAAAATATATTTGTATTGATTTCAGAGAAGAAGAGAAACACAATGATGAGAAAGAGTCATTGATCAGTTGCCTCCTGCAAGCCCCCACTGCAGATCCAGCCTGCAACCTAGGCATATGTCCTGATCAGGAATCTAACTGTGACCTCCTAGTTCATAGGTCAATGCTCAATCACTGAGCCATGCCGGCTGGGTGAAGCAATTCTTAATAAATAGGGCACTGGGTGATTTCTAGCATTTAATGTAGAAGGTTTACAAGAACTAGTAATAAGGATATAACATGTATAAATTATAATTTACAATATATGTTCATTTGTTTTTATATATTTTGTTATATGAGTAAGACTTTTGAAAATAAATAACTGAATCCAGAAGAAAATTGTTCAATATTTACAACTTCAGGGTCACATTACATTTAAAAGAAGAGTTAAAATGAAATTTATATACCCACATATACTATTATCTCTACCAGTATATATGTATATATTTATACTTATAAATAAAAAAGCAAGAGTAATCCATAAAATATTTTGAAGAATAAAAATCTTAGGATAAACTTCTGTGTGGTAATTGGCATGAGGGAAAGGGGAAAGATGTTAAATTTCTGATCACAATGAAAACACTTTGATTTCTTCTTTTAAATATGTTTTTAAATTTTTGTATTGATTTCAGAGAGGGATAGAAACATCAATGATGAGAGAGAGTCATTGATCAGCTGCCTCCTGCATGCCCTTTATTGGGAATCAAGCCTGGAAACCTGGTCATAAGCCCTGACCAGGAATCAAACCGTAACCTTCTGATTTATTTTTTAAATAAGTTATATTGGGTATCTTATTTCTCTGATATTTAAAATTCCCTGGAAAACTTATACAAGAATATGTTTTATCTTAAAATATCATCATAAAGCCCAGTGGGTGTGGCACAGTGGTTGAGTGTCCACCTATAAACCAGGGGGTCACAGTTCGATTCCTGGTCAGGGCACATGCCTAGGTTGCAGACTCAATGTTATCTTGAAAATATGTAAGGACTGCATGCTGTCTCAAAATTATTATAAAAGTTCTGTAAACAAAAATCCTGGTTGAAAAAATGGTGAAAGGATTAAGCTGTAGTAGTCCAGTGATAGCCAGAAAGAAAGGGGGCTGGGGAAAGTGGAAGAGAACATTTGAAACCTGTATGGTTTTGTTAACCAATGTCACCTAACAAACTCAATTAAAAACTTTGAAAACTACAGGCTCAATAAAAGTATATATGAGGGTACTGGAAATGTTTCTGTTTTGCTCATGAGTTACCAAGACTCAAAAGTCAATCACTAGAAGACCATTTTTGAGTGGAGCCATTGTCTAGCCAGGAGTTGAAAGGCAAATATTTAAAGTGCAAACATCCAGGGTTATGTAACACCTATGCTTACCACAACTGAAACCTTAAATTAAGGACTCACTTGCTTTAAGTCTCAGATTCCACATTTGTAAAGTGGAAAGCAAATACTTGCCATACCATTTTTCTCAGGGCTGTTGAAGATGATAGATAGATAGATAGATAGATAGATAGATAGATAGATAGATAGATAGAAGGTAGGTAGATAGATAGATAGATAGATAGATAGATAGATAGATAGATAGATAGAATATAGATAGTCAATGAAAGTTCTATAAATTGATTGGTTTTTCAGTGTCTTACCTGAAAGCTTGCTTGGTTTCTACAAAAAATCTTAATGTAAAATAGATTTACAACATAAATATATATAATTAGCATATTTTTATTTTAATTCAGATGCCTACATTCTTAGGTTTCTTAAAGGAAGGTAAACCTACTAATTTTAATCTATTTAAGGCTCACCTCAAGCAAAATGTTCCCTGCCATAGCACTGGTGATGGACAGGGGAATAATTCTCATATATGCTGTTCAACAGCAAAGACTAATTTCATGCTTATCAATACATCTTCTCTTGGTTTAGAACTAATGATAATACCCATAATTTCTATAGAAAATATTGCTGTTGATAGCAATGCCTCTTCTCTAATTGGACTTCCCCATTTCCAGGCAGTATATGGCGTTGGTCCCCTCCCTGCTCCACACTGAGACCCCTGAGAAGGCCTGCCTCGTTCTGAGCCACCTGAATGAGACAGTGACTGTGAGTGTTTCCTTGAATTCTCTCAGGAAGAATGAGAGCATCTTCAATGACCTGGTAGCAGAAAAGGACTTATTCCACTGTGTCTCCTTCACTGTGAGTATGGCTGTTGGGCTGAGTATACTTGTTTCTATTAATCAGGGCCACAGGGATCCAGAATCCAGTCAAGATAAAGTTTTGAGAAGCTGGCAAGGACTTCAGAAAGGAATGTAAATGTAGTAACTAAGTGTAGAAAGTAAGCAGCCATGCAAGACTTTGTGAGATACAGCCAAAACTGGTTTAGCTCAGTGGATAGAGCATCGGCCTGCGGACTAAAAGGTCCCAGGTTCGATTCTGGTCAAGGGCATGTTGGTTGCGGTCACAGCTGATCGATGATGTTTCTGACTTTCTATCCCTCTCCCTGCCTCTCTGTAAAAAATAAATAAAATATTTTTTTAAATTGTATATTTATTTAAAAAAAGAAAAAAAAAGAACTTGTAAGATATAAATATTTATAAGCATATTTAAACCAACTTAATGATCAAAGAAAGTTTCTATTAGCAAAAGAAAAAAAGCAGCATGCACTAGGTAAAGGGAAAAGGTGATTTCTTAAAATTAAATGAGAAAAAAATATTAAAAAGCAAACTAGGCCAATATTCAACATAAGCCCCAGTGGTGGGCTGACAGGAATCCATCACCACATACTCTTTCTAAGAGTGAAAGTTATGAAATTACGATGAGTAAATATCCAATAACTCTTCAGTGTTGCCCATGTATAAAATGCTCACAACCTATAGTGATAAAATATTGCAGTTTTCTTTCTCGTAGGCTTAAATATGCTTTTACCATGTCCTGAACATTGGTCAAGTTCAGTGTATAACTGAATCAAGAGTGATCTATAAGATGATGTGAATCTCATTTATGACCTTTCTTACTGAGTATTTTTCTCCATCTTATGTCCTGTCTCCCTACTTGTAAAATAACAAAAGTAATTCCTGTCCATGCCAATTTTCTGTGAGAAGAATGAGGGAGAGAAGTTAAGTAAAAGAGGCAATATCTCCAGGGAGGCGTGGAACAGGGATGGAGGAGGAAACATGGAAGACTGAATGGATTCTCCGGATCTCTCCTGTATTTCAGGTTCCAAGAACTTTATCCAGTGAAGAGGTAATGTTCCTTTCTGTCCAAGTGAAAGGAGCAACCCATGAATTCAAAAGGCAGACCACAGTGCTGGTTAAAAACCAAGAGAGCCTGGTCTTTGTCCAGACAGACAAACCTATCTACAAACCAGGACAGACAGGTACAAAGAGGCCAACAGTCAGGACAACTTCAAAAAGGAAAGATCCTCCCCTACGTATTTCCCAGTCAAAAACCCTATAATACTGGTTTCTTAATAGTTTGTCTTACCAGCCTATAGGCCTGGTTTAAGATTTCTAGTGATGAAAAATATTTCTGTTTCAGTGAAGTTTCGTGTTGTCTCATTGGATGAAGATTTTCACCCCCTGAGTGAGTTGGTGAGTCTCCTAATATCTATACAGAATCCCTATTATCTGTGTAACCTGATTGGGAGTCTGTTTTGAGTGCTGGGGGAGGACCAGGGAAAGGAGAAACCTGGTATCAATAACAGTAATTTCTGGCATTACAATAGCATAAGATCCTCTTTTAACAGTATCCCTGGTCAAGAAAGTAGTCAAGTTTTTCTGTCTTGGTACTGAACTTAGGCAATTATTACTCAATTAAACTTAGAAAGTGCTCAATCTCAAATACATACAGATATGAAATATATATCTCAACTATATACATATATAGACTTTTGTATCCATTCCATAATAGAAAGTAAGCTCCTTGAAAGCAGATATATTGTTCTTTTGTGCATTGCAATATTTCTAGAACCTATAATTACACACAGCACATAGTAGGTACTTAAAAATATTACTTTTTAATAATGAATAAACAGTGATAGCAGAGGAGCTGTTGCCATCCTTCTTTATTATTAGAACTACCTAAGAATTCTGTGATCCATCTTAATATTTGGGTCTGAACATTGTTACTTATAGTTTTGTTGGTATTTTACATCTCAGCCTATAAAATTTCAAGTCAAAAGAGTGTACTTTCCTGGGATGCCATACACATTTAGGTAATGTTAGTAAATCCCATTCCTAATGAATGGTAAGTTCATATATGTATTTGTTGCTGATAACCTATTACATTCTTATCATTATTTATTAATTGCTTTTAAATGATTAGTTAAAAGTTCTTTAAAACTTAACCTGGAATGTTTTAATGTGTTTTACTACAGGTAAAGTTATTCTAAATAAACTATCTTGCTTATCAATCAGAAGTGAGAATATTTGTGAACAATTCTAAACTCCTTTATTTCTCTTTTCTCTTTCAGATTCCACTAGCATACATTAAGGTCAGTGAAACAAAGCATTCCATTATTACATGCAAAATAATACATTTAGGGAAAATGTTCTTATTTGAGAGGTTCTTCCAGAAACTTGTCATTAAGGGAGAAGCCTTCAAACTCATATGACACAGATGGTTCTAACTCATCTCCCCTCCCTTCTCCTTATGACCATCCCATTTTCCTCTTTGTGGGTAACATAGAGTTTCTATAGGTTCCCTAAATTGTCTCTAATGCTCTCAATTAATGTGTCTGTAGGACCCCAAAGGAAATCGCATCGCACAATGGCAGGAGCTCAAGTTAGAGAGTGGCCTCAAGCAATTGGCCTTTCCCCTCTCATCAGAGCCATTTCAGGGCAACTATAAGGTGGTGGTACAGAAAGAATCAGGTGAAATGACAGAGCACCCCTTCACCGTGGAGGAATTCGGTATGAATTATGGAAAATCATGGAATATTTTTCTTCATATTTAAACTTCTAGGGCCTAGAATTTGAGCTTATTTTGAATCCCTTCACTATTCCTGGGTGACAGTGGGGTTGGAGTAGAACCAATTATATATACCTTACTCCCATTAAGACAATTAATGCTTTGTGAATAAGACTTTATATACTTAGTTATATTTATAGCAATTTTTCATCTCCAAAAAATAGAAAACACCCTTGTTTTAGTAGAATCTTCCTAATTCATTAAGGTTACAGGGGTCTGTCTCGTTTTTCGACCTGTCTCCATGCGAGCAAGGTCGATGTATTGGAGAAAAGAGCTGCCTCTTCGGGAGCCTAAAATACTATGAGGGAAGTGTTACAACAAACCTGGAAATACTAATTCCTCAGAATTTGAAAACTAATCACAGACATCCCTTATCTCCTATCAACAGTGCTTCCCAAGTTTGAAGTGCAAGTAAAAGTGCCAAAGACAATCACTATCTTGGATGAAGAGGTGATTGTGTCAGTGTGTGGCCGGTGAGTGTTTAGGGGTTGTTGTTGTTGTTTTTTAATCTTTTGGGGAGGGGCATTATTTTTAAAACACTCACCATTTGGAATATTTTGGCTAGTGTTTCTAGGAGCAGTGACAGTGCACATACTTGAAATAGATGAGAGCATCCCGCCTCTAGAACTTTCCTCTCCTGTTGCCTTTCTATTTTCCCTTCTTATTTCCTTTCACGATTTTATCAGCATTATTAGAACTATCATGGCACAGGCAACTGTCCCTACATAGACTAGGCTACAAAAGATAGCTTTTTAGATGAAAATTAAAAATTAAGGGGGAAAAAGGCATGATAAAAGAAGACTATAGTAAGTTTCAGCATGTTGCACGGGAGAATTCTAGAAGAGAAGGGTCACTACTTGGCTGTAATGTTTGAGCCTGCAAATGGGAAGTACAGATTAAAGGGAAGAGAAGGGAGTAAATATCCTGTAGCTAAAAGAGGAAATAGTCATAGGTAGAAAATGTGGATTTTTCGATGTCTACTTTGATTCATTTGGCGATGTTCTTATGACAGATACACGTATGGAAAACCAGTCCCAGGACATGTGAGCATGAGCATGTGCAGGAAGTATCACCATCCTTCTAATTGCTTTGGTGGAGAGTCACAAGCTGTCTGTGAGACACTGAGTCAGAAGGTCGGTGGAAAACTCTTCTAGGGATTAATGCTGACGGCATTGTTAATAGCTGTGAGTCCCAACATGGTGCTAACTCAGAAAAATAGAACCCTATAAGAGAATTCTATGCTAGCTATAATAGTTTCTTAGAAATAAGTGAATTAGCACAGTAGGAATTATGTCTTTCTTATAATTGTCCATTATGGATGTTCTTGGTGTAGCGAACACATGGAATGATGGAAGCTGAGCCAACTCCAATTTGGCATCCATGTGTATGAAGGGAAGAGAAAAAAAACGTACCTTTTAACTACCTTGTCTGGGAAGAATGTCAGTTTCATTCTTTCTATGAGCAAGAATGTGTCACATGGCCCCACTTAGATACCAGTGAGGCAGGAAACACAGTCCCCAGATAGGCAGCAACTTTCTAGCCATAGCTGTACACTATGGTAGCGGAGCCAGATTGGTGAAGGGTTAGCGCCCTATTACAGTAAGATTTATCCCCAAAATTTTAGAGCATTTCTATCTCATTCAGTCTAGGAAATCTCAAATACTAAGGAATACACCTGTCAATTATAAACCAGATACTGTTGTAAAATGTAATAATAACCAATCCTTAGAGATATTGCATTCTTACAGGAAATACCAAAATTATGTTCCCTGTCCCCCCAAAAAATCCCACCAGATTAACTGACCCCTGGCCTGTCTAGTATTACTTTCTTGTATTTTGTTATCCCCTCCTAGCTAAACAGTGAGGGCTGCGTCTCTCAGCAAGTAAAAACCAAGGTCTTCCAGATGAAGAGAGCAGGTTATAAAATGGAACTTGAAGTGGAAGCCAAGATCAAAGAAGAAGGAACAGGTTTGAATACCATGTGGGTATGGGAGAGAAGGCGGTGGACATTGATGTGTAACCTTTGCCAAAGTATGATTTGAAAGGGGGAAGGTAGTATAAGAAATTCAGGCAGATCATCCTTCCGAAAAAGTGACTTATTTTTTTCTTCTTTGTTCAGAGGTGGAGTTAACTGGAAGAGGGCTCAGTGAAATAACAAGTACTATAACTAAACTCTCATTTGTGAAAGTGGACCCACACTTCAGACAAGGGATCCCCTTCTTTGGGCAGGTGGAGTATTTTTCAATTCACAAACCAAACTGTGCATCATCATCTAATAAGCACAGCATATTCTGCTAAAACTATACCTGATTATTGTTACCTGCTGATTAATGCAAGCAAAGGTATGAACCCATATAAAAACACATCTGTTCCTCTGTAACTTTGTATATGAAATCTATAAAATCATTCTAAAGCACCTGCAAAATTAGAATGTTTTTTGTCACTTCCGGAACAGTACAGTGTAGTGTCACTCAGTCTCCTTTCCACAGTTTCCCAGGCAATCTCAGATTTTTATGATATTTTCTCACAAGCATCTCAGAATTCATGATGGCCACAAACATTATCCTTCCAACACTGATTTCACATGGCAATGAGTGGGTAGACATTTTAATTTTTAATTTGAAGCACAAAAATTCTACTGTACCTATAATTTCTTATTGTATTTATAACACTTTTTCTATAAATGCAAGTAAAACAGTATACACAAAGGTAAAATACTGCTATTTAAGGTTCCCAGCTTTTAAAAATAGAAATTTTCTCACAGATCTCCAGAGAACTATTTTATCATTATTTTTTTCTAGTAAAGGCAGATGTGCAAATGGATCATTCTGCCTCCAGGAGTCTGAGGTAACAGTTGGATATATCTCATGTATAATTACTGTGTGTCATATTCTTGATGGAAACGCTATAAAATTTCAGCTGCGGCGAGTGCGAGAGATAGAGGGACTAGATTCAACAAAGAAGTGGTGGAGTAAATTTTAGAATGTTTTTATTATGGTATGACAGTAAACATATTCAGAAACTTTGGTCATATCCTAAAATGGAAGTACACATCATGTTTTAAAATTTCTCAGGTATATTGTACATTTTTTATGTTTCAGTCCTGCTAAATAATTGTTCCATTAGTCATGCGACTCATCAGAGGGGGGAAATCAGAATTTTATCCTTCTTTTTGTACATGTAGCTTACAATTCAATGACAAACTTAGATTTTGTTCATCAGTTACAAATGCTGATCTAAATCTTCCCCTGTGCTTCTTGCTGCCATAATAAAGTAACTTATACTGAAAAAGAATCAACATTTTCATGATAGGAACTAGACAGGTCATCTGCTGAATTTAATATTAACAATAATGTGACTTTAAGGCTTTATTAGGATGGTGTGCTTCTTCTCCATTTTACATTTTTACATGGCAAGTGCCTCAAAATCTGCCTGCTCTCCAAAAGATTGAAAATTCAGGTTGACAAGCAAATATCATGCATAAAACAACTAGAGAATCACACCAGACAATGTGTTAATTGCTCACTCATTATACAGAATATGACACCGTAGAAAGTTAGTTGTCCGCCACACAATACGAGGAGCTCGATTAAATTTGGGAGTGGGTTAAAATTTTTCAATGTTGTATGATTCTTGTGCTCTGTGATTCTGCAAAAGTAATATATGATACACAGCCCCAGAATACATTTTTCAGGTCACCCCAATTATGATCTCCATCGTGCTCTATCCTTTTACACTGCTTTTTAAAAAATGTTTCAATTACACTTTACATTCAGTATTATTCTGTTCTAATTTCAGATATGCAGCATAGTAGATGGATAATCATGTATTTTACAGAGTGGTCCCCCACGATGTTACAAGTACCCACCTGGCCCCATACAAGACTGCTTTATTTTTCTCCTTAGGACTGATTACTACTAAATAAGTGTATATTACTTACGCATTTAGTTAACATCTGTCTCTTAAAAGACTGTAAGCTCTATGATGGAAGGACCTTTGTTTTGTTCAGTGCTATAGCTTCAATGCTTGGAAATGTGTTCAACATGTAGGAAGCACTCCATAAATACTTCTGGTAAAATGAATATGTTGGGTGCCTATTGGAGATTAGTCACATAACTGATCCACAACTTTTAATCTTCAGGTGCGCCTTGAGGATGGGAAAGGTGTCCCCATGCGAAATAAACTCATCTACATCACAGCAAATGCTGCTAACCATGCCTCCAATGCCACCACTGACCAGTTTGGCCTAGCGCAGTTCTCCATCAATACCACCAACGTTAAGGATTCCTCCCTCTCTGTCGGGGTAAGCTTGGAAAGAAGCTACCAATAACATGAAGTAGCCTTGAAAAATGTTTGCAACCTAAAGTAATGAGATCTCCAAGTTTGTTTAGTCCTGTGGAGAGAAAAACACTAGAAACTAGAAACCAACTTAAGGTCAAATTTCAAAAACTTTATTAAAAAGTTTTTGCGATTAAAAGTGTGGGTTCTTCTTGCATATTATTACTAGGAGTATACAATGGTGCTATAGAAAACAATATTGCAATTTTTCAAAAAATTAAAAATGGAAATACCCAATGATCTGATAATCCCACTTAGGGGAATATAGCCGCAGGAATTGAAAGCAGTGTCTCAAAGGCATATCTGCATACCCATGTTCACAGCAGCACTAGTCACAAAGTGAAAGCAATGCAAATATCTTTGACAGATGAATGGATAAATAAAATGTGGCATATACATACGATGGAATAAAACTGAACTTTGAAAAAAATGAAATCTTGTCACATGCTATAACATAGCTGAACTTGGATGACATTATGCTAAGTGAAATACCCAGTCACACACAAAAAAACATACAAACAAACACAAATACTATATGATTCCAGTTATACCATGTATCTAAAATAGTCAAACTCATAAAAAAGTAAAGTAGAATGGTGGCTTCCCTGTGACTGGAAAGGAGAAATTAGAAATTGTTGTTTAATGGAAGTAGGGTTTTAGTTTTATAAGGTAAAAAATTTTGAAGATCTGTTGCACACTACCAAACTGTACATAAAATGGTTAAAATGATAATTTTATGTTGTGTGTTTCTTACCACAATTTTAAAGGTTTAGGTTCCATAATAAAATAAATAAGATTAAAATCCTGGCTTACCTCTTTTTAAGAGCAAATAACTAAAAATTTCTATACTTCATTTTCTTATCTGTAAAATAGACACAAGTCTTAGAAGTGTTGTGAGATTAGAGATATTACATATTAAAGCACATAGTAAGCCCCTTTAACTGTTAAATATTATTGCTGTAAAAGCTCATTTTAACATCATTAGCATGTTAGCTCCATAAATTATTGACCTTACTTTATTTTTGTCCTGCGATTCTAGTTTTCTCCACACTCTCTATACCCATATAGTTTGCTTTTTATAGCATTCAGTCCTCTATTTGTCAATGGAGATGTAGATATACGTTTATGGATATATGGTTACATAATAGATACTACATAATAGGGGTGATGAAAAACCCCTACCTGTTAGAATTTTTCATATAAATATAAAAAGGGATAAATAATATTTTATTAATTAAGCTGTAAATAGTTACCAAAAAAGCCTATACCTCTAATAAGTGAAAACTGAATGTTTACTCATTTATTTTATTAAGAAGTATCTCTGCTGAAACTGGTTTGGCTCAGTAGATAGAGCGTCGGCCTGTGGACTGAAAGGTCCCTGGTTTGATTCCGGTCAAGAGCATGTACCTTGGCTGTGGGCACATCCCCAGTAGGGTGTGTGGCAGCTGATCGATGTTTCTCTCTCATTGATGTTTCTGACTTTCTATCCCTCTCCCTTCCTCTCTGTAAAAAATCAATAAAATATATTTTTTAAAAAAGAAGTATTTCAAATACCTTCTCTGTACTAGACACTGTGCTAGTCCTAAAAAAATGAAAATATTATTTTTAAATGTTTACTCTTTTTAATGAGCATTTATATGTTATCACTGGCATATAGATTGAGATATGAACAAAATGGTTGACTGACCGAAGAGTCACCCATGCTACTTGGGAGGGGAAGATCAGTGTAGTGAAAGCCTGAAAGAAAGAAACACTAACAAACAACTTCTACCTGGAGAAAAATTGAAATACAACCAAATAATTCCTATGAAGCTTAAGAGTCCAGAATCACAAGAAGCATTAGAAAGAATCCATCTAAGACAGCTCAAGGACGTTAGCCAATTTACCAGCTCAACTCTTGAACTAATGCTGTTTATGGAAAGTATTCTCAAAACCCTTAACGTTGCAATATTATATTTACTCATAATACCTATTTGCAACCCGTCATGAATGAGGCATTGACTTTAATTTGTGAATGGGATTCTTCACTTTTTGGACATTATTTAATCTCCTCAAAGAGGTTTCATAGTGTCTCTGTCTGCACAATAAAGTGGCAAAGAAATGTCGAGCAAGCTAGTCAGAGCAAAGGATGTCTCCCTTTATACTCTTCAAAATATATAAACAGCAACCCAAGGAACCTCTTCAACATAAAGGCACAAACCATGCCTGCAATAGAAATAAACCAAAAAAGGAGGGGGGCTACTCTCCCACTCTTTACTATGAAGCAAAGGACTTCTAGGTGCTAGCTTAGGTAGGACAGTCAACTAATACAGTTTTGTGAGAACATTGGTTCTCTATGAGACATAAATTATACAATAATACTGTTTTTTCTAATTCATTAGGTCAAATACAAGGATCAGAGCCACTGTTATGACCACCAATGGCTGACTGAAGAGCACAGAGACGCTTACCACACTGCTACTCGTGTATTCTCTCCAAGCAATAGCTTTGTGCACCTTGAGCCCACGCCTGACGAACTGCGCTGTGGCCAAACTCAAACAATCCAAGCACATTATGTTCTGAATGGACAGGTCCTGAAGGAGCTAAAGAAGCTCACATTCTATTACCTGGTGAGAAGGATGACCACAGCACTGAGTCATCTGTAGACAAACGCTATCTGTGGGGCAAGATTTATGAAACTTGAGAAAGTCTGTTTCTCTTTTGAAAGTTTGACTTCTCATAGAATTAATTCTGGAAAGCAGGGGTGCAAAAAAAAAATAATAATAAGCCTGTCACATAGAGGGCAAGATCTGAGGTAAGATCATTTTCATTGCCTTTTTCCCCCCTCCCCAGATAATGGCAAAGGGATCCATTGTTCGAACCGGGTTTCATGTGCTGCTTGTGAAGCAGGAAGACAGTGAGTATTTTCACAATTCCGCATTCCCACCTCACTCTGACACATTCAGCCTTACACTGCAGAAATACCAGGACTCATTTCAAATAAAGAGAGGCAATCTACATCTAACCCCAATAAAAAAAGAAGAAGTTGAAGCCTAGCCGGTTTGGTTCAGTGGATAGAGTGTCGGGCTATGGACTAAATGGTCCCAAGTTCGATTCTGGTCAAGGGCGCATGCCTAGGTTGGCAGCTTGATCCCCATTGTGGGGTGTGCAGGAGGCAGCCAACCAGTGAGTCTCTCTCATCATTAATGTTCCTGTCTCTCCCTCCCTTCCTCTCTGACATCAATAAAGATATATTTTTTCAAAAAGAACTTGAAAGGAGAAAACTATTTCTTTTCTTCACCCCATATTTCTTTTCCTTCAGTGTATCCTGTTCAGATTTTTAAAATGTAGATATAGTGGTTTTTATAACCCATTCTTATTCCAAACTTTCAAACCATAAATATTCATGAACCACCTTTGCAAAACAACGTTTCAAAATAGTTTTAATCAATGGATTGAAGGTAAACTTTGGGAGTAGTTTCTATGTACTAGGTTTTGTGCCGAGTTGTTCATATTTGTATATAATTTTTCCTCTTCAAAGATAGTTACAATTTATGAAGAATTTAATTGGGTACTTCCACCATTGAATTGGATTCTCCCCAATATGGAACAATATAAATCTCTGATGATTTCCCCTATGCCAAGGAAGTCTGAAAGAACACTTACTAGAAAACTGTGACCTGCTCTTCTGTTGCTTTTTCATAGCAACACAAAAAATGTACAGAAGTTTGATAGAACCTCTGAAGAATCTATGTAGACATCAAAATATAACTTCCAAAGAAGCACCATGTTCCTCTTAAGAAGAAAAAAAAATAGAATATGCTGTTCATAGAGGTTTAAAAAGGAGATAAGGATAAATACAATGTGTTAAACTCTTAACATTATAATTCACAACTTCATCTTCTATTTCCCTTCTCTAATGTGAGACCTAGATCAAATGGCAACCAAGATGTCTCCATACACTTAGATAGCATCAGAACTTTATATAAGAAATTTAAAATTGGTGATAAATCATCATTTAAGAAAGAAAAAGAGGACTCTTAATACGGCTTCTTTTTTCCTTAAAACTAGAGTTCTTAGAGATATAGAGTTCTTAGGGATAGTCATCCATTTGTTACATGCTGTTTAATGTATCTATTACACCTACTAATAGAAATGGTATTAACCAGACCAGGCTCCTAAATGGCTTTGTGCAACAGAAAACATCCCTATTAGCCCTGGAGATATATCTAACCCATAACCCCTTCCTCACTGTCTCTGTTTTCCAGTGAAAGGCCATTTTTCTGTGTCAGTCCCTGTGGAACCAGACATTGCTCCAGTCGCTCGAATGCTCATCTATGCCATTTTACCTGATGGGGAAGTGATTGGGGATTCTGCGAAATATGAGGTTGAAAACTGTCTGGCCAACAAGGTGGGTGCTTCATACCATGAATTTTTCACATTAAATTAGAAGTTACTATCATTATTATTTTCTACATATGAGCATTGGGACCAAAGGGGTTAAATGAATTCCTACAGAACTTCGAGCAAGGTAATGGCAGAGGTACATTAAGAAGTCATGTCACTCTATGGATGAAGCTGGGGGGGTGGGGGAGGAAGAGGGAGAGTAAGGGCAGAGAATGGGGTAGGAACCAAGTGGAGGGAAGCTATGGGGGATGGGGAAACAGCTGTAATAATATGAACAATAAAGATTTATTAAATTTAAAAAAAGAAGCCATGTCATTGGACTCTTAGTGCAGAATTCTCATGTATTATCTCTTACCATATAATATGATTCAGAGTACCTTGTTCCCTTATTCTTTGATGAAATGTTGAGGAATATGTTTTTAAGACTACTAAAGAGCCAAAAGAAAAACACAAAAGCATCTAGAACTATTTGCATTCTACGTTTCAGTGAACAAACATTACACTGTATAGCAAAGGTAAAAATGGCGCCTCAATTTAATAAGCTGTAAAAATAATTAGATGTCATTATAATGGCTTAACTGGTTCTTGGAAATCAAAGTGAAGTGCCAACCACGGCAAAGTCAAACAAAGTGATTATGCATTGAATGTGAGCAGCACTCAGAAAAGGCAGGTGGCCCAGCCAGCATGGCCCAGTGGTTAAGCATCGACCTGTGAACCAGGAGGCCATGGTTCAATTCCTGGACAGGGAACCAGCCTGGGTTGCTGGTTCCATCCCCAGTGTAGATCATGTAGGAGGTAGCTGATAGATTATTCTCTCTCATCATTGAAGTTTCTGCCTTGCCCAACTTCTCTGAAATCAATTAAAAAAAAATTTTTTTTAAGAAAATGCTGGTGAATATATGGTTAAGTCAGGAAATTTGTTTTTCTGATCTTTCTACTTTCACAGGTGGATTTGAGCTTCAGCCCAGAAGTAAGTCTTCCAGCCTCACACGCCCAACTGCGAGTCACAGCTTCTCCTCAGTCGCTCTGTGCCCTCCGTGCAGTGGACCAAAGCGTGCTCCTCATGAAGCCTGAGGCAGAGCTCTCCCGGTCCTCAGTAAGTCCCCTCCGCCTGGGTCAGGGAGGGTCAGGGAAGGGTCTCAAAGCAAGAAGAAATGCCTTTTTGAGTAGATAGGATCTGTTACAATTATATTTATCTGCGAGTAAATTGTTTTGAGCTTTTTTTTTTTTTGGTGAGAAATGTATTACATATGAAGCTAGATAGATGGATAGATTATAATCCTATTTAATAAAGAGGTAATATGCAAATTGACCATCATTTCAACACACAAAGATGGCCGCCTGCATGTGGACACAAGATGGCCACCACAAGACGGCTGGCAGGGAATGGCAGTTGTGAGTGATCAGGCCAGTAGAGGAGGACAGTTAGGGGTGACTGGACAGTAGGGGAGGACAGTTGGGAAGGGATCAGGCTTGCAGGGAAGGACAGTTGTGTGGGACCAGTCCAGCAGGGGAGGGCAGTTGGGGGTGACTAGGCCAGCAATGGAGGGCAGTTATGGGTGACCAAGATGGCAGGAGAGGGAAGTTAGGGGTGAATGGGCCAGCAGGGGAGGAGTTAGGAGTGACCAGGATGGCGGGGGAAGGCAGTTAGGGGCAATAGGGCTGGCAAGAGAGCAGATAGGTGTCCATCAAGCTGACGGGAGTGGTTAGAGGGTGATGAGGCTGGTAGGCAGAGTGGTTTGGAGCAATCAGACAAGCAGGCAGATGAGCAGTTGGGAGCCAGCAGTCCTGGATTGTAAGAGGGATGTCCGACTGCCCATTTGGGCCCAGTCCCAGACTGGAGAGGGTGCAGGCTCAGCTGAGGGACATGTGCATTGAGCCTCTAGTATATATGTAAAATCATATTACATCCCAAGTCCCTAAATTCCTAGAACTTTTATGAAACCAATAATGGAGTTTTTTCTAACTAGTTTTAACATTTTGGAAAGCCTAATGGAAATGGTATCTTTACTTATATCAAGAATGCACAGGTTAAAAAAAAAAAAAAAAAGACTGTACAGTTTAAATGAAATATCAAATTTCTATTTTCATAAAAATTATATCAGTTAAAATACTGGATATCTTGAGTTGAACACAATTTCTAATGAAAGATGTTGTAATGTCTGAAAAATAAAACTTAAGAAAAATAAATTACTATATGATAAATGACATTAATAAATGAATTCTTTTAAAATATTGGTTTAACAAAAAATAGCAAGACGGTATGCTGGTGTGGAACAATAAAAAACTGCTTAACAACATGTTCTAATAGCCACTTGCTCATATCTTAAAATGTTTAATATGAGGCCAATTGGAATAACCTCTTATTGATGTTTTTACCATCAAAATTTTAAAAAGGGAAATTAATATTTTTACTTCCCTAAAAGAAAAAGTTATAAAAAGGTCTACTTTCTGGTCCCTCTAGTGAAATTTATTTGAAAGTATTAGAATATTTCTGAAGGAAGTATCAAGTACATTTCAATAGTGGGAGTAAGGGGATATGTGAAATGACATCAGTGTTTTGTGTTTGCATAACAAAATGTTATAATGCTCAAAGTTTTAATTATAGCAGCCCTGGTGGATAGAAAAAGTAGAAAATCCTATTCATTTGTTAATAATAAAGCAGAAGCTTTTAAGTATTTAGTAGTAGACCTGAGTGAGAACACTCATTCTTCTCAATCCTTGACAGTGTTTTACTAATGAAACACTTTGCTTCAGATAGCATAGGCCATTCATCCAGCACATATCTAGTACCTAATGTGTCCTATGTTTGTCAACTGTGTGTTGAGGTTCTAGAGATCTAGTGAATTATTGGAAAGATAAAAATCCATGCTTATATGGAACTAACATTTTCATAGATTAGATAGACAATCCTATCTAATAAAAGAGTAATATGCAAATTGACAGTACCTCCACTACACCCACAAGCCACGCTCACAAGCCAATCAGGAAGCAAGTATGCAAACTAACCCAATCAAGGTGGCAGTTAATTTGCATATCCAGATGGAGAGCATAGAAGGAAGTCAAGCACTGCAGATGGGAGCAAAGCTGCAAAGAATCAAGCAAGTGGGGTGGCAAAGAAGGGAGGAAAGCAGGCCAGGCAGGGGAGACAGGAGGGAGCTAGGCAGCAGAGGAGGGAGCAACACAGCAGAGAAGGGAGAAAGTGAGGCAGCAGAGATGGGAGTGAGGCAGCAGAGATGGGAGGGAACTTTGCTCAGGCTGCAGGAAGCCCTATTCTTGCAGGGATCTTCCTGCAACAGGCCTCTATTAATTATATAATACTAGAGGCCTGGTGCATGAAAATTCATGCACTGGAGTGGGGGTCCACCAGCCCAGCCTGCCCCCTCTCACAGTCTGAGAGAACCTCAGGGGTGGAAGGTGACCTGGTGATCAGGGGAAGGCAATTCCCCCATTACACCTCTGCTACTGCCACTGCCAGCAACGCAAGCCTTGGCTAGCCCTGGTTACCTGACCCTCAGGCAGCCCTGGGAGGCTGGGCAATTGCCATCTGAGGCTTGCCTGTGCCTCAGGCCAGCCCTGGGCAGCTGTGCAGCCAACATCTGAGGCTTGCCTGCAACTCGGGTCAGGGGTGCCTTGGAGGCTGAGGAAACTGGGGGACTCCGGAGGCAGGCATGCAGAGTGGCTGGGCCCACCTAGGGTGGGCCTGGCCATGCTATGCACCTACCACCCCAATGGGGCTGAGAAGACTGGGTGCCGCCATCTTTGAGAGCATAGCAGTCAATTAGCATTTTCCCTCCTTATTGGCTGTGGGCGTCGCCATCTTTGTGAGGGTATGATGGTCAATTAGTATATTCCCTCTTTATTACATAGGATACTGGGACATATTTATGCATTTCAGTTCTCTATTATATGTTTTGAAACTTTCTTATTTTTTCATATCACTTCAAATTATTAATATTTTAACAATTTCTTAGTGACTTCTTCCTCAGTAGTTCAACTATCCTTTCATTCTTTTATTTTTCTCTTTCATGGATGTTCTTTAGAAGCTTTAGACCAAGTTAATGGCTTTTCAGGCTTCCTCCACATGAATAGGAGCTCACTTTTTTAATTATATGTCACAGGGGTAGGGGGAGCATCAGGATTTTAGAGATGCTTAGGTGGAGACATGGCCAAACAAAAAGGTTGGGAACCACTGGTTTAGATTAATCTCTAAATTAGTAAGCCCCGTTTATAAACTGAGGACTTCCAAACAGCCTTTAGTCACCATGTTTAATTATGGAGAGCTTCTATTGCTAAAACTACACTGAGTAGCCAGATTATTATGATCTCTGAACGCATAATAATCTAGCCACTCAGTGTGTGTGTGCATGTGTATGTGTGTGTACGCGTGTGTGTATTAGAGGCCCGGTGCATGAATTCGTGCATGGGTGGGGTTCAGCCAGCCTGGCCAGGGGAAGAGGACTTGGGTGGTTGGCCAGCTTGCCTGCCTGCACGTCGAACTCCTAGTCAAGGGGAAATTTGCATATTAGTCTTTTATTATATAGGATTCCTTTGGAAAAATATAAGCAGATAAGGAAGATAAAAAAAAGTGTCTAATTTCATTACTCACTTTGCTAATCTAATCAATCAATTTTAAACTCCTGTTCATATCATTCATTTTTATATCTGTCTTACTCTTCCTTTTCAAATGAATTTGAAAACATTATTTTCAGTATTTTATGGTTAAAATTTTATGTATTTGTGAAGATCTGGAGCATTTTGTTCCCATGAATAATACCAAATAAAATACTATACTGTTAGAAGATATATACTTCTTTGTGTACCTGTTTAGAACATATGTCCATTAACTTTGTTATACACTGAGTCAGTTGCTAACCACCAGCTAGAGACAAAGCTATCATTTCATTCTACCATCTTAAAATTTTTTATAATGTCTCAAGTATAGCAGATCTCAATTTCTCTAAATAGTCACATTTCTTTCTACCATAGAGTCTAAGGTTTGCCTTTGAACTATGTAACAAAGTATTATGATCCTTGCTTATATGGCAATGTTTCAGGATTTGTTTGCTTTTCCTAAATTTTTATTTTCAAAATTAGAGGCCTGGTGCATGAAATTCATATTCCTCAACCCAGCCTGCACTCTCTCCAATCTGGGAACTGTCAGGGGATGTCCGACTGCTGGTTTAGGCCTGATCCTAAACCTGGTGCTAAACCATTAGTAGAGACCTGCTTCTGGGTCGGGGTTTCATATATAACATAGCAGCTCCCTCACTGTGATCTATTGAAAGTCAGCCCTCCACACAGGGTTTGTCTTGCTCCCATCCTTTCCCATACCCAGGGGTGGGCGGGCCACTCGCCCACTGTGGTGGCAGCACAGTGGCAAAGGAAAGAGAAGGACAGGGAGAAGTAGGGAACCATGCAGGGGTGGGGTGCCAATGGTGGCATCGGTGTATGTTACTTCCACCCCGGCCCAATGACTGTCACCTCCTCTCCCAACCCTCCCGGGGCCCTCGGCCCAGGCTGGGACAGGGAGCCAGGGGTGGGAGGTGGCAGATGTGAGCCCCTTCCCCAGGGGGGGGCAAAGGCCAGCTCCTTCCTTGGGGCCAGAGGACAACCTCCCACGATCCCTCCCCCCACACGCACCAAATGAATTCATGCACCGAGCCTCTAGTCTTCTTTATAAAATATCTAAGCAATGAAGATCCTCAAAGACTAATGATGATTATTCTTTTCTTTTATCCTTGCACATAAGAAAAATAAACCACAAATCAGTTTGTCTTTTGTCCTTTGCATTTCTGCAGGTTTATAACCTGCTACCAATAAAGGACCTCACTGGTTTCCCTGAAAGTTTGAATCAACATGAGGAAGCTAACGGTGACTGTGTCAGTGACCAGATCCACATCAATGGAATAATCTATTCCCCAATATCAAGTACAAATGAAAAGGATATGTATAGTTTCCTACAGGTAAACTCCTTCTATTGTAGCTGGTCCGTTCCTAAGGTTTACAAACTATTACATATTTTTTAAAATTATTTATTTAATGCCTTCGTATCATAGAGAGGTCAAGTGACTTCTCCAAGGTCACTATAAGTACCAGATCTACTAATAGCAAAGAGCCAATACTGTAACATTTTGGACTACTAATCAAGTTTTCTTTTTACTGAAATTCATTTCCTTATTATACTTATAAATATCAAATATATAAAATAATTACTGTTCAAAGTGTTTTTAAAAAATGAAATTACCTTGGTAGGTCTACCTGTATCCCCTCTACAAATGTGAGTATTAAAAGTTTAATATTAGCTCTAGCCAGTTTGGCTCAGTCGATAGAGCACCAGCCTGAGCACTGAATAATCCCAGGTTTGATTTGGTCAAGGGCACATGCCTGGGTTGTGAGCTCGATCCCCAGTAGGGGGTGTGCAAGAAGCCACTGATCAATGATTCTCTCTCATCTTTGATGTGTCTCTATCTCTTCCTCTCCCTTCCTCTCTGAAATCAATAAAAAATATTTTTTAAACTTTTTTTTAAGTTTTATATTAAACTAATTGGATTGTTTATTAATTTCCATTTTTAAAAGTATATGCCTATATTTTCATAATGTTTATGTACTGATTATTTGATAATTTTCTTCACAGGACATGGGTTTAAAGGTGTTCACCAACTCAAAGATTCATAAACCCAAAGTGTGTCCACACCATCACCCCCAACCCTATGCAATGCAAGGTGTTGCAAGATTATATGATTATTCAGGTAAAATAATAATAATAATAATAATAATAATAAATAATTGCCTAATATATTGAACCAAATAAAAGGGATTATTAAAAGATAAAATCTGATTTAAATTAACCAAAAAAGCTTGTGATTCAGATATATCAAGGTTACATAGCAATATGACCCCAAAAATTCTTGATTGTGTCAAGCCCCCACATATGTAAAGATGAAGAGAACCCACGGCAGATTGTGAAAAGTGTTAAAAGACGGGGAAATGTGCAGAATAAACGATTAATTCTGATTGAGAAATCAGGAAAGCCAGTCATAAAGAATTTGTATCTAGTACATAAAAATATTTGGAGTTCAAGAAAGAAGAGAAAGTTTTCAGGCATAGGATCAGTGTAAACAGAAACAGAAATGTTCACAAGTCGGGGCTACATTCTCACCAATCAAGTGAAGAAGTTTCTTAATGTCCCAATAACATCAGGCAATATATGGGCTATTTCTTTGATGAGCCAGATAGTAATCAATCTTTTGCTTCTAGTCTGAGATTGTCAAATCATGGTTGAACACAGGTTGAGTACAAACCAGAGTTTGTCAAATATCAAGAAAAAAAATTGCCCTAGCTGGTTTTGCTCAGTGGATAGAGCATCAATCTGTGGACTGAAGGGTCCCAGGTTTGATTCCAGTCAAGGACACATGCCCAGGTTGGGGGCTCGATCCCCAGTAAAAGGCATGTAGGAGGCTGCCAATCAATGATTCTCTCTCATTGTTGATCTTTCTCTTTCTCTCCCTCTCCCTTCCTCTCTGAAATCAATAAAAATATTTTTAAAAGGAAAAAATTCAATGATGAACTGTCTATCTGGAATTTAAATTTAAATAATTGTATATTTATAATATTATTTATAAATTATATTCTATAACCTTTTATCAGATTTACAGTTATGTATGTACAAGTATATATATGCACAAATATTTTTCCAGGGAGCTTTGTTAAATATTTGCTAGTACTTCATTAACAGAAGTTAAACAAGATAAGAGATCCTAACTCTGATTTCTGACACATAAGAAAATAAAGAGCTTTTTTTCTTTAATCTTCACCCGAGGGGTGAAAATATTTTTTTTCTTTTCTTTTTTTTAATATATTTTATTGATTTTTTTACAGAGAGGAAGGGAGAGGGAGAGATAGAAAGTCAGAAACATCGGTCAGCTGCCTTTTGCACACCCCCTACTGGAGATGTGCCCGCAGCCAAGGTACATACCCTTGACCGGAATCGAACCGAGGACCTTTCAGTCCAAAGGCCGACGCTCTACCACTGAGCCAAACCGGTTTCGGCTGAAAATATTTTTTTCATTGATTTTTAGAGAGAGTGGAAGGGGAGAGAGAAAGAGATGTGAGAGAGACACATAGATCGGTTGCTTCCCGCGTGTGTCTGCACCAGGACCAGAATCTGTTCTGCAACCCAGGTACTCTTTTTGGAATCCTTGATCCTTCCACTCCTATGGACTGTTTTGCAAACCCCATGTTGTGATGTCTGGATATGATTTCTCTTTTCTCCCATGGAGAAACATACCAAATAGAAATGTTGATTCCTCCTTCCTCCCACCCCCATGTCATAGAAATCTTCACTTGCACAATGTACAGTAGCCACAGAGGACACCTTTCTGCCCCACAGACAGTCCAAGGTTCTTTCTGCCTCTGCCTCTATGTTCTCTGTTTGTGATTCTCTTCCTCCACCTCACTCCTAGTTTATTTCAATAGTTAAGAATTCAGCTAAAATATTACCTTCTCAAAGAAGCTTTTCCTGAACACCCAAGTGTTCTCTCCTGGTTTCTATTTTATCATCTTGTTTATTTCTCTTATCACAGTCTCTTATAAGCTTGATCTTTATATTTATCGTTTCTGTCTCCTCCCTCACCCACCATAGAAACAATGAGTATGAGAACCAGCAGTGGTTATTTAGAACCTGTTTCAGAGCCAGTCAAAGAGACTGTGAGAAAATACTTTCCTGAGACGTGGATCTGGGACTTGGTGGTAGTAGAGTAAGTAACTTCCTTTATATAAAAGATACAACAGTAGACATTCCTCAGAATTTTCAATTTTTCAATGTCCCACTATTTATTTTAGACACATTGTTTTTTAGGAGAAATTGGACGTAACTACTTCTGCTAAAACACCTCACTCATAAATTGCATCAGAGCTAGGAAATTTTGCACAGATTTAATTCAAAAATGCCCCAAAACACGCAAAAGGCTAAATAAAACCAAACACTGCATAGGTTAACGCTTTAAAAAGACCTTTTATTGGTCAGCATTCTTGAATTAAGAACAGAATCAGTAAGGCAAACTATACACAATAGTGGTAGAACTGAAAATTATAAATTTGTCCTCAGTGGAATAATATTTTAGAGATCAAAATTTAAGAACAATCTTTTTACATATTTATAACTATACTAGAGGCCCGTTGCATGAAATTTGTGCAAGAGTAGGCCTTGCTTCCCTCCAGCTGCTGGCACCCGGGACCTGGGCTTCCCTCACAGAGGGAGGACCTGCCCACCTGCCACAGCCCGCCAGTCAGGGACCTGGGCCTCCCTCTGCAGGGCGATCATTGGTCAATGGCCGGGACCTGACCAATCACATCGCACCTGCCTTGGCTGGCCTGGTGCAAGTGGGTGTCTAGTGTGGTCCCAAATGGCCCTCTGGATGGTCATCCTGCCATTTGGCCATCCAGTCAATTTGCATATTACACTTTTATTATATAGAATTGTCTATAACAGCTATATGTCTGTAGGAGGTTCTAATATAGACTAGACTTTAAAATGATCAAATTTGGAAGAAAAGGAGCTATACGATCCTATTTTAAGCCTTGTTTATACTCTTCATTATTAGTATTTCTTCTGAGTTCATCCAAATCATGACAATAGAATCATTTATAGGGGTTCCTAGAAAGGATTTATTTAACTGTTTACTTTCTGTTCCTCATTTTGCCCTCCTCGCCAGCTCATCAGGCGTGACTGAAGTAGGAGTAACAGTCCCTGATACCATCACTGAGTGGAAGGCAGGGGCCTTCTGCCTGTCCAATGACACTGGATTTGGTCTCTCTCTTCCCACCACTCTCCAAGCCTTCCAGCCCTTCTTTGTGGAACTCACAATGCCCTACTCTGTGATCCGTGGAGAGGCCTTCACACTCAAGGCTACTGTCCTAAACTACCTTCCCAATTGCATCCGGGTAAGGACCTCGCTTTCCTAAATTGAACACAAGGTTAATTAAATTAAAATTGCATTCCTAGGAATACTACTAGTATCAAGCTCCTGTGTAGAAAATGTGCTTACCAGAAGAAGAGTTCCATCAGATATTCATATGCATATTCATAATTATGGTTGCTGATATCTCCAAATACCAGATTGCAACCTAAAACAAGTTTCTGGGATCCTTTTTTTTTCTTTTCTAATATTTTTAGATTAAATTTACTGGGGTGACATTGATTAATAATATTATATAGATTTCAAGTATACATTTCTATGATACATGATCTGTATATTGCATTGTGTGCCCACTATCCAAAGTCAAATCATCATCTGTCACCATCTATTTGGCTCCCTTTACCCATTGCTACCCCCCACTCTCTTACCTCTGTGTCTTGATTTTCAATTTTATATCAAACATATGGGTGAGATTATATGGTTCTTAGCTTTTTGTGACTGACATTTCACTTAGCATCATATTCTGAAAGTCCATCCATGTTGTCTCAAGTTTCTGACTCATCACAACCTTCTAAGGTTAGGAAGTTTGTGTCATATGAAGATTTTTGATATGGACATCAAAAATCAATAGGCATCATTTACATGTCTTAGATTCTTTAAGGTTTCATCCTCTATATTTCCCATATATTTAACTTTTCATGTATCATTATTGAAAATTATTTGTGCACATCTTACATCCACTGAAACCATAACTGTTTACAAATCTCATGCACTCTGCTGGGAAAGCTGAGAGAATGGTCAAGATTTCAAGGCCAAAGAAGTAGAGTTCCCACCGGCACATGTCATCATGACTTTTCCTCACCACATGAAAGAGCAGATTACACCAAATCTAATGGCCCGGCACACGGATTCGTGCACATTGAAAGGAAATTAATTAGAAGGTGGCCAGTGGAGTGGGACTGGGCAAGACAGCCGGATATGCCCTGGAGCCAGTCTCCCACAGTTCCTCTCCGGCTGCCCACGGTGCCACAGCTCGAAGGACGTCTGCAGTTACTGGTCACCGCAGCTCAGCAGTAAGCCAGATTTGGGGCCAACAGTGCCCCAGCAACAACAACAACCTATGGCTGAAAGTGGAATCGCACGGCCCCGTGAGGAAGGGGCTCCCTCCTCTCTGGATCCAGGGTGCGTCACCCAAGAACTACTGTTGCCAAATCACCACAGCTCGGCAGCTCCTGCATTGAGTGCTTGCCCCATGCTGGTCAGTGCACATCATAGCTACCAGTCAGATGGTCGAACAGTCATCAGGTCACTTGGGCTTTTATATATAGAGAGACATACTAATATCTCAAGTTCAATTCTACCTATAAGGTCTTCAATATTAGGCAACCTGAAATCTAACCACTCTCCACAACGTTTCATTCCACACCATTCTTCTTTGGTCCTCTGATCTCATCTCTGTCTAATGTGTGATTTCAGGTCGGTGTGCACCTAGAAGACTCTCCTGCATTCCTAGCTGTCCCAGGAGAGACGCAACAAGACTCTCACTGCATCTGTGGGAATGGACGACAAACCGTGTCCTGGGCAGTAACTCCAAAGTCATTAGGTGACGGAAAGTTTCCTAAAACTACTCAATCCTACTCCGAGATTGTATATCAGTGGGATTCTTATATCTAGTTCTACACCCCCACTCCAGGTGGTAGGACTTTTTTTCTTTGTCTAGAAGGATGTCTACAAGGATATTTTTACTTCCCTCACCTCCATTTCCACCTCAGATGCTCAGTATCATTATTCTCTAGTTTGTGCTGCTTCTATTCCTGTTCCTGTATTTTTAAAACAAAACTAAGAAGGGGAGGTACAGAACATTTCTAAATCTCGGAATTCAGAGGTATGGAAGAGAGGGGAGATCGTGCTCATTTCTACTGGCCCTTTTTTCAGGGACTGTGAACTTCACCGTGAACGCAGAGGCACTGGAGTCTCAAGAACTGTGTGGGACGGAGGTGGCTGTAGTCCCTCAATCTGGAAAGAAAGACACAATCATCAAGCCCCTTTTGGTTGAAGTGAGTAAGCCTGCCCATTTATAGGTAACAATGTGTCAATGAAAAAAAAAATGGTGAATTCAGCTGAGATTATACCTTTTAGGTAAGAAGGGCTGCATAATATACGGTCATATTTCACAATATTATTTGGTAGATGTTGATATACATATCTGTATCTGTCTCTATCTCTGTCTTTCCGCCTCTCTCTTCATTTATTTTCACATTTTCCCCTCACTTTCTCGTCTATCAATCTGTCTCCTTCATATTGCTTTTGCTTATAGAATTTATTTATATAATACATTTTAAAAATCAGTTCTAGTTCTTCTCTTTACTATCAAGAACTTTGTGGTAACCCTGTCAATACAAGTGTCCTGAAAGTCAACCCATTCTCTCCTCTAATTTTCCTTTCTTTCCCTATAAAGCCTGAAGGAATAGAGAAGGAAGCAACATTCAACTCCCTGCTTTGCCCATCAGGTAAGCATCAGCCTTAATAATTAAAATAACATTAACTAAAGTTTGTATAACATTTGAAGCTCGAAGAATTTTATATATTGCCAGAAGCCCAGTGCATGACATTCATGCACTCAGAGGGCAAGGGAGTCTTCTCAGCCCGCCTGCACCCTTTTGCAGTCTGGGAGCGCTTAGGGGATGTCCAACTGACTGCTTAGGCCCGCTCCCCATGGACATCCTTAGAGCTGCTACAAAGGTGGGCCCCTGCACTCATCATGTCAGCCCAACTTGTGGCTGAGCAGCGCTTCCTGTGTGGGAGTGCAATGACCAGGGGGCAGCTCCTGCATTGAGCGTCTTCCCCCTGGTGGTCAGTGCATTTCATAGGAACCAGTCCTTCCACTGTTTGGTCGATTTGTATATTACCCTTTTGTTATATAGGATTTCTACATGCACCCTATCAGTTAAGTAAGACCCAAAGAGCCATCAACACATTTGATAAATGATAAAAGTGGTCTTAAAGAGGTCAAGCAATTTGATCTGGAGAATATCCAGAGCTCATGCATTTTGAGTCTTTTTCCCTTAAAGCAGCTGTGCAACCACCAAAATGTCTTTTTGACCAATGTGTGATGTGGCTATAGGTAGAAAGTGGGTAGAATTAGAATATTGCCAATGGTATACTTTTCTGAATATTTAGTTATACAATATATGAGTAGCTGAATTCAGGCTACCCAACAGCATTTGATAATGGGACCATGATATTTCCTAAAGAAGTTGTCATATCCTGTACCATTACTGTTATATCACTATTTGTATGATGTAAATCCTGTACCTAAGGCTCTGTCAGTCATTTATCTGGGACTGAAGAAGCTTACAGTAAAAGATATAACTTTGTCTTGGTGGAGAATTTTCTAAACAAAAACATTTATAAAATTTAGTACACTGAGAAAAATATCAACACAATGTGTTCTTACTTCAAACTGATGTCAAATCAACATCACATATATGTTGCTTGCCTTTCTCTGTCTACCTACTAATTTCTGCCATTATGATTTTTATATTGTCAAGACTTCAAATATATAAAATCTGTACTAAAAATATAATTGCTTGGTTGTTTAGCCTTATTTATACATTTAAATGAATTTAGTATTATCACCAAATCCTTTTATCAGGGTTTCTCCAATTCTGAGTTCTTCATTTTAATTTATCTCTTATCATCTATCTAGAGCTAATCATGAGTTAGTTCTATTTAATTAACTTTAATTACCTATGTAATATAAAAATTCATTCTCCTTTTTAAAAAAAAAACCTTCATGTAAAAGCTAATGTCACCTCATTATAGCCTTTTTCGATCACCCATGTATGTTTAGAAATAATATGTGTAGATGAATTTGTCTTTGTATTTCTGATTTATTTATATGGCCTAAGTTTCGTTCTTTTACTTGCTTACTTTTACTTAGCAATTTGTCTTCCAAATAAATTCATGTTAAATTATAAATCTAGCTAATTCCTTTAAGTTCCCTTTAATTTCATACTATAATATATCACAGTTCTGCTTGGTTTTTATACTCATTCTCAAATTGTTTTTTTCCAATTATTCATCAGAATAAAGGAATAAATAAATACATGCATGCATACATACAGGGTGGGGCAAAAGTACATTTACAGATGTTCATATGGAAAATTATTCAATAGTTGATCAATAATAATAAGGATAAATTGTGTTCCATGTATTCATAACTGTAAACTTACTTTTGCCCCATTCTGTACATACAAAGTAAATATCAAAATACGAAATTCCTGATTAGAAGGCAGTAAGTATATTCTTAGTTTTAATAAAATAATTTTTTACTTAAATTCATGTTTATATTTCCACCAATTTACATTCCCCACAATGATCACCATCATCTATTACTATAAAAGTTTTTAATTTTAACCAAAAGTGTGGGTGAAACGATATATTGTTGTTTTAACTTATATTTCTCTAATCACGAGAGAAGATGAGCTTATTTGTACATGTTTACAAACTGCTTTTATATCCTTGACTATTCTAAACCGTTGGAGTAGTTTGTTCTTTTTCTGATTCAACTGTAGGACACAGATTCTTTATCTATTGAATAAGTTACAAATGTTTTGCTTTTTTTAAATAACTAAGTGTGGTTTTTTGGGTTTTTTATATGTATTTCTTTATTGATGTCAGAGAGGAAGGGAGAGGGAGAGAGAGACAGAAACATCAATGATGAGAAAGAATCATTGATTGGCTGCCTCCTGCACACCCTCTACTGGGGATCAAGCCTGCAACCCGGGCATGTACCCTTGACTAGAATCGAACCTGGGACCCTTCAGTCTGCAGGCCAACGCTCTATCCACTGAGCCAAACTGATTAGGGTACAAATATTTTCCTTTCTTTTGGTTGGTAGTTTGTCTTTTTACTTACGGTGTCTGTTTCCTTACAGAAGTTTTCTTTTTTTCTTTTTTTAAGTTTTCCTTTTTTTTAACATACAAATAATATATGCATAGTTAATGTAACTATATGTATTAAATACATAACTACATTATATACTTAACTACATGATTGAATTTAAATTTAATTATATAACTAATATAATTAAAAACATACACAAGACTTCTTGATGAGTTTGAAGATTTAAATATATACCAAAACCTCAACCATAGACATAAGCATCATCTCAAAAACTTAACTCTCATTCTATTATTTTGCAATAGTGGCCCAGTGCACAGATTCATGCACTGGTGGGAGTGTGGCCTGTGGGGATCAGCCCTCTGAGAGGGCAGCCATTCATTCCAGTCAGCCAAGTGGCTGTGGACTCATCCCCTGAGCAGCTGCTGAATGAGGAAATTAGTCTGAGCTGATATTTCAGTGTAATGTCTTGGGTAAAGGTGTGTTCTGTATCCTGGAGGAACCTGGCAGAGAGCTTTGCACCCCAAAGCCACTCAGTGAATGTCCTTGATGTGTGATGCCAGGTCGGTGACACTATTGGGGATATTCAGGGCAGCCATGCTCCGGGATCTTCAGCCATCAAGACAGCCAGCCACCCTGGGGGGTCCACAGTCACACCCTTCTTGCCATCCACCTGTGCCAGCTCCCTACACTCTTTCTAGAACATACCTTAGAGGGCCTGCATCAGCTGGGGTCAGGCCAGAGTCTGGATTGTCTCAAGTATTTGATAGGTGCAGACTCGGCCTCACCCTGGATCTGCTAGCAGCTGCTCCCACTGCAGGAGCAGCCACTCATCCCAGTCCGCTGAGCAGCACTCCCACTGTGGGAGCATACTGAACACCAGGGGGAAGCTCCTGCATTGAGCATCTGCCCCCTAGTGGTCAGTGTGCGTCATAGCAACTGGTCTACTGGTCGTTCTGGTCATTCTGCCATTTGGTCGCTGGGCTCATAAATATAGATGATAATAACATTTAAAATAAGATCTATCCTATTAGCAAATGTTTACGTATACAATACAATATTGTTAACTATAGGCACTGTGATGAATGGTAGATCTCTAGAACTTACGCATCTTGAGTAACTAAAACCTTGTATCCTTTGACAAATTTGTATTGATTTTAGGAGGAAGAAAGTACCATTAAGATAAATACACTTCACTTTTTTTCATCTTCATGTAATTCACCAACATTAGAATGGCAGCAAATGTATCCTTATCAGCAGCAATTATCTTATTTATTTTCAATGAGTCAAATTGTTCATCTTTGCCCCACCCCTATGTCTAAGGCTTCCATAAAAATACTATTTTCATATCTGGTGAAATTGATAAAAGTTAATACAGAGCATTATTATAGAATTTAGGAAATTTTTTATTTTTATTTTGTTTATGTATACATAAAGGTTTTGTTTTGTTTTTTCCTCTCACAACTGTTGATTAAAGAAGTTGGGGGTGGACATTAAATAAATCATTTTGTGATAACCATCTTGTATCAGCCATAGAATGATATCAGGGGCACTAGTAAATGTGCAGGCTTCTTTTGGAGTTCAACTCTATACACTTCGGGGAGGACAAGTTCTGAAAATCTCAGAATCCTGTTTTTTACACATTTAAGATATAAAAAACTGGAATATTAAAAGAGAGACAGCTTTTCAGAAGTTTAAGTAAGGCATAGTTCTGACTTATTGGTCTTAGAGCTCTTCAGGAAGATAAATAGCAGAAATAGTTTTCATTATGTCTGACTTGCTTTTTTTCTCTAGATGCTGAGGTGCCTGATCAAGTATCTCTGAAGTTGCCGCCAAATGTGGTAGAAGACTCTGCCCGAGCCTCCTTCTCAGTTTTGGGTAAGACTCCAGCCCACGTAGATTATTCTAGTACTAGAGGCCTGATGCATGAAATCCATGCAGGAGTAAGCCTTCCTTCCTCCGGCTGCCGGCACTGACTTCCCCCTGGCACCCGGGACCCAGGTTTCCCTCACATCCCCAGCTTCATCCAGAAGGTCGTCTGGAAGGACGTCTGGTCTAATTAGCATATTACACTTTTATTATTATAGATATTGACAAGTTTTTACTAAATTTTTTCCATATTTTTTTTATTTTTTTATTTTTTTATTTTTAATTATTTTTTATTGATTTTTTGCAGTATAATAGTAATACATGTTTTCCTTTCCCCCTCCCCCTTATCCTCCCCCCAGCCTCCCCCACCCCCCAGCACATATTCCCAGCTTCCCCCCCTCCCCGCCCCAGTGTCTTTCATTCATTGGTTATGTTCATATGCATGCATACAAGTCCTTCGGTTGATCTCCCCCCGCATCTGCCTCCCATCCACCCAAGCTTTCTCAAAATAATAATTGTAATTTAAACTTCTTTCTTCTCTCTTTTTTTAGGCTTGTTTATTGATTCCAATCATAGTTCTATCCCTGGAAGATTTACCTTTCCTAAAAAATCCTCATTTCTTTACCCCAGCTAATAATTTATTTACTTATGATTCTGAGAAGTTATCATTGATAAGCTTTATGACTTCCCGTCTCTCCCATTCCTTAGGAGACATATTAGCCTCTGCCATGAGAAACACACAGAATCTCCTACAAATGCCCTACGGCTGTGGAGAACAAAATATGGTCCTCTTCACTCCGAATATCTATGTTCTGAATTATCTAAATGAAACACAGCAACTGACTCCAGAGATCAAGTCCAAAGCCATTGGCTTCCTCAATACTGGTGAGTGACTGAATGAGTGAGTGAAAACTTCACAGTATTACTTCAACAATAGATTGGATTTCCCATTAGGCTTGCGTTACTTATCATACTATGATAGTTCTTATGATAAGAATACTAGGAAAGTTAGTTTCATGGTAACTATCATGATAACCTCCAAACCCCAATAAAATGTTTTGGACCAAAAACCTTCTAACATATGACAGCAAATTTTAAAATATATCACAAGGCCAAAGCATTTTGATAATTCTCTGGCTATAGCATGTACAATCTTTCATACTGTTTCATAAACTTCCACTCCAGGTTATCAGAAACAGCTGAACTACAAGCACTCTGATGGCTCCTATAGTACATTTGGGGAGAAATATAGCACGAGCACAGGCAATACCTGGTAAGAAAAAAAGTTTTTTGAGCTATTTTTGTGCCAGTTCACTTACATACATTATCATGATTATATTCGCAATAACCTTATCAAATATATATTATGAAGCCTATACTTGCTTTTATTAGATAAATACAGCAAGATTAGTAAGGTAACAAACAGAAAAGCTGAGATTCAAATACATGTATGCTACACTTGACCCCAAAATTCATCCTGTTAATAATACATCAAGGTCTTCTTTCTAAAATAATTTTTGTTTTGTTTTTTCTAAAAACTATTCCCATAATCATGAGCATATTAATGGTATGGTCAATGAATATATCATATAATTTCATGTTCACTTCAGATTATATATTTTTTTAGATCATACTCAACTTGACTGAGAATAAATTCACCAATACAAGGAAAGAAATGAGAAGGATCTATGATATGAAACAGTTTTTAAATCTCTAAGGCAAAGAATTATTAGAGGTTGTTATTGCATGTAAGAGTTGTCTATGAGAAGATCTGCCATCTACCAAAGGAAATCTCTAAAGAAAAGAAAGACGTAAAGCCTTACTCAAATACGTTTTTTTTAAAGTAACATTAGAAGTACTTAGACTCTTTGTAGCAAAGAGGATGTGCATCAGCAAGGAAATATAAGACCTAGCAAATTAATTTGAGTTAGCAAAGGAGATGGAAGCTCTACATACACAAGGATTCCTGTTAGATGACTTACATCAATGTAAAAAGTGTCCTATGAAGCCTAATGCTGCAAAGTGGTTGTAAAACCATTTATGTAACAACATAAATATCATCATTACTTCCTCCCCGGTCAGGCTCACCGCCTTTGTGCTGAAGACGTTTGCTCAGGCTCGGAGTTACGTCTTCATTGATGAAGCACACATTACTCAAGCCCTCGTCTGGCTCTCCCAGAAACAGAAGGACAATGGCTGTTTCAGAAGCTCTGGGTCACTGCTCAACAATGCCATTAAGGTGAAGTGTCCTCACACCTTTGATTTGCCCACCCTGAGGCAAATCAAGGATAAAAAGAGGTGGTAATAACCCAGGAATTCCTTATGGAAGGCATCAGAAGAAAATAAAACCTGGATAGTAGCAAGAAAGGGGGGATAGCATTTAGGTTGATTGTGATATTTTGCCCCATTGGGATGAATATGGGAAAGGATAAATTCCATGACAGTAGAAAACAGAGAGCTAAGAGTCTTGTCAGAAGTTAAATTACTCAAATCTCTCTCACTCATATTTATAGGGTGGAGTAGAAGATGAAGAGACCCTCTCAGCCTATATCACCATTGCCCTTCTGGAGATTCCTCTTCCCATCACTGTAGGTACCACCTCCTTCCTCTGCTGAGGCTTAATTCTGGATGCCATGAAACTACTAACTTGCTGTGTGAAATATCACCCTACTAAAAGCCAAGTGTCAGCTTTCCTTCTATGCAATTCCAATGCTTCCCAGCTCAATAGAGAATTTGGTCACTCCATTAAGAAAGATTTACACTTTCCCAGTGATGCTCCTGGGCTATTTATTCCCTAACCATCCTCCTCCCTAACACACACACACACACACAGAGAGAGAGAGAGAGAGAGAGAGAGAGAGAGAGAGAGAGATGAATGAATTCGAAAGATATGGCCTATGTTCCTGCTTTATAAATGAGAGAATACCAGATTTTAAAAAAATACTATTCTCTCTATCCGTAAGAATGAGGATAGACAAATGCATTTGAAATCATTTTCCACTTCCATTCTACAATCTGCATTTACCTGGGAATGCTAGCCTATCCTGTCCACACAACTCAGTTCCCTTCTTGTTGTCTCTTCACAGCACCCTGTTGTCCGTAATGCCATGTTCTGCCTGGAATCAGCCTGGAAGTCAGCAAAGGAAGGACGCCCTGGAAACCATGTCTACACCAAGGCACTGTTGGCCTATGCTTTTGCCCTGGCAGGTGACCAGGAAAAGAAAAATGAGGTACTCCAGTCACTCAATGAGGAAGCAGTGAGGGAAGGTGAGAGCAAACCTGAAATCTTTCTCCCATCCCACATTCTCTGTGTCAGATACTACTAAACTGCAAAAATCTCCCTTTCTTCCTCATTTTTTTGTCTATATCATTATAAAATCTGGGGTTTCTTAATCAATCCACACATCTAAAAAGAAGAGGCAGGATACTGTAATAGTGAGAAGTTTGGCCCCTGGAGACCGCTCCAAAATGTATTACTTACGTTAACCTGGAGCAAGTCACTTAACTTGTCTATATTTCAGTTCCCTCATCAGTAAAATGGTGACAACAGTATTTACCTCATAGGGTTGTTGTCAGAGTTAAATGACTTAATCCATGTAAAGCACTTAGTAGGGTATATGACACATAGTAAGTGCTATAAAAGTATGAACCACTATGATTAAGATATCAGTTCTTTTTTTTTTAGGATATCAGTTCTTAATATAAATATCCAACCCTTACCTGATGCATCATACTATCTGAAATATAAGTAAGAACTGAAGGCAGTAGCATTGTGAACAATTTCTGGTATTCTATGCTAATTTCACAAGACTGATAATGTTGACAAATCTTTTTATGGTCACATAATACTTCTTTATAAACAATGGTCTATTTGCGGGGAGGGTGTCAAGAAATAGAAAATAAAATGTAAACAACAATAAGATATCCAATAAAACATATCCTAACTTTCTCTCTTGACAGGGCCATTAATTGTTTATTCTTAAAATTGTATTGGGAAATATTTCAGACATACAAAAAGTCATAAAAATAATTAGCAAAAACCTTTATACTTCAAAATTAAAATATTACCATTGTAGGAAAAATTCCCTGTGTACCATTCCCACTCCCAAAGGGCATCATTATCCTGAACTTCTCATGACAATTTCTGTGGATTTCTTAATATTTTTATTGCAAATGTATCCTAAGTAATATTCAAAGTTTTTACATTTTTCATCTTTAGATAAGCAGTATCATACTTTTGATTATTTCTGCATCTTGTTTTCTTATCTTTTTGTTTGCCTTTTGTTTTTCTTAAGTTCAACATCATGCTAATCGAAGTACCCTATGTTGGTGTCTGTAACTCTAGTTCATTAATTTTCTTTCTTTTCTTTTTTTTTTTTTATTGATTTCAGAGAGGAAAGGAGAGAGAGAAAAAAACATCAATGATGAGAGGGAATCATTGATTGGCTGCCTCCTGCACACCCCCTAGTGGGGACCGAGCCCACAGCCCTGGCATATGCCCTGAGAATCAAACTGTGACCTACCGGTTCATAGGCCAATGCCCAACCACTGAGCCATAGCAGCTCTGCTCTAGCTCATTAATATCCACTGCTGTACAATATATTACAATACATAAAAGGTCGTGGTCTATATGGAATGCCTCTCCTCATGGATCTTTTCTTCTTTTTATTTGTTGTTATAACGAGCCATACTGCAGTGAATACATACATGTCTCCTTGTGCATGTGTGTGAATTTCTCTAAATTATTCTTTGAGACGTGTAATCTATATAATAAAGATCCAGTGGTTATAACGCTGTAATGACCAAAGACCAGTCACCAGGAGGTTGTATGCATGGTGAGGAAGGGGCAGGGACTTGACTCTGGGTCCTGTGGCATGCCAGGACTCAGGGGAGTCCCATGGTGCCAGCGGGACTCGGGGGTCCCGGGTCCTGTGTGATTTCCCGTGGGTCTGGGTCTCGCGCGATTTCGCATGCTGGGTCACTAGTTGCTGAATAATAGGCTAAGCACATCTTCTCTTTTGCTGGGTATTGCCAGTTGCTCTCCGAAGAGCTGTTCACTTCCCACAGCAGCGTAAATCGGTTCCCATTATTTCCCATCCTTGTCAGTCTTCGGTATTGTAAGGATTACTGTATTTTTTTTTCAATCTAATGAGTATAAATTCTATTATCTCAAGTAATTCGTGATCCTCACAAGAAACCTCTAAGGGCAGGCTTGATAGAAAATGTAACAAAACCCAGACAAGGTCTGCAAATTATCAGAAACAGAAAAATATGTCCATCAGTGAGAGAACATGCTCTGCTATTTTGCTTTCCCACCAACCCAATTATAGCAACCACTTAAAAACTTAGATAAATATGGGCTTCTCATTCCAGCAACATTTTCCTCCTTAACCTTGCTAAAACAAACCATGCTCAGATATACATAGCAGGAAAATCATCCAGATAAAGTTCAAGAGATTATTATAGAAATGCAATCCTCATTTTAGCTCTGGCTTGGGTACTTTAACCTTAACGGTGAATATATAGTCACTCATACATTGGTTTTTCTCATTCCCAGATAATTCTGTTCACTGGACACGACCTCAGAAACCCAAGGCAGCAATGGAACATTTTTACCAACCCCAGGCCCCCTCTGCTGAGGTGGAGATGACAGCCTATGTGCTCCTGGCTCACCTCACGGCCCAGCCTGCCCCGACCTCAGAGGAGCTGACATCCGCATCACACATTGTGAAGTGGATCACAAAGCAACAGAATTCTCAAGGGGGCTTCTCCTCCACCCAGGTTTGTGGTTTCCCAGAACCTTTTACTTCACCTTCAGGTACCAAAGGTTTTGAACAAGATATAAACATATCCAAGGATACAACATAAAGATGAGAATACTTTGAAATGAGGAAAATATTATTAGAATTCTGATAAATAAAGGAAAATAGGAAAGTCAAAGAAAGCTAAAAAGAAAATGTATAGAATTCTGGCACCCATCCCTATGTTATTATCATAGTCTCTTCTTTCCAATAACTACTCTACCTCCTGGTAAAGCAATAATGGCACACCACTGTCAATGTCATAGCAAAATGAATTTTTAAAATCTATTGATCTTTTGGAAGTTCTAAGAGTCCTTTTCAAAGTTCCCAGAAATACTACCCAAAACCCAATAATCTCTCCTTGAACATGTCTTCATTCTTAGGTCTCCTTTAACTGGTTTCTTTTCAAGCTGATACATTTTATGCTTTCTCTATCCATTTATTCATCAGAAGCATAAAGAACTATCTTTATTCATCCAAACTCCTGAGCCTAACAGTACAACTTTAAATCTAAAAAATTTATCAATACATACACAGCAGAAAGTTTTATCTTCAGAGAATGTAGCTGTTAGCCTATGCACCCATTACAAAATGCCATTCCATGCTTTCTCCATTGTGCTTAATGTTGTATTGTTCCATATGAATGGAACAGAACTAAATAATGTTGTTAGAATGATTAGCATTTATTTCTTATAAAGTTACTAGAGACCCAGTACACGAATTCGTGCATGGGTGGGGTCCCTGGGCTTGGCCGGTGACTGGAGCCTATCAGGACTGGCCAGCCAGTGGGAGGGACTGAGGGAGGTTAGCTGGCCATGAGAGGTTGGCTGTGGGAGGGCACTGACCACTGGGAGCAGCTCCCACATTGAGCTTCTGCCTTGAGGTGGTCAGTGCATCATCATATCACCAGTTGTTCAGTCGACCAGTTGTAATGGTCACTTTGGCTTTTATATATATAAAATATTTCAAAATGTCATCTAGGTTCAGTGTTGATGAGAATTAAAAATATGAATATGAACAGGAGAATTCAAGCTTCCAGTAAAAAAAAGGGGGGGAAAGGAAAACCCAAATAAAAATGCCAATAAATCAAGGAGATAATTATAATTACTTCCTTTGAAGAAATCGAAACATGACCTTGATCATGGCTACCAAAGACATTGGGTCTTTTGAGGCACTGACCTCAACAGCAGGGTAGAATTTAATTTGGGAGCTAGAGCATGACTGAACTTTGGTTTAACCACAGTTGTCAAGTTTTTGAATGCTTTGAGTGATAACTCAACTTTTTTTCACTCTTTTTCTCAATATGTAATTGAAAGTGAAAAAAGTATATTATACAGTATATATTATATATACTGTATATATCTACCTAATAAAAGAGTAACATGCTAATTGATTGTACCTTTGCAATACCTGCCAGCCAATCAGGAGTAAATATGCAAAGTAATCCAAAAAAGATGGCAGGTTAATTTGCATATGCAGGCACCGAGCAGCCAGGGGCGGGATGCAGGCATTCCACACTACCCCAGCCACTCCAGGCCTCTGGGAAGCATGGGAAGGCAGAAAGGTGGCTCCATCCAGAGCAAAGGTGGTGCCAGCAGCTGGGGGACATTCTTGCACAAATCTTCATGTATCAGGCCTCTAGTCCTCTCTAATAAAAGAGTAATATGCAAATTGACCATACATACACTACACCAACAAGCCAATCGGGAGCAATATACAAATTAACCCCCAACCAAGATGGCTGCCGACCACAGAGAGCAGCAGGGAGGCTTGGGTTTCCCTGGCGATTAAGGAAGCCAAGCTTTCCGCCTGCCTTTGCCGGCCTAGGCCTCCACTCAATGCTACAAAGTTTCAATTATAGATGATACATAAATCCCAAAAGAAATGGTGGCAGCCGTGGAGCTGGAGAGAGCAGAGGCTAGGGTTGCCCCTGGCAATAGAGGAAGCCAAGCTTCTGCAGCTCTGGCTGGCCTAGGCCTCCACTCCAGGCTGCAAAGTTTCAAGTATAGAAGGTAAATATCCCAAGAGAAGCATCAAACAGACAGTCAAATCTCAGAGGGAAAACAGGGGAGGGTGTGGACGTGGGTAAGAAATGAACCAAAGGACTTGTATGCATGCATATAAGCATAACCAATGGACACAGATGCTGGGGGGGGGCGGGGGTAAAGTACTGGGGGGTGAGGGTGACCAGGAAGGGGACTATGGGGGAAAAAGAAAACATATGTAATACTTTAAACAATAAAAAAAGAATAATACAAAAGAAAAATGCATAGTTATGACTAAGCTCTATAATATTTCTGACCCCCCAAAAATGATTTGATGAATAAAAAATATTATTCACCAAAACATATATTTTAGGCGACTAGCTAATGCCAATAAGTGATTCCAATTTATGTGTATATTTTCTACATTTTATGTCCCACATATATTTATAGAAAGAAAAGGAACAATTTTATGAGAAATAAAATAAAATATAGAGCATATAATCCAAGAAAGCTATGTGAATATTGTAGTGCTATCATCTATTTAAAGATTCTAACCAATAATGAAATTAGAACTCCAGTGTTTGAGCAGTGAGAGAAATAGGAAATCAAAGGCCCTTTTGTGGCAGTTAACTTGGACCTCTGAGTCCCCAAAGGGTTATCATGCCTAAGAGGTTCTTTCACTTGTCTCTCTCAGGACACAGTGGTGGCTCTCCATGCTTTGTCCAAATATGGAGCAGCTACTTTCACCAGGACTGGGAAAGCTGTACAGGTGACCATTGAATCTTCAGGGACATTTTCCACAAATTTCCAAGTGGACAACAACAACCGCTTGCTGCTGCAGCAGATTTCATTGCCAAAGGTGCCTGGAGAGTACAGCATGACAGCAACAGGAAAAGGGTGTGTCTACCTCCAGGTGAGACTCTTGGAGCAGATGAGGACAGAGGGTCCATAGTCACCATTCTCCCTGAAAAGTCCTAATTCAGGAAATGATGGAACAAATCAAAAAGTGTTGAGAAAGTTGGGAGAAATAATGGGGAAGGGGGAAACATAAATACTTGTTTTTGATATTCCACAGACATCCTTGAAATATAATATTCTCCCCCAAAAAGAAGATTTCCCATTTGCTTTGGGGGTACAGACTCTGCCCCAAACTTGTGATGGATCCAAAGCCCACACCACCTTCCAGGTCTCACTGAATGTCAGGTAAGACTTTCTGACTGAATCATGTAATTCAGTGTATAACAACCAATCTTCTTACTGGAACTCCCCACTAAGCTGAGCACTGGGATGGCGAATGTTTGTACTACAGTTACCAAAAAAGTGATATGTTCTTATGTTGATACAGAATTTCTCAGTGATGAGGTTCACATTGTACTTCCTCTACTTCCAGAATCCATTATTGTCACACCTCATTATTTAAAAGTTATTAATTTCCCTCAATAAGTAAAGGTAGATCATTATCCCTTGCCTCTGATCTGAATTTCTCATTTCATTATAATGTAATTATTCATCCTAATTTTATTCTATAATAGTGAAATCCTATATTATTCTTGCCAGAAAAGAGATGGATTTTTTTTGTTTTTAAAAAAGTTTATTAATCCCATCATTAAAATCTGCACAGTCACCACAAATAGTCACTGAAGAATCTTTACTCCTTCTGCTGTCCCATCTCCAGCTCACTTTTGCCAGCACCAACATTGGCCTTTGCAGTACCCCTGACTTTCTTTATTCTGTACTTGCATTCCTTACCCTGTGGTGTGGTGTGGCGTGTGTGTGTGTGTGCGCGCGCGCACGCGCGTGTTTTGTTTTTTATTGGGTTTTTTTTTGGGGGGGGGGGGTGTTAGGTCTTCTCATACAGGCCATGTCTTACAAGTCTATATTTGGGTTCATTTTTCTTTGCATAATCCAAGAATCACAAATCTCGCCAAAGCCAGTTGTCTTGCCACCACCAAAATGGGTTCTGAATCCAAACAAAAAGACGATGTGGTCTTATACAGTTTTTCCTGAATTTCTGTCTTAGGTACTGCTGTCTTCCCAGGGTAAAGGATGTCAATGACCATTTGTTTCCACAGAATTAGTCTGTTGGTCATGAATTTCCTGGTTTGGATAGTTACTGTGTCTTTCATGATAGCAGCAGTCTTCAAGTAGTCAGGAAGAAGAAAAAGTGAGACGAGGAATTCTTGAAAAACATAAATAGAAGGAAATTATGTCTGTCTAGTTAAAATTTCTACTGGCAATAGTTAAATCTCAGATTATATACCCCAAAAAATCAGTTTGGGGGAAAATACATATATAGAGACATACATATATAGAGATATAGAGATACATACACAACAGTATTCAAATAGCTACAGGGCTTATAAAAAATGTATCTGTCGCTCTTTCTGCCATCCGTCTGTGCCATCGTAAGGGTGCACATGAATGTCCTGGCTGATGGTCTCAGGAGTAACAACAATGCTGAAAAGAGAGGCAAATGCTAGGTTCTTAGTAGACCATGCTCCAAAGTCGTGATCCAGTTCCCAACTCTGATGACGCAGCATGGTTACACTGGCGAATTTAAAATTTCTGGTGACTACGGAGCCGGGAAAATTATTGTGAACCTCACAGGCAGGTTAGACAAGTGTGGAGTAATTGGCCCCAGATGTATGGACAACCTCAGCGGGCACCACGGACCATGAAGAAGCAAGAGGAAAACACAAAGGAGGGAAAATCCTGGGATTCTTTTCCTGGGAATATAATACATATGTGCAAATAAAATGTCTCAATGGGCACAAAGGAAATTTGTCTGTACCCAAAATATTAAAACCTGGTTGGAGATACTATTCAGGAAAAAAGTTAAGATAAAGTGTATGTAACAAATAACTAACACAGATTAGAGGTCTTAAGTCCAGCTATGCATCACTTGTACTTTTTCCTAAAACACACATCCTCAGAATCCACGCATGTGAAATTCTGATTCATCAGGTCTAGAGTAGGCCTGATCTCTGGGCCTTTAACAGGCTCCCTGAAAACCTAATGCAGAGCCAGTTTTCTGATCCACTTGAGTAGGACACTTAGGAAGACTCCCATAAACCTTCTAGGGCTGTTGAGTGTGGAAATAGAAAAAAAGACTATTTAATAACAAAGAAAACCCCAATTCCTTTCTTCCCTGGATCTTCAGTTACATTGGGAACCGTCCTGCCTCCAACATGGCGATTGTTGATGTGAAGATGGTATCTGGCTTCATTCCCCTGAAACCAACCGTGAAGATGGTAGGAGTCTCTATTTCATTTATTGTTTTATATTTTTCTAGCCTAAGACAATATATTATGACCCTATTAAATCAACCTCTATGAAAGACTGATACTTTCTCCAAACTTAGAAATATAATGTAGCATGTTTGTATTGGTGCCCACATGTGCATTGCACACTGCTGGAAGCCACACCTACTAGAAGAAATGTCAACAGGTTCCTACTTTCATGTAGCTCAGAATCTTGTAAAGTATCTAGATATAAACCTGTGAAAAATATATGAAAATGACGGATTGACATAAACTATAACTATTACAGAAGGTCAGACAAAATGAGGTTGCTATAAATTAAAGCAAGCAAAAGAAGTAACAAAAGCAAAATCACCTCCTGTATTAAGGAACAGAATGTGAATTAAACCTTGAAATATATGCAATTCCCAAGTTTAGAATATTTAGTTCCTTTTCTTCAGATAAATCAACTTTATACCTAGGCCATACTAAATCCTACATCCCAATTAACTTTTACTTTAAATTGTACATTATTACCTTTACTTACAAAAAAATATTAGAAGAAATGTTATCCTCAGGCTTAATTTAATTTGGTAATAAAAATTCTTCTTTTCTCTGGGTTTCCTAGGGGCTTTCTTCTGTTTATTAACATTTGTAATGTCTTCATTTTCTACAGCTTGAAAGATCTAATGATGTGAGCAGAACAGAAGTCACCAATAACCATGTTTTGATTTACCTGGATAAGGTGAGAGTCCTGCCACTCTAGTTGCAAAAATTCCTATATAATAAAAGCCTAATATGCTCAGTGTCTCCAGTCCAGTCATCCATTCAAACAATCAAAGTGTAATATGCTAATGATATGCTAAGGTTGCTTAACTACTCACTATGACATGCATTGACTCCCAGGGGTCAGATGCTCCAACTGGTAGGTTAGCTTGCTGCTGAGGTCCAGCCAATTGAGACTGAGCAAGATGGGCTGGACATGCCCTGGAACCCTCCCATGGTCCTTTCCTAGCTGGCCAACCTCCTGTGATCCTCCCCAGCCCTGATCGCGCACCAATGGAATCCCTCAGCCTGGCCTGCACTCTCTTACAATCTGGGACCCATCAGAGGATATCAGAGACCTCGTTTCGGCCCGATCCTACGGCCAAGCTGAGGGACCTCACTGGTACACAAATTCGTGCACCGGGCCTCTAGTAGAGATAATAATCCTTCTAAGGGAAGTATCTAGGAAATGAATGAAGGCATTTTTTGAGACACCACTTCTATCCTATATATTTGAAAATTCTAACATTAATTCCAGTACATGTTCTCTTCTCCTTCTTTATTTATATTTCATCTGGGCTATGGAAAGATATGGCTTATTATAATATTGGGATATTCATATTTCTAGGGCTTTATAAGCAAGAAATTCTCTAAAATATATGCTTATTATAACCTCAAGTTATTCTGAGTAATGTACGGAGGTAACCATTGGGTTTGTCAATTATTATAGCAATAATACATCAACAATATAAAAGGGGAAAATACTGTCAATCTCAGCAAAAACTTGGGCCATAAAGTAAACAGATAAGCCCACCAATAAACCATTCTAATTTTATATTTACATGTTGTACATACTTTATTTATTATAGATTGATGAATATTATAATTTACGAATTTATGAAACTTAAATAAGGTTATAATTATTGAACTTTTATATTCCTTTTTGAGTCAACACAACTATTACTACAAAGTAGAGAAATTAAACGGTGCCAAATTTCTGGATATTCAAAAATAAACATAGCTATCTGATCAATAAAAATCATATATCATTCACTTCTATGAAGAAAACATTGATGGGAATATATGAATTGCTTTATTTATTTAAGAAACAACTGGGGAGCTTTCTGCACAATTTAAGAACCCTGTTAGTTGATTGTTGTTTTTTTAAATGGGGTTTTGCCCTAGCCATGTTTGCTCAGTGAATAAAGCATTGGCCTGAGGACTGAAGGGTCCCAGGTTTGATTGTGGTCAAGGGCACATACCTCATTTGCAGGCTCGATGCCTGGCCCTGTTCAGTGTGCATTCGAGAAACAATCAATTGATGTATCTCTCTACATCAGTGTTTTTCTTTCTGTGTCTCTCCCCCTCCTTTCTAATCTCTCTAAAAATCAACAGGAAAATATCCTCGGGTGATGATTAAGCAAAAATAAAAAATAACAATAAAAATTTTTTTTTAAGTTTTTCCACCAAACATATGAATATTTAAAGTCATTCAAGGAAAAGAGAAGAAATCTAATTTAATTCCCTTTTGCTTTCTAGGTGACAAATCAGACAGTGAGCTTGTCCTTCACTGTTCTACAAGATATCGCAGTAAGAGATCTCAAACCAGCCATAGTGAAAGTCTACGATTACTATGAGACGGGTGAGTGAACAACTTTTACACACAAATTAAATTCCTGATCACAAAAATTTAGATTTCAGAAATAGGTAGGGGAAATTTATTACATTAACAGTTCTCATCACTTCTTTTTGTCTCTATCAAATCTGATTCTCCTCTCTTTGCCTTCTATATATACATTATAGAAACTGCCTATAGTGTAAATATATCAATTAATATGAAACACCTGTGATATTTAGTTCCTTTTCTCCAGCTAAATCAACTGTACAACAATATTAGATTTAAATAAATCCAATGTTGAACTGTCCTTCAGTAGTACAGGGTAAAGGAAAACATAATGTACTGTACTTGAAAAGTTAACATTAGGTAGCCAGCAATGCATCAAATGAATGCTGTTTCTGACAAAATACAATTTTTCCCACAATACTCTTTCACTAACCTATATACCTTAAATGTTTTGCTATCTCTCTCACTTCACCTAATGATTTTGTTTTTATGCAGATGAGTTTGCAATTGCTGAATACAATGCTCCTTGCAGCAAAGGTAAGTAATTCACAGTCCTTCCAAATGCAGTCATAACCCCTGTCTTGTTCCGCAAATCTCTTCCATAAAAATTTGGCTCAGCAGTCTTCATAGACATCATATTGCTCATAGTGTAACTTATTATAGAAAACTGCATCTATTTGGAGAGGACCACTGCTGGATAACCTCAGATAGTTCAGAGGATTGAGGATTTGATCATTATATATAAAGGATCTTGTTGCCCACTATATTAATTGGTATCCTTAGACACTATATTACCCAGATCTAAGAAAAGGAATCATCATTGATCAGAAAATCTAAGTTTATCTTAATTTTTTATTCTTTCCACTATCACACACAGATCAAGGAAATGAGTGAAGACTACGTCAATGAAAATGGCTTTGCTGGAGTCCCTGTTCCACAAACTCAGACTCCATGGAAGAAAATCATTTTTGTAACTCTGAAGCTTCTAGTCAATCCTTATCATGGTATCTGCAGTCATTCAATAAACATTTATTACATTTTCATATATGTGGTGAACTCCTTTCACGTCCTGCATGGTTCAGGGTTCAGGTTCAGAGTTCGGGCTGTGGAGGAGGCCATACCCAAATGAAAGATACTAGAAAATATTAATTTGGAAATATTGGGGGCCAGGCTAAATCTCTCTCAACTCAAGCAGGAAGGCTTTGCTCCAGCCAAGCGATCTCTTTTATTAAGACTACTAGGGGCCCAGTGCACAAAATTCGTGCACTGGGGGTGAGTGGTCCCTCAACCCAACCTGCCCCCTCTCACATACTGGGAGCCCTCAGGGGATGTCCAACTGATGGCTCACCCCCAGCCTGCCCAAGGCCTATAGCCTCTAGAGAGGCTATAGGCCTTGGGCACCCAGCCATCGTCCTGCTCAGCTCAGCCCTGGCTGCCTGTGACCACCCAGCCTCAGGGACTGGGCACTCCCTGCTGCCGCCACCACCGCTGCTATTGCCGCCGCTTCCCCACACAGCACCTAGGGGCTGGGTGCTCACCGCCACCACCATTTCATCTCCACCCCTGGGGCCCGGTGCTCGTGCCACTTGGCCCCACCCCCACTCCTGATTGGTGGTAGCATAGCCAATCAGAAGCAAAGGTATGGTCAAATTTGCATGCTTCTCTTTTATTATATAGGATGGGATCCACCCATAGCTCTAGGCAGGCAAGTCCAGTAGTAGCCAATCAGCAAGGATTTACATAAGATTAAAAGATGGATTAAAACTAGTGCTTTAGCTATCAGTCTCACCTAGACAGTGGGTGGTTGCCTCAGACCTTTCAGAGCTTCAAGGTTGACCAGCCTTCCTGGTCCCTTGTCCACACCTCTCTACTATTAAAGGCAATGGGCAGCTTCCAACACATATAAAATAAAATTCATGAAAGAAAATTTTATAGCAATCAAGGGCTGAGAGACTTCAGAAAATGAAAAACGTTACAGTGATGTTGGTCTGAGTAGGCTTCATATAGCTGTTGCAGGGAAAAGAAGAAAATATTAAATTATGTACTAAAATAGTGTAAAATTTGTTTGGTCATGGGAATGAATACCCTACAAAAAAGTCAAAGAGTGAATTTTCTAAGAAAATAAAATACTAACTTAACTGGAAAAGACTTTCCACATTAAAGAGAAGTAATGAAATGCAAAGTTGAATAGGAGACAGCATAATTAACTAGGACATGACCTGAATTGAGGGTTATGTGTTCTCAGAGCCAAAGCTCCCATTGACTAATATAAATAAATAGTCAGTTAACTTTGGGTTTCAGAATCAATAAATAATGATAGATTGAAAACTTTGAAGGTATAATACATGTAGAAGAGGGTTTCCTTAGAAGAAAAAATATATTAGCACTCAAATATTAGAGTGGATCACCTTTTTCTTGAACTCTGAGCCAGGATCAAAGACTAGAAATAAACTCAAGGAGGTATTCAGATAGAGTAAATATTGAAGTGTCTTTTATATGGATGGAGGTGCTCAAGCTTCAGGATTTTATAGAAGGAAGATCTCTGGGGAAGTCCTAGGAGTCCTTATCTCTATTTGATTTAATTTAACAATATTCTGGATGGTATAAGCTAAAAACTCAAGGGCTTTGAAATTCAAGCATCCTTAGCTCTGTCTCAAGGCTAAGAAAAAACAAAAGATAAAAGCTGTCATTTTTGTACCTGGTTCTATTCTAAGAACCCAACAGGTTTTAATATATCAACCCTATGAACCAAGTACTATTATAACAAATGAGGAAACAGAGGCACAGAGTGATATAACTTGCACAAAGTGATTCAGCTAGTAAATGGCAAAACTAGAATTCAATACCAAGAAGTCTGGCTCCCAAGTCCACACTCATAACCTCAAACCATGCTGCCTCTCCAACCCACTTCAGACAAGAGGACAGGAAAAAACATATTTCAGAGCTGAGTAAACATTATAATTAGTGTCAATTAACCATCAATCTAGAGCATAGGGGTGTGGCTAAAGAAAACAGGATAAAAGGATAATGTATTCCAACACTTTTTTCTTTGTTCATATGAAAATCATGACTTCACATGTACTTAAAGGGTATATTTGTTGCAAATCATTACTTGTATCTCCTGAACTGAGAAGACTTATTCCCAAAACATTTATATTTCACAGTATGATACAAATTTGAATAAAACAGCATTCCTCTCTAAGAGAAACTCAATGTGTGTGTGTGGGGGGGGGGGAGGGTACTTGAATAATTATACTACTAGAGCCCCGATGCATGAAATTCATGTATGGGTGGGGTCCCTAGGCCTAGCCAGCAATCAGGGCCTATTGGGGCCATCTCTCCCAGTCCCGATCAGGCCTGGGCCAGCCAGAGCCTGCCAGCTGTCAGACAAAGCCTTCCAGATGGAGCCTGCGGGACTGGGGGAGGGACCACAGGGGATTTACCGGCGGCAGAGGCCAGGGGAGGTTGGCTATGGGAAGCCCCCTGACTACCAGAGGGCAGCTCCAGGTCGCTCAGCCAGAAGCCAGGCTCACAGCTGGCAAATGTAGTGGTGGTGGTGGGAACCTCTCCCACTTCCGTGGCAGCACTAAGGAGCAGCAAGCCGAGCAATAAGGAGCCATGAGCAGGCAGGTGATAAGGAGCAAGAGGTCCTGGACTGTGAGAGGGATGTCCCCCAAGGGGTCCCAGACTGAAAGACTGAAGGGTACCCCCGACAGTGCACAAATTTCATGCACCAGGCCTCTAATTATGTATAAGAATCTGGAGTCTGAACATGATTCAGAAGAATTGCACCCTAAATGAGAATAAGTTTTAGTAATATTGAATACCAGAGGTGAACATGGGAGGGAGGCACAGAATAGAAAAGCTAGCTGACATTCCAAATATATCATGGCTATTTAAAGACAGGATGAAAATCATATAGGTTGAACTATATGAAACTATCATTTTTGTAGATCCAACATGGTCAAAAAGTGAAAAATCTCCTAATTTCCAAGGAAAGATTTCCTGACTTGGATACCCTAAAATGAGAAGCACTTAAACAGAAAAATGGATAGTATGACATTTATTTGTACATGGAGTGGAGGAAATTCAATTATATGCCTTTTTTATCATTATTGCTTAAAGTATTATATGTGTCCCCCTTTTTCCCCCATTGACCTCTCCCAGCTTACCCCCAACCCCTACCCCAGGCCTTCACCACTCTATTGTCTGTACTCCTAGGTTATACCTATATGCATACAAGTTCATTGTTTGATCTCTTCCCACCAACCCACCTCTCTCTGAGGTTTGACAGTCTGTTCTATGCTTCTACGTCTTTGGATCTATCTGTTCTTCACTTTATGTTGCTCATTAGATTCCACACACTAGGAAATCATGTGATTCTTATCTTTCTCTGACTGGCTTATTTGGTTTAGCATAATTCTCTCCAGGTCCATGTTATTCTTTTAAGGACAGAAATAGCCTGGGGACCTAGCACTGGGTGACTATGCCATGTACTAAAATTATGTATCTGTGATTATGAACCATTGCAAAATGATAACAAAATTACCACTTGATTCTACCTTAATTTTTCTCCCTTTCCTCCTACTTTTCAGAAAGTTTAATATCCTGTAATCAAATGTCATCTTTTTATTAAAAATATATGTTTCTGCCGAAACCGGTTTGGCTCAGTGGATAGAGCGTCAGCCTGCGGACTGAAGGGTCCCGGGTTCGATTCTGGTCAAGGGCATGTACCTTGGCTGCCGGCACATCCCCAGTAGGGGGTGTGCAAGAGGCAGCTGATCGATGTTTCTCTCTCATCGATGTTTCTGACTTTCTATCCCTCTCCCTTCCTCTCTGTAATAAATCAATAAAATATTAAATATATATATATATATATATGTTTCTGCTTTATCTTCTTTTGATTTTTCTTCATCAGTGAGCCTTCTTCTACTGGTATTTCCACTTTCCTTGCTATGGAATATTACATTTTCATTCTTACCCACTCAGTATCGTTCTAGGATTAGAATGATAGGATCCTGCCCTAGGCAGTTTGGCTCAGTAGATAGAGCATCAGCCTGCAGGGTGAAGGGCCCCAGGTTTGATTCCAGCCAAGGGCACATGCCCAGGTTGCCGGCTCGATCCCCAGTAGGGGGTGTGCAGGAAGTAATGTTCTGGGCTGCAAACATGGCACAGCTCCTCTGTTGCCTGGAGGCAGAATGCCGTGGGACAGAGGGAGGTAGAGTAGGTCACTGAACAATGGGTCGGTTGGCGTTTGGAGGGAGGTGGTGGGTCACACGCCAGCCAAGCATGCACAGGCGTTGCACTTGTGCCCTGAGTTCCTTGGAAACGGCTAAAATAACTTTTGTAACCTTTGGGTTGTCATGGTAACTGTCCTAACTCTCTCTTGTGGCTTCTGAGTATAAATTTGCTGTAATACCTGTGGCCTGCACTGCAGTTCGGCCTTTACCGCGGTGAAGTGCTGCAACTGTAGCCGCTGGCCAGCTTAATAAAGGCTCATAAATCTCTGTCTCTGGTGGTCATTTCTTGCGGATCGTCCCTTAACAGTAGCCAATCAATGATTCTCTCTCATCAATGATGTTTCCACCTCTCTCTCCCTCTTCTTCCCTCTCTGAAATCAATAATACAGATAGATGATAGATAGATAGATAGATAGATAGATAGATAGATAGATAGATATAGGTAGATATAGATATATAGATATATAGATATCATATATAATAAAAGAGAAATATGCAAATTTCACTGTACCTTCACTCCTGATTGGCTATGCTACCAGCCAATCAGGAGCGGGAGGGCAGGGCAAAGTGGTACAAGCGTCAGGCCCCAGGGGTGGAGATGAAACGGTGGTGGTGGTGGTGGTGGTGGTGGTGGTGGTGGTGAGCACCCAGCCCCCGGGCACTGTGAGGGGAAGCGGCTGCAGTAGCAGCTGTGGTGGCAGCAGCAGGGAGCGTCCAGCCTCCGGGCGCTGAGAGCAGAAGTGGAGGCGAGCCCCCAGCAGGCTGGGGGTGAGCCATCAATTGGACATCTCCTGAGGGCTCCCAGTATGTGAGAAGGGGCAGGTTTGGTTGAGGGACCACCCATCCCCAGTGCATGAATTTTGTGCACCGGGCCCCTAGTATATATATAAAGAGTGACAGGATTCTAACAGACAGTGACCTTAAATACAGTGTCTAGGCAATCTTGAATTATCCTAGATCTCTATCTTGAAAATGTATAGCAACAAAGGGAATGATAGGACAAAAATGAACTATTCATATCTAAGGTAAAAACAATGCATGAATTATTCTAGAATCAAGATAATTAAAAAATATTCTTTCCTCTAGTGATTGAACAGTAGATATTCTACCCTTGATTGACCATTTCAAAAAACGCAGACAAAAACTAAAGAATATCTTAACTCAGTGCCCTTTGAAATAGCCTTGGGCTGAGTATTTAGCAACTGTCATCACTGCAATCACTGGCTTTGACCACAAGAGGGAAATTAAATACAGTAATGAGATTATTACACATCAGTTCTAAAAATGAAAGAGAAAAACTAAAAAACTTAGTATATATAATCCTATCTAATAAAAGACTAATATGCAAATTGACCATACCTCCACTACACTCATAAGCCAGGCCCACTAGCCAATCAGGAGTGAGTATGCAAATAAACTCCAACCAAGATGGCTGTGGTCACTGAGAGCAGGAGGGAGGCTTGGGTTTTCCTGGTAACAGAGGAAGCCAAGCTTTCTACCTGCCCTTGCCAGCCTAGACCTACACTCAATGCTACAAAGTTTCAATTATAGAAGATACATAAATCCTAACAAAGATGGCCGAGGCCACCCCTTACCCCAAGGGAACCCCCACCCTGATCTGGGACACTCTTCGGATCAAACCAGCTGGCCTCCACCCATGCACTAGGTCTCTATCCTATCTAATAAAATAGTAATTTGCAGATTGATCATCACTTCAACACACAAGAGGGCTGCCTCCATGTGGTCAATGATCCTGCCCCCATGTGGACACAAGATGGCCACCACAAGATGGCCAGCAGGAGAGGGCCATTGAGAGGTTCCAGGCCCTGCAAGGGAGGGCAGTTGTGGGCAATCAGGCCAGCAGGGGGAGGGCAGTTGGGGGTGATCAAGCCTGCAGGGGAGGGCAGAGGAAGGAAGTTGGGGGCAAACAGGCTGGCAGGGAAGCAGTTAGACATCAATTAGGCTGGCAGATAGTGGTTAGGGGGTGATCAGGCTGGCAGGTAGAAGCGGTTAAGGGCAATCAGGGGGGCAGGCAGGTGAGCAGTTTGGAGCCAGCAGTCCTGGATTGTGAGAAGGATGTCCGACTGCCTGTTTAGGCCCAATCTTAACATGATCGGGCCTAAATGGGAAGTCGGACATCCCTTGAGGTGTCCCAGATTGGAGAGGATGCAGGCTAGGCTAAGGGACATGCCCTGCCCTCTATGGACGAAATTCATGCAACGGGCTTCTAGTCCTATCTAATAAAAGAGAAACATGCAAATTACCGTACCTTCGCTATGCTACCAGCCAATCAGTGGGGCTGGGCTGCCAGGAGAACCCCAGAGGGGAGGAGGGAGGGAGAAGGGATGAAAAGATGGGGCGAGGGAAGGGGAAGGGCATGGCTGCTGGGGGCAGGGAAGGAAACTGCTGGAGCAACAAGCCTGAGCAACCTCAATAACTTCTAATTTCAAGAGGGAAAGAGGGAACTGGAAAAGAACAGGTGCTGTGCTTTGGCAGAGGCACGGGAAGAGACGCCTAAGGGGTCCCGGGTCTGCGGCAGAGCATCTCTGGGCACGGCAAGGAAGGTGGGAAGGTGGGAGAATGGGAGCCGGGGAACTGGGGAGGTGCTGCGTGCGTAGCAGGGCCCTCCAAAGGAGAGCCTTCATGGGGAGAGAAGGACCCTCAGCTCCAAGGTCCAGAAGGCGAGAGGCCCCTGCGCCCCTCCGGCCCCGCCCCTGTGCCCTCCTCCCAAGTCCCGCCCATCTCCACGGTCAAGGTTGGGACTGGCAGGGTAAGAGCTGCATTTTAGAAAGTTCACGTGGGGCAGCCACAGGGCTGAGCACGGGCCACCAATAGGTCGGAGAAAAAGGGGAAGCAGAGTCTGTGCCCTGCTGTAGCCTGACACCCTGGCACACACCGTGGCACATAGCCTGGCACAGAGGGGGCCTCAAGGGAGGAGGCACAACGACAGAAGATGCTCGAGCTGTCCTGAGGAGGACTGTGGAGCACGCCGCTCTGCAGAGAAAGATGCTGCCACAGTTTGGCTGTTTCCAACTTCTAACTCAGTCCACTAGAAACAAAGCAACAGCCAAGCCTTGGCCGGACCCTGAGCGCCTGGAAGCCCTCCCAGCCACAGTCTCTGGCTCCCAGGAAGGGGGCCCCTCCCTCAGTCTCACCTTCCCTCCCTCTATCCGGGGACCCCACGAAGCCGGCTTCCTGGATGCCCCGGAAACAGCCCTCGAGGAGCCTCTGGGCACTTCGCCCCCTGCACGGCTCCATCCCCGCCTGGTTCCCTGCTTAGAGTTCAGGATCTATGACAATGTGAATAATTCAGATGTTTACAATAAAAACACGTGAATACATGAATTCACTGATGTTAATGTTAAAACTCATGGAAAAAATAGTCCTTTGAATCTTTGGTGGTTAGAAATTAAAGACCTCAAGTTATGTGCAATAAACAGTAAATAAAGTTATACACTGAATGGCAAAAAAATACATTAGGGGCCAGGAAATGTTCAAAGACCTGGGAACCATTCCCGGATCAAGAAGGGAAGTAACAGGGTGTATATTATTGCTACAAATACTGTATTTCCTACCACTTACAACATATACAATATAATGTATTAGATCCCTTCCTATCTCATGAAGTATGTATTCTCAGAGGTAATACTGGTAGATACGTTATAGTTATGGCAGTATGTCATATCCTATCTCTATTCATAAAAGGGTAATATGCTAATTAGACCATGAGACATTCCAGATGTCTTTCTGGACAAAGCCATGGTGGTGGGGCCGAGGCAGAGGCAGTTACGGGTGATCAGGCCAGGAGGGAAGGGCAGTTGGGGGTAATCAGGCTGGCAGGGGGTGCAGTTGAGGGGCAAGCAGGCCAGCAGGCAGAGTGGTTAGGGGAGATCAAGCAGGCAGGCAGGTAAGCAGTTAGGAGCCAGTAGCTCCGGATTGCGAGGGGGTTGTCCAACTGCCAGTTTAGGCCTGATCCCACAGGGGTCCCAGATTAGAGAGGATGCAGGCCAGGCTAAGGGGACACACCCCTCTTCACCCACTCCCCAGTGCAAGAATTTCGTGCACCGGGCCACGAGTAGGAATATAAAATGCTTAATTAAAAAAAAAAACACATAAAATTATACAGTGCAGAAATCAAAATAAGACCATCTGGTTAATCCTGATTTTTTTTGTATGTACAAATTGATACCAGAAAATTTTAATCCAATCTAAATCAAAATGTCAATCTTGTAACCTATTCAAAATTTCTGCCTACAGGTCCCTCAATTCTGATCCCTGTTTCCACAGAGCAGCAGTAAGGAAGTGAAGCAGCCCTCCACCGTCAGGAAATAGAGATCAGAAGAAAAGGGCAGTTTTTCTGGCAGGCTGTTATCTGACCATTATTTTGTGTGTACACTTGGCTAAGCAACTGTTCCCTGTTATTCAAACACTAATCTAGATGTTGCTTTAAGGGTATTTTGTAGATCTGATTAAAACCTGCAACCAGTTGACTTTAAGTAAGGGAGATTTTCATAGATATTTTGGGTGGATTCCATTCAATTGATGAAAGGACTTAAGAGCAGAGTGGAAGCTTCCCTGATGAAACAGAAATTCCACCTGTGGACAGCAGCTTCGGCTCCTGCTAGAGATGCAAGTCTGCCCTTCCTGAGAGCATTGCCCTCTAGATTTTGGACTTGCCTAGCAAAATCCACAATTGCACAAGCAAACTCCTTTCAATCAATTTCTTAACATCTATTTCCTACTAAATCTGCTTCTCTTGTTGTATCCTGACTGATACAATACGCAAATACTAATAATTTCTCATGGGACACTTTGGTAGGTTTTAGGAGATCCTAGACACAGATCGATATGTGGTAGGCAAGACATTCATGAGCAAAGCAAGTTTGATGGGCCAGATACAGACGGTCATCAGGGCAGAAAGCCCTGGATGCCTAACAAAGGACAATTGTAAAGTGGGACCTTGTCCCCAGGATGACCTTTCCTCCCCTAGACAGGAAGTAAGACTCTGTCCAGCAAGCAGTGTCCAAACTCTCCCAGGTGTCCTCTAGCTTCCACTCTCACTTGGCTTGAGGGTAGAGGTGGGCCGGGAACACCCCAGCCAGCTCTTTCTCCACAAATTCCTTCAAAGAATTTGCCTCTAGCCCCGCAGGCATTGCTCAGGGGTTGAGCATTGACCTATGAACTAGGAGATCATTGTTTGATTCCTGGGCAGGGCACATGCCTGGGTTGCAGGCTCGGATCTCCAGCCAATCAACAATTCTCTCTCGTCATTAATGTCTCATCTCTCCCTCCCTCTACCTTCCTCTCTGAAATAAGTAAAAATATATTTTTTAAAACAAACAACAAAAAACAACTGAATTTAATTTTTTTTTAAAAGGAATTTGCCTCTCTAATCAGTCTTTATTTTGTCCTTATATGCGCTGTTGGTAATTGTCCCTAGATCAGTTTGAAAAGGACTAAAGGGTGTGTCTAAGGACTCTGTACAATATGAGACTCCTCATGGCCTCCATTGCAGGCTCCAGCCCAGTTGGGTGCATTTGGAAGGCAATCAATCAATGTGTCTCTTTAACATCTGTGTTTCTCTGTCTCTCCCCTTCCCCTCCACTTTCTCTAAAAAATCAATGGAAAAATTATCCTCGGTGAGGGTTAACAACAACAAAAATGGCTCCTTGACTAGATGGCTCCTCATAATTGTTGCAAAACATTATGAATATAATTAGTGCTACTGAATTATACACCTTAAAATGGTTAAAATGATAAATTTTATGCCATGTATATTTTATCACACACAAAACAATGGCTCCTCCACCAACTTATACCATACACAAAAATAAACTCAAAATGTATCAAGGACTTAAACATACGACGGGAAACCATAAAAATACTAGAGGAATCTACAGGCAGAGAAATCTCTGACATATGCCGAAGCAATTTCTTCACTGATATTGCTCCTAGGGCAATGGAAACTAAAGAGAAAATAAACAAATGGGACTACATCAAAATAAAAAAGCTTTTGCAAACCAAAGGAGACCATCAATAAAACAACAAGAAAGCCCACTGCATGGGAGAACATATTCGCCAATGATATCAACAATAAGGGTTTAATCTCCAACATTTACAGGGAACTCATACAACTTAACAAAAAGAAGATAAACAACCCAATCAAGAAAGGAGCAACTGATCTAAATAGAGACTTTTTAAAAGAAGACAGAAGAAAGGCCAAGAGACATATGAAAACCTGCACAAAGTCACTAATCATCAGAGATGCAAATCAAAACAATGCTGCGGTACTATCTTACACCTGTCAGAATGGCTATCATCAACAAATCAACAAACGACAAGTGCTGGTGAGGAATCAGAGAAAAAGAAACCCTCCTTCACTGCTGCAGCCACTGTGTGGAGAACTTCCTCAAAAAACTAAAAATGGAACTCCCATTTGACCCAGTGATCCCACTTCTAGGAATATAACCCAAGAAACTAGAAATATGAATCAGAAAGGATATATGCACCCCTATGTTCATAGCAGTACAATTCACCATAGCTAAGATTTGGAAACAGCCTAAGTGCCCATCAGCAGATGAGTGGATTAAAAACCTGTGGTACATCTACACAGTGGAATACTACGCTGCGGTAAAAAAGGAGTTCCTACCATTTGCAACAGCATGGATGGAGATAAAGAGCATTATACTAAGTGAAATAAGCCAGGCAGAGAAAGATAAATATCACATGATCTCACTCATTTGTGGAATAAAATAAACAACATAAACTGATGAACAAAAATAGATCCAGAGACAGAGAAACATCAATCAGAACATCAAACCTCAGGGAAGGCAGGGGATGGTGGGGGGTTGTTGTGGGGCGACCCGCCAATAACGACCACCAGACAGTCCGATTGGAAATTTAGGAAGCCTTTATTGCGAACTCGAGTCCGGGCTCAAGTCTCCACTGTCACAGCAGCGAGCAACAAGAGCCCCGAGCCCTTACAGCAAGCACTTTTTATCCCCAACACAGGGGGACTTGGCAGTTTGTGATTGATTCAGCTCTTAACAAAAACTCAATTACATTACTTGCAGCTATGGAAAATTTCAGTTAAACAATAGGTTACAAAATCAAAGGTGGGTACATAAAGTTAGCTTGAAGCAATTCTGTTTGTGCAGCCTTTCAGTTACCTTAGGCAGGGTGTGCTAAAGAGGTCATTGTAAAGAAGAAGGGTAGGAGCTATGCTTGGCTAAAGCATATCAAACCACACTTCTGGCTGTGAGCCACCTGCGAGGCCCAGCTTCCCATGGCCAGAGTCTGTCCTGGCAGTGTCCTTGTGCCAGAACAGGGTAAGGGGAAGAGATCAACCAAAGGACCTACATGCATGCATATGGGTCTAATCAATGGACACAGACAACAGGGGGGTTGGGGCATGAATGGGAGGTGGTGGGTAATAGAGGAATAAGAACACATATGTAATATCTTAATCAATAAAGACATTTAAAAGAAATGGCTCCTTTGAGGCCTGTGCCATCTGTCCCAGACTCTGCTGCTTCTTGTCATTATTATCCTCACACCTGCTAGGACTTGGGTCCAGAACTCAGAATTTTTCTCAATTGTAAGATAGACCTATACTCAAAACAACAGAAATGAATTTGTAATTAAAATATAAAACAACATAAACTTACTAGGAAGAAATTTTGGAAGATGTATGTCTGATCCTAGATAGGGGATTCTAAGGGGAATACCAGAATCCACAATGGGGGCAGGAAAGTGTGAGAGGTTGCCTTTACAAAAACTTAAAATGCATGAATAAAAGAAAAAAGTCTCCATGATGTCTAAAAGCAAATAATAGACAGAAGGAAATTACTTGCAACAACAGGTGATTCAGAGGAAAATACAAATAACTTGAGAAAATGCTCAGATAAACTAGCAGTTAGTAAAACACAGTTGAGACAAAGCATGCCCCCTCTCTTCTATGCAATAATAATAAGCCAAAATTTAAAACTGAGAACTGAGAAGGGCAGGGAGGATCAGTATTCGCATCCATTGCTTCTGTCTTTTCATAAAGTAATCTGGTAGTATCTGGTAACATTTTTAATTTGGCATACATTTTAGGAATCTATCATAGAGAAACAGGCCATAATGAACAAAAATGCTCACTGTTGTACTTATTTCACCTTCTATACTATTAAATAGGGGATGTTTTTTCCTCTCTCTCTCTCCCAGCGTGGAGAGAGACCGGGTTCAGTTTCTGAGTGGAGGAGCTGAGGATTAAGAAAAATGAAGAATAAAGGAGGAAGACACAGGAGTAGGAATAAGAAGCTGGGGCCAGGTGGGCGTCTGTGCTCTCTCTATCTCTCTCTCTCAAGGAGACACAGCCACACTGAGCCCAGGAAGCTGCGTTTATTTCTATTCCACAAATACAAAGGTGCCAGAATCCAATCCCCAACTCACCAATAGAAAGATGTGGATAGGAAGCCCCTGAAGGTTGGTAAACAATCTTAATTGGCTCTGAAAGGTCAGAGCTAAAACATTGTTAATTAAAGCAACTTCCTCATCAAACAATCATGTAAATTATTACTGATAAAATAGATAACCTGCCTATTACTGAAATTACCTGCCCAAGGGTAATGGGTGCATCCCAAACCAGAACAAAAGGGATAGCCAGACACCTTGGATTTAGCCCACAAACAGATAAGGAATGCTCAAGGTGTCTTGCCTGGGGCCGCCCCCCAAGCTATTACTCTCATCTTTTTCTATCTAGCATGTTCTTCACTTCAGGGTCCCCTACAGCTTATTACAACTAGTCTGACATAGGTTGCTGCCAATAGTCATTCAACAGTGCCAACAGAAGTCACTAAAAATGTAGGGCCTCTTGCCTCATCTGAGCTCTCAGTGCTGACCAGCAAACTGCTTCTAACCACAGGTCTCTCTTTTCCCTTTGTGAAAATTCCAAACTTCTGACTTCCATACATCCCAAACCTATCACTTCCTCCTCCATTCTTAGCATGTGACCTTGTCTTTTTTTCACAGATAAAATGCAGTTCACCAGGCAAGAACCATCTATATTTTCTTCCCTATCATTTTCAAACGTATCATAGACACTTCTCCAAAGCAGACATGCAGATGGCCAAGGAACATATTGAAAAAATGCCCAAAGTCATTAATCATTTGAGAGATGCAAATTAAAATGACAATGAGGTATCACCTCACACCTGTCAGAATGGCTACCATCAACAAATCAACAAATGACAAGTGCCAGCCAGGATGTGGAGAAAAGGTAACCCTCGTGCACTGTTATTGGGAATGCAGACTGGTGGGGCCATTATGGAAAACAGTATAGAGTCTACTCCAAAAATTAAATATGGAACTTCCATACTAAGAAATGTGAAATACTGATCAAAAGGAATATATGTTCAGAGCAGTGCAATTTACAATAGCTAAGATTTGGGAACAGCCTAAGTGCCCATCAGATAAGCACATAAAAAAAAAAAAACTGTGGTATATTTACACAATGGAATACTAGACAGCAATAAAAAAGAATTCTTACCATTTGCAGTAGCATGGATGCACCTGGAAAGTATTATGCTAAGTGAAATAAGCCGCTCAGAGAAAAAAATAAGTATCACATGATCTCACTCATATGTAGAATCTAAGGAACCAAATAAACCATGATCAAAAATAGATCCAAAGACATAGAAGCATGAACAGACCGTTGAACCTCAGAGGGAAGGCAGGGGAGGGTGGATGGGACGAGATGAACCAATGAACTTGTGTGCATATATAGAGAACCTGTGGACACAGACAATGGGATGGTGAAGGCCTGGAGGGCAGAGGGAGGGGATAAGGGGGAGAATTCCGGATAGTATCTGGCAGGAAGAGGTTAATGGGAGGGGAGAACCTATATAATACTTTCAACAATAAAGATTTTTAAATATATTTTATTTATTTATTTGTTTGTTTATTTATTTATTTATTTATTTATTTTGTACAGAGAGGAAGGGAGAGGAATACAAAGTTAGAAACACCGATCAGCTGCCTCCTACACACCTCCTACTGGGGATGTGCCCACAACCAAGGTGCATGCCCTTGACCGGAATTGAACCCGGTACTTCTCAGTCCGCAGGCCGGCGCTCTATCCCCTGAGCCAAACCGGTTTGGGCAACAATAAAGATTTTTTTTTAAAGGAAAGAAATCAGGCTAGCGCCATGTACAAGCAATGAGCGGGCATTTCGGAGTTAAGAATTCTGAAGAGCTGAACCCAGGCAGTCACAGGAGCAATAGCTTTTGAACTCAGTTCTAGGCACCAGTGGGACCTCAGCAGGCGGCTGAAAACACTGAGGGAAACCGCAAAGGTTCTTAGCAACGGCACAAAGACTGAAAATGAGTCACTTGCTCTTTAGGACCCCAGAAACGCGCACAGGATGGACAAACGTGGGTCGAGGATGCAGAAGAAACCTTGCGAACAGAAGTGATGGCAGAGTGTTTGTCACGCAAAATGCCTCGAGACGGGAAGGGAATGGTGAAGATGAGAGGAACAAAATAACAGCACACCCCAAGGTACTCAACTGTAGAAAGGAAAGCACAAAGGTGTCGCTAAGAAAGCCAGAACGGCCACGACCCAATCACTCCCCACATCTTCTAGGAACCAACACCGCGTACAGCGAGACTCCAGGCCGCCCTACGGCGAAACAGCGCCTCCCGCAGGCAGCCAATCACCTGGGGAAACACCGCGACGAGGAGACCAGGAATGAGAACTACAACTCCCACTAAGGCCCGGAGCACAGGCCCCCACCGTATTTCCGCTTCCGCCCTCACACGTGCTTTCTTCAAGCACACCCACCCGGAAGCGGGCCGATCATGTGATCGCGGGAGACCACACGTGACGGGCGCACCTCTCCCTCTCCCCCCCCCCCTCCCAGCGGAGAAGCTCGGAGGCGGGACTCTGGGATCCATTGGTAGAAAGGCAACCCGAAAAGGTGGAACTGAACTTGAAAATCTCAATGGTGATTGGAGTTGATAAGACAAGGGCGGAGCCTAAGGCCCAGGATACTGTCCAATTATCGTCCAGGATGATCAGGAAAGGGAAAGGTGGTGAGAAGGTTCCACGGTCACAAGCCCCGGGGTCTGGTGGGAGGAGCAGTTGCCCAGCTGCCGCCCGGCGCTTCCTGTTTCCGGTTCCCGGAGTGGAGCACCGCGAGGCGCCGCGGGGGAACGCTGGCTGTGACAAGACCTCCGGGAACGGGGTCTGCGGCTGCCCCCTCGCTGGCCCTGCCTCCCCACCCCACACAGGTACTCCCCTTGCGAGTCTGAACTTTGGCTGCTCCCTTTGCCCACGACACGTGAGTATGAGGGGCTGGTGATCGCTCGCCTCTCGGCGTCTTGTGACAGGGGGCCGGGATCAGTCAGTCTCCCTTGTCCAGGTTTCTAGCCCAAAATACAGCGAAGGAGCCCTGGAGCAGACTGGAGGCGTGGGCGAGAGGGCAGGAGTCACAGAGTCAAAAGGGAGAGATGAGAAAGGACCCCCCGACCATAGAGGGGATTGACGTGTATTTGGAAGTGAGGGAGAGGAAAGTCCCTAGGTATGGAATGCGCTTGAGGTGTTACTGGATACCCTGGGAGGAGGTTTGGCCTTCATCGTGAGGGAGGTAAAGTTGGAAAGTTAGGAAACTAGAATTTCTAGACCCCTGGGAGAAGTTTGGGGGGCGGGGGGTGAGTGTATGGTGTGGAGAAGGGCAGTAGCCCGCACAGGGATTATTCTTTTTTTTATATATATATTTTTAGATTTTTCACAGAGAGGAGGAGAGAGGGATAGAGAGTCAGAAACATCGATGAGAAACATCGATCAGCTGCCTCTTGCACACCCCCTGCTGGGGATGTGCCCGCAGCCACGGCCATGCTCCTGACCGGAATCGAACCCGGGACCTTTCAGTCCGCAGGCCGACGCTCTATCCACTGAGCCAAACCGGCTTGGGCAATTCTTGTGTTTCTCTTCCTAGCAAGCTTCTGCCCTTGAGACAGGGAGCTGCCCCTCAGGCTTTGCAACACTCGGCCTTTTAAACTAATCAGGCTGCTCTTCTGAAAGGGCAGGGGGCTGGAGACAGGAGGACCGGTGTGTGCATCAGAATGAGTCAGAGAAAAGACAGCGGAAATTTTGTCCAGAAATGGAACTCATGGCTGGTCTTGGGTGAGGAAGGGAATGGTACAGAGGCTTAGGGATGGAAATTGCTTCCCAGTTCCTGGTTTATTTTTTGATCACCCCACCGATGAAGGACCCTTTAGCATTGCCAAATAGATTCTGTCCCAGGATGAGAAAACTGAGGGGAACTTTTCAAAATCTACAGCCCTGCCCCACCTTTCCAAAATATCTAGGCAAACCCGCACCTTGAGGATCTAATGGTAGCGCATTAAAGAGGGACTGCCTGGCCCTTGGATTTCATACTCTTCCTAATACATTTTTGCACCCCTGTATTTATCAGAAAATCCCCAGCAACTGCCTTTATGCCACGAATCGCCCAAATTGCTCCAATAACTTCGCACATATTTAATACTTACATATAACCTAGGGCAAGTAACTTAACCTCTATAAAGCATGAGTTTCCTCGTTTTTAAAGTGGGAGAAGTTAGTATCTCCTTTTCTGGGTTGTGAAGATTAATGAACAGAATCGAGATAAAGCACTCAGCACATGCCACTAAATCAGAGAGGAGCAGCGCAAGCGTGGAGTCAAACCTCAAGCCAGAAAGAGAAGAACATAAACTGCTTCTCATCCTAACTTTGTGGACCAACAGCTAGTTCCACTCGGCTAGTGCTGCCTGCAGGGTGGTTAGCCTTTCCTCCTTTCCCAGTTCTGTGAGACTCGTTCTAATTTGGGGAAATAAGTCATCAACCGTTAACGCACGAGGAACTGACTTGGAGGCCGACGAACACAGCTTTCTGTTTGAGCATCCCTCTAGAAAAACTGGGTCCGGAGGGAAAAACCTTGAAAGCCTAGGATGTTGAAACTTTAAATTCGATCCTTCGGGAATTATAAGGAAAATGGCATGCTAAATCAATCTGATAAAGCAGTGGTCGGCAAACTGTGGCTCGCGAGCCACATGCGGCTCTTTGGCCCCTTGAGTGTGGCTCTCACGGCCCGGGCGAGTCTATTTTGGAGAAGTGGCGTTAGAAGAAGTTTAAGTTTAAAAACTTTGGCTCTCAAAAGAAATTTCAATCGTACTGTTGATATTTGGCTCTGTTGGCTAATGAGTTTGCCGACCACTGTAATAAAGGATATCTTTTGTTTCTCTTTAGTAACTCAGCCAGTCATGTGTGTGGAGCAATGAGTTAATTTGGGGAAGGTAGAAGTTTGAGGCCTGAGTTCTTTATTCCACCTCCTATACCGTGAACTATGTGAGGCACCACTTCCCCTTCCCTTCCCCTTCCTGCTTTGTCAAAAAGAAAGCAGAGCTTTGGCTGCCTACTCTGATCCCACACAAAAATTGATGTGAAAGGAGTCAGATATGCACATAGCATTCAAATATAGACTATCAGCTCTGAGAAAAGACAGTGGAAATTTCTCATCTGGTTCACTTTACTGTCTGTCTCTGTCTCAGTTTTCTCGTCTGTGAAATGGGGATAGGAATTGTATTTACTGCATAGGGTTTTGTAAGGATTGATTAATGTATGTGAGGGGCTTCAAACAGTGCCTGGCAGAATGCAAGCACTCAGTGTTTCCTATCGGTGTCTTCAGTGTGGTTATGGGACCCTCGGACTTTATGGTTGGGTTTAAATATTCTGTGGAAAAAACCCTATTAATATTATGGTAGTGAATTAATGTTTGGAGTACACAAAGTCAGGGAGACAACTTTCCACGCATTTGTTGTCCTTGTGGAGTGTGGGAAACCGTAGGTCAAATGTAAACTTGTTTAGGGGAGTGGAAGAAATTCATTCAGGGCTCAGAGCTTCCATTTTCCTATATTTAAACTTATTGGTACACCTTAAATTCTGCCTATTTTCAAGATTTTTGTTCTAAAAATGCAGTGAAGGTAGTGGGCAAGCATGGAAAAGAATTCCGAGGACCTTAGAGAGTATTGGAACCAAAGTCCAGACTTGTAATATTGGAAGCATTATAAACTAGAGGCCCAGTGCATGAAAGTTTACGCACTTGGGGGGATCCCTCAGCCCAGCCTGCACCCTCTCGTAGTCCAGGATCCCTCAGGGGATGTCCATCTGCCAGCTTAGGCCTGCTCCCTCGGGGATTGGGCCTAAACTGGCAGTCAGACATCCCTCTGGCAGCCTGGGAACCCTCGGGAGATAGCTAACTAATGGCTTAGGTCCGCTCCCCAAAGGGCCATCCTTAGTGCTGCCACAGAGGAGGGAGAGGTTCCCGCCGCCACCATTGTGCTGGCCAGCCATGAGCCAGCTTCTGGCTGAGCGGCACTCTCCCTGTGGAAGCTCACTGACAACCAGGGGGTAGCTCCTGCATTGAGCATCTGCCCCCTGGTGGTCAGTGCACATCATAGGGTCAGTTTGCATATTACCCTTTTATTATATAGGATAGGATGAGAAAGGTTTGAGAGAATTAAGTCGGTATCAGAAAAACTAATGATACTGTTATGGAATTAACAAATAGTGGCCTAAAGGGTCATTAATGATACCAGAGTGAAGTCTTTTTTACAGAGATAAATCGGTGTGTCCTAGGTATGAAGATACATCAAAGAAAATGAGTTTGGGAAACAGAGCCCCATGTTTCTATTCCAGAGCAGTACAAGGAGCAAGTCAATTGGATTTACTAAATTGTGAAGTAACTTGGTAACCCCAAAGGATTGTCAGGAATTTGGAGTGTAGAAAGGTAACTGTACTTACTGGAAATCTAGAAATCCTTGAAATTTGTGACTTGTAGAGCCTAAGTTGAGTTTTGGAAGACTTCTTCAAACTACTCATTTTGACCTGGTGAATTTTCTTCCTATCTATATATATAAAAGCCTAAGTGACCGTTACAACTGAATGACCAGTGGACCGGTCACTGTGACGTGCACTGATCACAAGGGGACAGATGCCCATTGCAAAAGCTGCCCCCGGTGGTCACTGTGCTCCCACAGGGGGAGCGTCACTCAGCCAGAAGTCAGGCTCACCGCTAAAGCTGCACCCAGTCCTGGCTGGGGCTCCTCCCTGGCTGCCTGTCAGTTCCACACTGCTACACACACACACCCCCAAGGGTTCCTGGATTGTGAGAGGGCGTAAGCCAGGCTGAGGACCCCCACCTGTGCACGAATCCGTGCATTGGGCCTCCAGTAATTAAATGATTGGATGATGTTTCACAGATGAGACTTTAAAGTAGATAATCCCAAGTTTTAGGTACTATAGCTGTTTTATCTATATTCATCCTTCTGGTGAGTATGTAGGAAAACTTGCGTGCTCCTGATATATTCTATATAATAAAACCCTAATATGCAAATTGACCAAACAGCAGAACGACCCATCACTATGATGCACACTGACCACCAGGGGGCAGACACTCAATGCAGGAGCTGCCTCCTGGTGGTCATTGTGCTCCCACAGAGGGAGGACCCCTCAGCCAGAAACCAGGCTCACGGCTAGCAAGCGCAGCAAAGGAAGCGGGGGCTCTCCCACCTCCGCAGCGCTGAGAACCCCTTGGAGGATATCCACCTGCCAGCTTAGCAGGGAGCAGGCCTACGCTGGCAGGAAGATATCCCCGAGGGGTCCCAAACTGCAAGAGGGCACAGGCCGGGCTGAGGGACCCCTCTCCCCACCCCAGTGCACTGGGCCTCTAGTATCAGTATAAGACAGGGCCCAAAGTATTCAGTCTCTTTCTTTGTTTCTTTCTTTTTTTTTTTTTTTTTTTTTCTTTCTTTCTTTTTTAGCAAAGGTGAAGATTTATTGAAGAATAAGTACAGATTCCCACATGGGGAGAGGGAAAGAGTCCCACAAAATGGGCTCCCCTGGAGGGAGGGGGAAAAGGATCCCCTCAGTCTCTTTCTTTTATTTCTTAATAGCTTTCAAACAGAACCTTTCAAGTGTCGAAGTGTAATTTGAGTGTTACAGACCCTATCAAGTGTCAGATTGTAATTTGAATGTTATCTTAGGGAGGGCCACTGGATTAAGCAATATTTATGAACTCTAGCCCCTGCACACACTTCAAAGCTGTTCATTTCCTATGTTCATGGCAAGTTCCAGGCAGAGCCCCCATCCCTCTGGCCTCAACCTCTTCCCTTTAAATATGTGGCCTGCAAAACTTGTTTGATCCTGCCAGGAGCATATTCCTGTGTCAGAGTATAATCCTTGCTTGGCTGCTGTAGTGGAACTGCACAATGTCTGAAGTATTAAACTTTAGGTGAGCTATCGCAATCTAACTTCAGTGAACGCTAAAGAGGCAAGGATGTCTACTCAGGCTGTCATATTTCTTTTTCCTTTCTGGATTTACCTATGAATTAGATTGAAGGTTATGTATACGAGCTTCCTGGAGCAGTTGCTTTTGGCAGAGAGATATTAAAATCTACTATTTGTTGCATATGCCAAAGAATTTTACACTTTCTGCATAATCAAAATATCATTCATTGGTAGTTCCTAAGTATTATGTACCTTGGTTGGTCCTTCTGACAGTTTCTAGAACAACAACAAAAAAGTTTTTTTTTGTGTGTGTGTGTGTTTTGTTTTTGTTTTTGTTTTTTTCCAGTAGAACTGAGGAGTTGGTAAACTGCTTTGGAAGTTGAGATATTCTTTTTGAGCACACCTTGCAGAAATTATCAACAACAGCCTATAGACAGTAACTCTTCATCAAGGCCAGCACTGTCCTCTTTGCTGAATGTACATTGTGCCCTGTCCTGAAGGGGTACAGGAAGGACAGCAGGTGAGCAAGAGTGTCAGCTAGAAAGAGGCTTTCAAAATAAGTTGGGGGCGGTGGGGGGTAAGAAGCTTAGAGACCTAAGAATCCAATTAACAATATTAGGAGACAGGAAAATAATAACTTGGGTGATAGCTAAAAGTTTGAAATAGGCAGATACAAGAAACAAAACCAACTTCACAATAGTGAAGAAAACTGGCTATTTTAAAATATGAGGTGATAGGTGGAAGATAAAAGATTTAAAAAATACCTTTCATTTAGTACACATTCATATGCTTTATCTCTTTCCCTTCTCTTCTGGATCCTCCCCCCTCTCCCAGCATATACACTTTCTCCCAAAAGGATGTCCCCCTTCTACAGCTGCTGGGGGACTGGACTGCTGCTGCTGCTACTCCTGGCCATCACGGTGAGAGAATCCTGGCAGGCAGAAGAAAAAACCTGCGACCTGGTAGGAGAAACGGGTAGAGAATCAGAGAGAGAGTTGGCTGTACTGAAGAGAATGACACCACTGTTTACCAAAAGGTAAAAATGAGAAGAACCTTAAAGAGCTAGAGAAGATAATTTTTTTTCCCCCACCTAGCCTCTCCAGACAACCTCTAGTACTCATCCCACCTCCACAGACCCAGCTCTTCAACTTCAGATAGTCCCCAGATCTCCGGACGCCAGGACCCGACAGACCCTAACTTCCCGCAGCCCACCCCCAGTACCCCGGGCTCCAGGGGCTCGTGGAGGGAGGTGGTTATAGATGATATCAGAGAAGGGCTTTTTTGTTGTTATCCGCACCCCAGTATATTTTTTCATTGATTTGTAGAGAGAATTGAAGGGAGGTGGGGAGAGAGAGAAAGAAACATCGATGTGAGAGACACATCGATTGGTTGCCTCCCGCAAGTGCCCTGATGCACCCATGCCCTGAAGGGAGTTGGGGGTCGAACCTGCAACTCAGGTATGTGCCCTTGATGGGGAATTGAACCTGAGACCCTTCAGTGTGTGAATCAGTGCTTTAACCACTGAGAAACACCAACCAGGGCAAAGAAGGGCTTTTTTAAAAGAATCTTTTTCAACTCTTACTGATTTTATTTTGGTATTACTATTGAATGTGGAGGTTATACATGTATAATACCTCCTCTCTATCTTTATCTGGGATAGCTGGTGCTATCATGCTTTCTCTTATGATACAGAGCAAATTCTCACCCAATTTTTAGTGGCATTATGCATTTCTCTAATGCAGAAAAATAGCTGCTTCTAAGAGAGCAGCTTGTAGGAATTTAAAAAGCATTATTAAATGCTTTCATGTAATGTGACTTTAGAAGTATCAGATAAGCATATTTATGCCTATACATGTCATCAGTATTAAGAATCTCCAGTTATATAAATCTGAAGATGACCTTTAAGGAACGAGGAAGTATCCCATGAACATAGACCCTTATTCACAGGGAAATGGTAGTTAGCACTTTAGCATAGTCTAGAGCAGAGATATTCTAGGAATATCCAGCTGTCTGAGTGGTGGATTTTAATCAATCATCATCAACAATTAAGATGGTCTGTCCTGATTGATGAGACATTAATGTAGATAATGCCAGTGCAGGTACTATGGCTGTTTTATCTCTTATCGTTCTTCTGGTGAATATGCGGGAAGACTGTCAGGGTCATTGTTGTCTCGTGATTTAGCAAATATTCACTATTACGTTTAGCCATGACCTCAGATAGATTGAATGCACCTGTTGGGGGGTCAGAGGTTGGAGGGTAAAAGGAAGAAAGACTAGCAGCCAGTAACTCTGCTCTTTGTCCTCACTTCCCGACAGCTTTGAGAGCACTGTGGGCCAGGGTCAAGACACCTACGTGTACAAATTCAGGGTGTGCAGGGAAGCCGGCAACCACTCCTCCGGGGCAGGCCTGGTGCAGATCAACAAAAGCAACGGGAAGGAGACAGTGGTGGGGAGAATCAACGAGACTCACATCTACAATGGAAGTAAGGCTTTCACTGTTATCTGATTAATCCCAAATCAGTCTGTTTGTCTCTCCCAGTCTTTTTAGACTGTCTTATGGTATGTGTAGTTCAGCATGCCTGAGACTATAAACCACGGGGTACCTAGTCCCAGATCTCCTCTGGAGCCAGTGCTCAGGACACTTATGTGTTTGTTTTTAAAATTAGGGGAAAACTTATACAAAAAAAAAGAAGAAGAATTTAGTGGAATTAGATAGGCTGGGGCTTAAAAATATCAACCGTGACCTTTTCTCATCAGATTAATCAAACTTTGCCAGTTAAGTTATAAGAGATCAAGTTTTACGAACAGTCTACAAAAATTGCCCCACCAACTTATGATGATGATGGTGATAATATTTCTCAAAAGTCATAAAGTCTTATTGCTGGAAAAGATTATGTAATCTTTTAATCGCTTGCCTCGGCTGGCCCCCAGCCTACCACTGCTCGTGGCTCACTGCCCCGCCCTCCTGTAGCTCTCCATCATTTATAGATTGGTCATGATGTGATAGCCTAATGGATAATTAGCATATTCCTCTCTTATTATGTAGGATTCTTTCCCTTAGGACAGGGGTGAGGAACCTTTTTTCTGCCAAGGGCCATTTGGATATTTGCAATATCATTTGCAGGCCGTCATCGATTCAAAAGTTAGCCTCCTGCCCTGACTCTTTTAGCTCAATGGATAGACTATCAGCCTGCAGACTGAAGGGTCCCGAGTTCAATTCCAGTCAAGGGCATATACCTTGGTTGCAAGCACAATCCCAGTAGGGGCTGTGCAGGAGGTAGCTGATTGATGTTTCTCTCTCATCAATGTTTCTAACTATCCCTCTCCCTTCCTCTCTGTAAAAAATAAATAAAATATATTTTAAAAATAAATAAAATAAAATAAATGTTAGCCTCCTATATTTGGCCAAACATTTAATTAACCTAAATCTTGGTGGGCCCAGACCAAATGATTTCCCTGCCCTTATGCAGGCCTCAGGCCTGGCATTCCCCACCCCTGTCTTAAGCTGATAAATTACCCCCCCCCCCCCCCAGTACTAAATAATATAAATGACAAAAGACTGAGTTTTGACCAATATCATATTGACTTTAGTGGCCAAAAAATCATTTCACCTTTTTTACTGTTTTCATATATGTAAAATTGGAAGCAGAATCATTACCTTATTGAGTTTACATGACTTTTTTTTTTTAATATATTTTATTGATTTTTTACAGAGAGAAAGGGAGAGGGATAGAAAGTCAGAAACATCAATGAGAAACATCGATCAGCTGCCTCTTGCACGCCCCCTACTGGGGATGTGCCCGCAGCCAAGGTACATGCCCTTGACCCGAATCAAACCTGGGACCCCTCAGTCCGCAGTCCGAAGCTCTATCCACTGAGCCAAACCGGTCTCGGCTACATGACTTTTTGAATCAGATATTTTGCAGAAGAAATTTGAACACAGTAAATACTGAAAAAAGAAGAAGAAATGCCTTCCAATCTTAAAAAAACATCCACTTTGAACTTATCTTTGGCTAATTTAAATCTTAGGCTTCTCCTGCCTAATTGTAAGGGGCCGCTCCCTTTGATGTTAGCAGGTGGTCAGCAAATGTGCACCATTGTTAAGCAATGGGTCACAATTAGTTTTGCGCTATTAGGAGTCTACCTTTAATGTGGAAAATTAAGAGGTATAGAGAAATAGAAACAACAATGATGAGAGAGAACCACTGATCGGCTGCCTCCTGCACACCCCCTACTGGGCATTGAGCCCGCAATCCAGGCATGTGCTCGTGGCCGGAATTGAACCTGGGACCCTTCAGTCCACAGCCAGTGCTCTATCCACTGAGCCAAACTGGTTAAGGTGAAAATTAAGATTCTTGTATGAATATTTGATTCTTAGTTGTCTAAGCAAGGGAACATAAAGCCAAATTTTAGCTTGGCATTTCCAATATACAGAGTTCATACTGATGAGGGTTATTTTAATTAAAACCAATTTGTCTGAGCGTCCCAAATCCATCTTACCACAGTATCCAGGTGTGCCTCTACTTTTCCCCCACCCCCAAAGCTCCATTTTCCTTGTCCCCCCTCAGGTAATTGGATTATGCTGATCTATAAAGGCGGTGATGAATATGACAATCACTGTGGCAAGGAGCAGCGTCGGGCGGTGGTGATGATCTCCTGCAATCGACACACCCTGGCGGTGAGGCGCCCTGGGGCCTGTGAGCCTAAAGAGATGCAAGGACTGGCCTGAGGGCGGGGGGGCTCTCCAGAGGGTACAAGATACTTTGGGGTGGAATGGGGAGAACTCGAGTTCAGTTCTTCCCTGTATTGCGATACCCATCTTCCAGTATACATGGAAAATTGGCTATTGGACCAGGAAAACATGTTTTGGAGTTCTGTGGGGGTTTTTTCTTTATTTAGACCGGAGTCAAAACATCTAAAAATGTGTTTTGTCGTTTCATCATCAGGACAATTTTATCCCTGTGTTTGAGGAGCGAGGCAAAGTCCAAGATTGTTTCTACCTCTTTGAGATGGAGAGTAGCGTGGCCTGTACCCCAGAGGCCTCCCACCTCAGTGTGGGCTCTGTCTTACTTATCACGTAAGTACTCTTTTCCCCTGTCAGTCCAAGCCTTTCCCTTCTTTTTTTCTTTTAATCCTCACCTGAGTATATGTTTTTAGTGGTTTTTAGAGAGGGAGGGAGGAAGAAAAAGAGAAACATCGATTGATTGCCTCCCACATGAGCCCCAACCCCCAGGGATCAAACCCATAACTTGGGTTTGTGCCCCAACTGGGATGACACTCCATCTAAGCTGCACCAGCCAAGGCTCCCTTTTTTTATTAACTCATAACTTCTTGGATGCATATGGGCCTAAGTTTTGTTGGCAAGGGCCGGGGGTGGGGGCAGGGGGCGGGGAGAGGAAGAGAAATTATTGGAGGGTGAAAAACTTTGTGTGTGCCCTGACCGTTTTGGCTCAGTGGATAGAGCATCGGCCTTCAGACCGAAGGGTCCCGGGTTTGATTCCAGTCAAGGGCATGTACCTTGGTTGCGGCACTTCCCCACTAGGGGGTGTGCAAGAGGCAGCTCATCGATGTTTCTCTCTCATCAATGTTTCTAGCTCTCTATCCCTCCCTTCCTCTGTAAAAATGTAATAAAAGATATTTTTTAAAAAAAGAAAAACTTTGTGTGAAAATCCTCATTAAACTCTGACTATACAGGTTTTTATAAATGACATTTGTCTCCAATAAATATTCACATTTGAAGGTGTCTTTTTTTTCCCCTACTGGAGGGCTGGACAGCATTTAGTACTATCCATTAGAACAGCAGTTTCAGCAGTGTGCTGTGATATAGTGCGCTGCTAGAATTTTTGAAACATGCGGTACCAGACTGATCGAGGGTACTGACCTCTTTCCCTTAAATTATGAGTTGGAAAATGACAGCAGCCCAGCCGGGGTGGCTCGCTAGTGGAGCACTGACCCCTGGACCAGGAGCTCATGGCTCGATACCCTGTCAGGGTGTATGCCCAGGTTTCAGGCTGGATCCCCAGTAGGAGGTATGCAAGAGGCAGCTAATCAGTGATTCTCATTATTAATGTTTCCATCTCCCCTTCTCCCTTCCTCCCTGAAATCAATTTTTTAAAATTTATTTATTTTTTTTAAATGATGACAGCACCCTATCTGATGTGGCTCAGATGCTTGGGGCGTCGTCCTGTGCACCAAGCCCGGTCAGGGCACATGCCCAGTTTCAGGTTCCATCCCTGAAGGGGTACATAGAGGAGACATCCATCAATGTTTCTCTCTCTTTCCCTCTCCCTTCCTCTTTCTCTAAAACCTGATTTTTAGCCCTGGCCAGTGTAGCTCAGTTGGTTGGAGCATCCTTCTATACACCTAAAGGGGTGGCTTCAGTTCCTGGTCAGGGCAGATACCTAGGTTGTAGGCTTGAGCCCTGGTAAGGAGGCAACCGATTGTTGTTTCTCTTTCCCTTCTCTTCTCTAAATCAAATTTTTAAAAAATGTATCCATGTTGAAGATTAAACTTAGTTTTAAGTTTTTTTTTAAAATGAAACAACCAACACAGCAGTAGTCCTCTGGTATGAATGAATCAAAATTATACTTTTTTTCTGTCAGATTGACAAAATATATTTTCTGATGTGCTGCAGAATTTTAGTAATAGCTTACGTGTTCCGTGAGATGGTAAAAAAGTGACTGTTGGCAGAAGTCAGTTTGCTTTTCTCAAACTGACAATGCTTTAATTTCTAGGGAAGCTACCAGCCCTTTTTCATTTAATTTCACTACCTTTTCCCCCTTGTTTTTATAAAATGCAGCTTAAAAACAGCTAGCAGTGAGTACAGAGATTATCCTTAGTACCTGAGTTTTACTGTTTGTTGGTTTTTTAAGTATAGCTCTTTCTTCAACAGGTTTGCATCACTGGTTGCTGTTTATATCATCGGGGGGTTCCTCTACCAGCGACTGGTGGTGGGAGCCAAGGGAATGGAGCAGTTTCCTCACTTAGCCTTCTGGCAGGACGTTGGCAACCTGGTAGCAGTAAGTAGCAGGGCAGCTGGCTGTGCCTGTAGCCTGCACACAAAGTTGAGTGACCAACCGTCTGGTCTGCCCAGACTGAGGTTTCCTGAGACATAGGTTTTTGATGCGAAAACCACAGAAGGGCCCAGCATACCCAATCAGCTGGCTGCCCCTAGTACGAAGTAGGATAGCCTTTTACTGTCTGGCCTTGCTAAGACTTGGCTGGAAGAGCAGCACTCATTGCTGCTTAGATTTAAGAATCTGATCTGGCTGTTCAGGAGCCTAGATAGAAAGGTGAGACCTAATTAGAATTTTTCTCCTAGTTCCTCCACATTCAATTTAGGCTGACTGAGGAGCTTTAAGGGTTTCTCTTCATTATACTTGTAGAAAACTAGTACTTGCCACATTCTTAGACCATAAATATACTTTGCCTTACCCTAAAGTTGATTATCCCACATGATCATTTTCTTCCTTTCTTCCCCTACAGGATGGTTGTGACTTTGTGTGCCGGTCTAAACCCCGAAATGTGCCTGCTACATACCGTGGTGTGGGGGATGATCAGCTGGGGGAGGACTCAGAAGAAAGGGATGATCACTTACTACCAATGTGAATGCACTTTATACGCTCAGCTTCTTCAGTCCCCCAAACCAAAGCATACTCGGCCGGATTTCTTAAGCAGTCTGTTGCAGCCTCTCTCACCTTACCCTTAATGTTGCTCTTGCTTTGTTTGCTTTTGGTTTACATCCTTTTCTCACTATAGAAATGCCTTCCCTTTGTTCCCTGTTTGTTTTTCCCTCTAGAGAGGTATTATAATAAGGCCTGTGACAAAAGGCACTGTCTTGGTATAGGAAGGTACATGTAGGAATAGTTATGAGCAAAAGCACGTGGCAGATGTGCTGGCCTTTTCAAACACCTTTTCACAAGTTTTTGAGACACTGGAATTCTTTAATTAAAAAAAAAAAAGCCAAGAAACATTATTTATACAAGTTTTGATTGCTTTCATGCTCGTAGTCTCCATGAGAATCTGCATGTAAGTTCTTGCTGCTTGGGACTACTTTGCAGGAAATACTTGGTGTAGTCCAAGTAGTCATTTGGTCTGAATCTGGGGATGTGGTAGACTGCTTCACCCACCTGTGGGGTTAGGATGGGAAAATGAAACTTCCCAGTTAGAGGAGTATAAGGTACCATCACATCATTGGCATTACAGTAACTTTGTAGCTGGAATTGGCCCTGGATTGTGGTCTTGCAGTTAGTCCATATATAGCCAAAACCCCTAATCCACAAATCCAGTCTTACAAAGGGAAACTGAACTCTCCCACTTGGAGTAAAAGTTGGCAAAGCCTTTCTTACCAGTGTTTCTAAACATGTAGCACTTTCTTTACAGGCATGCCATTTTGATTTTTTTCTTTTCCTATCTTCTGGAAAGGGAATGGAGATAGAAGCATGACATCTCAGGCTCTGCATTCTCTGCTCTGGACGTGGGGTTCTACTCTACCTGTCCCTGCTTCTGGCTCAGGGAAGTACCTTCTTCTTGCCCACGTTTCTGTGGGGAGTTTTTAATGCTCTCCACCTTTCTATTTAGGCCATGTGCCCAGAAGCCTGGCCTGATCTTTGTTTAATAGTGAGCGTGTGCCATAGAAGAGTAACCTGGCTCCAATGGGCACAAGAGGATGGAATCCACCGGCAGGGGCCTTTTATAGCCTTAGAGGAAAAATTCTTTCATCCTTGGACGTTAAACACTGTTGGAATGACTTTTTTCTTGATAAACAGGGAAAATAATGTTACAAAGAAGCATCTTTTTGTTATTTGTTTGCATCCTTCCCCCACACTGTTTTAAAAATGCAACAAAAACCTAACATTTTTGTACAAAAACACTTAAAAGATTAAAAAACAAAACATGTTGGCTTAGTCGTTTGTGTGAAAGAAGGTAGAGACTAGAAACACTGGATTAGAGTAAGAGACAACTGAGACCAACTTTTATCCTTTTACTGAAGAGGAAAAAAATATTGAATTTTTTTTTGTATAAGGAATAGCGCCTAGGGCAGGCATTTATCCTTCTGACCTCAGCTCCACACACTCCTCTTTTATAAAACTATAGGGCACAGCAGAGTTGGAACTAAAAAGGTAGAAGACAACAGATAAATTGGGAGTAGGGGGTACAAGAAGAATGACAACAGCCACATGTGTGCCAAACACTTAGTCCCTGCAGCAAATCAGAATGATGCCAGCCAAGTGCCTACACTGGCTGGCGAGCCTGCTGTGGATGGAGGAGAAAATATTTAATAGTGAGTGATGACAAACAGCCATAGCTACAGTTAGACAATCCAGAAGGAACTGGATTTTACCGCTTGGTGTCAAGCTAGAACCCTCTTCCCTTTGGGGCAGTACACCTACCTTGCACCCATTTCCTTGCCTTACCATACTGTATCTTGGAGAACTAAGACCCTGGCTACTCCACTCTGGGAAAAGACTGAGTAGTACTCATTCTCAATTACAGAGTTCATTTTTATAAAGGTTGGAATGGGATAATGAAATGGGAGAACTGCAAAGATTTTAGAAAATGAAGTAGAACCCAGAGAAAATATCCAAGCTCCACCATGTAGCACCAGCAACCAATTCTTGCGCTTTCCTTCCCTGTGTTAGTAATCCCCTCCACAGATTCATGTAATTGGAAAAGTTGTTTATTCCCTGTAAAGTCTGCAGGCAGCAGGCAGGTTATAGCCTGGACAGTGGGAAGTGTCTGCCTTCGGCTGCTTTGTGCAAGAAGGCCACCTTAGGTCTCCTTGAGGACATTGATCTTGGCACAGATCTTGAGGGCTGGGCCCAGCTTGATGTTCATGGCACTCATAAGATGTTCCTCTTTAAGTAATAACAGGGCCTGTCCATCAATCTCCTGGGAACGAAACTCCTCTGCAATCTCTTGGCAGCCTAGAAGAAAATGGGGATGTGTATGAGAAAGTATATGGTAGCACCACATAGGAAAGGGAGACTCCAAAAACATGCAAACGTAACAATGGTTAATCCCAGAGTATGTGTCCTAAATTCAGCAACATGAAGATTGGAGATGACAAGCTTTGGAAGAAAAGGAAATCAGCAACTGGCTATTTAAAAGAAAGCCAAGATCATGGAGGAACTCCAGTTCCAACCATAGAAATAACCTCATTCAAAATAGCCTTAGGTGGGGGGAAATGGAACAAAAACAAATGTTTCTTTTACACTGACAGGAGTTCAAATGAGCCTTTGCGACACTTGTTTAAGAGCACAGAGCTCAGACAAATAGCAAAAAGGGCAGGGTGATTTCTGGAGAAAACCATCACTCTGTAAAGAATAGCTCATAAACATGCCTGCTTTGAAGAAAGTGGATAACAATGGCCCCTTATTTTCTAACCTCCACTGAAAAAGCCGTCCGTGGTAGGTATCACAATCACACATAAGAATGTGCTTTATCCAAAAATCATTGGTAAGACAGCTGAATCACAGATTAAAAAAACACTGAAATTGCTGACATGACAGAGGATGACAATCCAGACGGGATCAGTAGACCAGCCTGGGGGCACGTAACTTGAATAAATAAATATAAGTATAGCCTTCAAACCTCTACTGCTTAAAAGTCAGTTACGTTCCCTGTTCTCAATGCCTGTGTGAAGAGCTCAGGAAAATTGAGTATATATGTGGCCTGAGTTCTTTTGGGGAGGCCCTCCGTACCTTGTAGAGAAGCGATAAACTCATACACCTCCTCTACACTCCAACGGCTGGGATTACTGGACAGGAACACAGGATTGATGCCGTGTAGTTCTGGGGTGGGTGGAGCTGTATTGGGGTTCCCCAGGTCCCGATCTCCATGCCCCACTCTCACTGATAAAGGCCCAGGAGACGTTGGAGAGAGTGCTTCATCGTAACTGGAATTATCTGAACCCCGGCTAGAGTCCTCTTGACCCTATAAAGAAAACGGAAAACAGTGAGGTCATGAATAAGTTTCCCCTGCATTTGGGTTCACATCAGGCATGAAGGAAAACTGAATCTAACCACAAGTAATTTGTATCTCATTTACAAATGTCTAGTCACCTGTCTACGCTCAAGTGCCTCTTAATATAATCACTCACTCTTGATTCTCCCCTTTTTACAATGATAGATGTTCCCTACTCAAATGTAATGTAAGGATTAATGGATGCATAAACAAACCAGGAATCAGAGGAGAAAAAACAAGTCAGGATCTCGGAATCTGGAGTAAGGCAATCAATGCAAAACCAGAGTTCTGACCGTACACCGTTTAGGCCCATTTACAAGTAGGTGCACTGGGACAGCAGCTCACCCGGTGTCGCTTGCCCTGGATCTTGGCACGGGCGATGTCAGAGGAGCTGCGGCGGGGTCCACGCCGACGAACACGAGCATAATTGGCTTCTTGAAACTCTTTCATTTTTTTCCTCTTCAGCCGAAACTGGTGGCTACAGCTCACATTATACCTACAGATCAGGCTCGTGTAGGAGATAAAGGTGCTACAGAAAACTGCCCCGTTACCCTAAGCTCAAAGTGACTTGGTATTTTCAGAGCTGATTTGGGAAAGATTATGAATGCAAAGGAGACATTCAAGTCTCAGCACTGAGGCTGATGACCCCAGGGAAGGGCTATAGTATTAGATGAAAACACCACTGCTGAAGGTGAGCAGGGGGTGCCTCCAGTACCTCTTAGCACAAGTCATGGAGCAGAATCTCTTGGAGCCTCGAAACTGGTCTGCAGGGGCGTACTTCCCACAGTATTCGCACTTCAGGAGATTCGCCTTCTTATCTAGCTCTGGAAAACAAGGCATCGCCTGAAAGCTGCCATGGGTTTCTGCTGCTGCTCAAACCCTCAGCAGGCCCAGGGCTGGACTAATTACACTCTGAATTCGCCCCAAAGACCTACACCCCCCTAAAGCATAAAGTTCAAATTCCAGAATCACAAAGGCATGTTCATGTTAGACTTCCTATCCTTATGCTAGACTATTTCGATTTTGATTACTAATTTTATCCCAATTCACTCTCTCAGGTTTCAAACAAGATGGCATTTATGAACAGGAGAAAGGAACTAATTACTAATCCCTAGAAAGACATCCCTCTCAGACAAAGTTTCCAAAAGCAGAAAGGAAATGTAAATAAGAGTCTTTAATACAGATTATAAAACCTAAAGAGAACTGGAAATTTAGAAATATCCTATTTTATTTAGATTACCTTTTGAAAAATATACCCTTATAGTAAATAATTTAACAGCTTATTTTAGCCTGACAAAAATTCCCCCTAATCCTGTGGAATTCCTTTTGTGTGATCGACATATTCTAGTATGTGACAGAGTGTCTGTGTCTGGATGCACATTATGTAATTACCGCTTTAAATTGATGATTACTATTTTATACCGTCTTCAAACACATCTGCGTGAGCCGCCTTCCCCAGACGGGTCTCCAAGTAAAGACTTACCGGCAGACGGGCTGTCCCCTCCCAAGGGGCCACATGACTGGTTCTCATTCAGCCCTGTCAGGCCAGTCTGCAGGGGCTTCTCAGGCTCTTTCAGTAACTGAGAACAACCCACCTGTCCCAGAAAAGGTCACGGTTAGGGTGGTCTACTTCCTTTCTGCTTCTCCGTAGCTTTCCCCAGCATTTCTTACCCCAGTGGTCAGCTAACTCATCAGTCAACAGAGCGGCAAACCGCAGCTCGCGAGTTTGCCGACCACGGTCGTACCCTCGTGCTTTTGCCGGATTTCTAAGCTAATGGTCAAGTCTGGTTCAGAGAGGATCATTTTCAATAAAAGAATCAAGAGTCTGTAACAGAAATATCCCTCTACACATAAGAAGTCAGGGCTGTAGAGCAATAGGAGAACAAAGCTCCAGCAATTGAGACAGCACACTGCTGGTTAATGGCAGGCAGGCTCATTCCCAATTTCCAGATGATTGACCAACTGGAATCTTATTTCTGAGTTTATTGTCATACCAGCTTTTTTTTTTTTTTTTTTTTGCCATTTTTATTATTTTTTAATGTTCTTTTTTTATTCTTTAAAGTATTACAAATAGTAGTACATGTTTTCCTTTTTTCCTCCATTGTCCTCCCCCCAGCCTCCCTCACCCCCCAGCACATGTCCTCACCTACCCCCCTCACCCCCCCCTCAGTGTTTTGCATCCATTTGTGTCATACCAGCTTATGATACATCTGTCACCCTCAGATGTGATCATTAGAGAATGACAAATGCAGGTTGCCTCACCATAATCTACTTCCCTCTTCTCATACCAACAATATTCTGCCTCTCCATTCTCAGCCAAGTAGCTGGGGAGGGGTTGAGCAAAGAAAGGTAAACTCTTCGCTCTTGGAATTATTCTACCCAACAGGCGTGTCTATGTTTACCTGGAGGCCTTGGGCTACACAGAATCAGCTCAACCTCCACACAGGCTGGAGACCAAGGTCAACCATACAGGTAGTTCCTACGTCTATGTAGCCAATCTCCAATGAAAGCTATGAATACCAAATCTCTGATAAGCTTCCCTGGTTGGTAACATTCCATGCATATTGTCCCACATTATTGCTGAGCTAAGAGTGCTTTCACATGACTCCGCTGGAGAAGACAACACAGGTTCTGGTTCTCCTGGACTGTGCCCAGGCCCCTCTTCCTGATGCTGATTTTAATCTGGTTTTTTGTTTGGTAATAAACCTTAACTGTGAGTGTAAAAAAAAAGTCTATTACAGGCTTTTTTCAGACAAACGTTGGAGAACAGATTCTCACCCTGGCTCGCTGTTTTGACCTTTTCCTTACTAAGTTGAGGGAATGCACTAGCAGTCAGGATACCTACACTCTGGTTTTGCAACTCGTGGTACTTAGAACAGTCCATCGGCTTTCTACCACGATGCTCTTCGTTACCAACCAAACCTGGCTGGTCTAACAAAACATCACAGCGTTTAAGGTCACCTTCTGCCTCGTCTCCTCCTCTTCCCAAACTTTCACTTTCCGGTCCACGTATTACTTCTTTTTCCCTTCCTTCTTTTACCATTCACCAAACGTACAGCAGAACCGAATCGTTCTCTAGTCACTGAACGGTTCTGAGCCCTCTGATTTTAGTGGCATTTGAAAAGACAACAGTCAGTCCAAGTCCCCACTTGGAAGTCCCCTCTCCCGGCCCCGCCCTCACCGGGAAAGGTTCTGCTCCTTCCTGGATAACGAAGCCTTCAATGATGTGGGTGAGAATCTGGGGCTTCACAATGGCCTGTGGGGGTTTTGAGTCGCCCATCTGTCTGGACACCATGGCCAGTGTAGGAGGTGGTACCGACGGGGCAGGAGCCAAGGCTATTAGTTCACTGCTTGAGGTATTAGCATTCACATTGGTCACTGATTCAACTTTTTCTGGAAAAATAAACACATTAAGGAACAGATATGGGTTAATGCAACTGACCCACCTATTAGCCAAGCCAGCCTAATCTTCGACAATAATACATATTCACCTTTTTTTTTCTCAGAGAGAGGAAGGGAGGAGAGGGATAGGAACATCGATGATGAGAATCATCCATCGGCTGCCTTTTGCATGCCTCCTACTGGGCATCAAGCGGCAACGTGGGCATTCGAACCGTGACTCCGGTTCATGGGTCCACACTCAACCACTGAGCCGTACCCGCTGGGCTGCACGGCCCCTGCTCACTCGCCTGGACCTGTTTTCCCAATCTACTCATGGTCCAAGTTCAGACCCAACTCTACGGAACCAGACTCAACTGTGGGCTCGCTCACTCAGAACATGAATCTGTGTACTCCAACAGCACTGCAGAAGTCAGTCAGCCTCTCACCTCCGAAACTGCTCTTGTCCTCCAGGGCCTGTGGGCTCTCTGCCACCGGAGACACCTTGGCAGGAAGCACTGAACCCAATGTGGAGACCTCGTCTCTTTCCTCCTCAGACTCAGCCTTGCGTTTCACACCCAATGTCTGGGGCTTGCCCTATAAAGAAAAGAATAGAAAAGAAACCAAGAGTTATAAGTAAAGGAAGGAACCATAAATACTCCATATTTTCAGAGAAAATGTCCTTAGTTCCAGATTCTCCAATCTGTATAGTTCTCACGGTACATTTAAATTCCTGGGCATTCCCAAGAACTTTAACTTCCACCTCAGGACAAAAGGAAATGCAACGTTCATTAGTCCTGAAATAGACCTTGAGACCCTGGATTCATATGGCCCAATTAAGACCTGCTGTTTTCTAAAGATTTAGATGGCTACAGCTATCTTGAGCTAACCTATTGCAGATCCAAAAACCAAGAATGACTTCAGTAGCAGATTTAGAAGTATGAAGTTCAAATATTATATACATTAACATCGCTTTCTCTTACAAAAAGAATCCAAGTATCTTAAGTTTCCATTAAATCTCTCTCTCACACAAGGAACAAATAAATAAATACTTTCTAAACTCTTCATTCCGCTACTAATTTAAGCTCTAATTCTACTCAACCACAGCGCCCCCCTGGCTGGATTGCTCAGGTGTCTAGAGTGTCATCCTGACACGCCAAGGTTGTAGGTGGGTTCAATCCCCGGTCAGGGCACCCAGAAGAATCAACCAATAAATGCATAAATAGTGTAGCAACATATCCCTCTCTCTCTCTCTAAAACCAATCAATCAATAAACTTTTAATTAAAAAGAGAGTGACAGTACCCTCGAAACCATCCGACATCACTCACCGGCAGGTGCACAGACTGCATGTAGAAGGCAGCAGGGACCTGGGCTACAACAGGTGAGGAGGTGGCCCCACCCTTTACTACATGCGCTGTCCCCTGCACGGGAGCCAGGGTCATCCCAGCGGTCAGTGTGGAAGGGCACTCCTGCAGTGCCCCAGGAGCCTGGGATGACGGTGGCGAAGAGGCCAAATGGGCCTGACCGGGCTGCATTGTGCCCGGCATGCCCCGGGAAGTAGGCACAGCAGCTGCGAGCTGTGCCAACCCCAAAGCCTGGGCCTGGGCTGTACCTGGCTGTCGGGTGCCCACAACTTGCACAGGGATATGGGGGGGTGGTTGCTGGGAAGCCGACATCTTAGCAGGCCCTAACTGAGGAGGCTTGATCGGTGCTATAGGTGGTTTGGATTGGAGAGGGATGGGTGGCTTGGGAGCTGGGTCAGGTGGGAGGGACAAGGGTGAAGACTGAAGCATGGGTTGAACAACCAGGGTTTGGGCTTGCTGCTGGGACTGGGAAGGTGGGACCTGCTGAGTAGGTGGGACCTGTGGTGGCTGAGGGGCAGAGAGAGTTGTGGCTTGCTGCTGCTGCTGCTGCTGCTGCTGCTGTTGCTGCTGCTGCTGGGCCAACTGGAGGTGTGTGGCTGTGTGGAGTAGCTGAGACTGACGGTGCTGGAACTGTTGCTGGTGGTGGATGGCAATCTGCTGCTGGATCACCACTTGTTTCTGCTGGAGGTGGATCTGTTGCTGTTGCTGAATCAGGGAATGGGGCTGGATCTGTGTGTAGGTGGCTGCGGGAACCACGCCCAGAATGGAACAAAAAGAAAGAAAAGCAGAAAATCATCATCATTATGAAAAAATCGCCTTTCCAAAGTGTACCCAGTTTTGGAATCACACAATGGATGGAAAGCTAACCTAGAAGAACCTAAGAGATCATCACCTCATTCGTTCTCTTTCCTGAGTCAGACATTGCCAGATATTACCATCTCAACTCTTCAAGATCTCAAGAGAACTCCCTTTTTCAATCATTTAATGACCTCCAGTAATTTCTAACTTCTATTTTCTTTGCTATACTTAAATCCTGTTATTTGAACTCAGTCAAGTAAGTTGGCCCATCTTCTATGTGAATGGACTCTTGAGTTCCTCAAGGCTGAGTCCATGTTTTATTCATTTTACTTCCCTCGAATCCAGCCCAGCACATTAGAAACACTTAAATGTCACTGAAAAAATAAATGTCCATGGAGGTAAATATACCAACATCTTTCCACGAATGTTAGTTTTTAAGACTCATCAGTTTAGGTCCCCACCATGAGAAGTTCCAGCAGTCAGCAGCCAAAGGTTCTGACTTGACCCAGTTTTCACCTCTGTTAATGAGTTGACAACCTCACTCCCCGCTCATACGCCTACCAGATTGTCCAGAAAACCTATCTGTTATGAAAGCACTTTGGAAACAGAACTGCTATAGCATGTAAATACTAAGTTATTAGCAATACAACTGATAATTAACTTTTGTAATTAAATTATTCATATGTAGCAACAACGAAAAGTGCCAGAAACAAGGAAGGTAAAATTAAACATTAAAGTAAAAAGAAAAACATTACCAAGTAAGGTACACATATCTAACTATATCTAACCAGAACCTAAAAGTAAGTATAAACTATTTGGGGTTGTTATTACATTATTTATTCTTTTCCACCCTCATCATAGACACAGATGATCATAAGGTGACTGTGTGTATTGATTTTAGAAAGAAAAGGGGAGAAACATCAGCGATGAGAACCATGGATGGGCGTCTCCGGCATGCCCCACATTGGGGATCCAGCCCACAACCCGAGCCTGTGCCTTGACCGGGAATGGAACTGTAACCTGGTTCATAGGCCGATGCTCAAAGGCTGAGCCACACCAGCCGGGCACAAGTTGGCTATATGAAAGCAGGGCTCTATTTGCTAGATCTAAGTGCCCTAGGACACTTGCACCACGTCTGCTCCACACGGGGCCACCTAACCACCCTTAAACACAGATGAGGAGAGTATTCATCCTTTCTGCTGGACTGTTAAGCTCCATGAGGACAGGGGATCTATTTTTCAAAGATGTAACCCTAGCCATCCCAGAACACAGTATGCAATTGCATAAGAACTGGGTAAATGAATAAGTAGAGAAAGTAAACTAAAGAACTGAGGGCCTAAGGCAACTTGTAAAGTGTTTGCTTCCTGGTGGAAACAGAAAAGATCTCTGTTACCTGTCCTCCTGCTCCCTGGACCAATATGATCAAGGGCGATGTGACAAGGAGAAGCAAGAAAGAGGAAAAGAAAGAAATGTATTCTGAAGCTTTTAAACGGTTCTGAGAATAATGTCATAATGAGACGTGACCGTAAGTTTACCTGAGCTAATAAGGGTCTGGCTGGGCGCAGGTGTGGCTGTCCGTGTCAGGTTCATGCCCACGTTCTGCTGACCAGTCCCATCCGCTTCTGCCTTCTTAGCTGCCGCACTTTCTGCCTCTGTCTGGCTGCCCTGGCTCACAGTCACTGTTTGGGCTGCAGGCAAGGGCTGCACCACTCCCGTGCCCTTCCTGGGACAGCTCCCACCACCCCCCATTCCTGAGGAAGGCAGCTGCCCCAAGCCCCCAGGGGCCTGGCCACTTCCGCCTGGACCCATGGACCCTGGGATGCTATTTCCACTGCCTCCACCAGCTTGACTAAGGTTGAGGGACTGGCCTGAGGCCCCTGGGGAAGCCTGAGCCACAGCGAGGGCCTGGCTAGAGCCCTGGGAGAGGCTGGAAACAGGGGGTGCTCCAGGAGGAATGGCCTTCTGAGTAGAGCCTTGCATTTGAGGTCCTTGGGCTGAGGCCTGTTGGTTTCTCACTGCCAAGTTCTGCACCTGAAAGATAAGAAAAACAAGACTGAGAAAAGTTGAACAAGAGGCACTAGGCTCAAAGATTTCAGTGACAGATTCAGAAGCAGCAAAGATCTCTACAGATATTCTACCTCAATTTCCCAAATATATACATTAAAGGCTTTCTAGTCACCCAAGGAAAACTTTTACATCAAATTTTATTTTTCATTCTCCTTTATTCAGTATCAAATCTATCACCAAGTATAGTTATTTATTCTTTCAAAATGTCTCAAATTTTCCCTTTTCTCTCCATTCATTCATTCATTATTTACCAATACCTACTATGCTTCAGGTATTACATTGGGTACTGGGAATGCAGAGATGAAAGACACAATCCCTGCTATTAATGAGTACTTTCTACTAGAAAAGACAAGAAAATCACCAATAACAATATGACACTGTGCATAGATATGCACAAAGTGCTATGAAAGCCCAGAATAGAAAGAGTAAGAATACAGAGATTAGGGAGGACTTCCTAACACAGGTGATGCTTGACCTGAGGCCCAATCGGTAATAGTGAAGGCGAGGGTTTGAAAACACAGGTAACATTTGCAAGACCATTGAGCCAAGAAAAAGAACAGCATTTTTTGGAAATTACAAATATTTCATTTATGTTTGCAGTGGGTTAGAGAGGATGGCAAGAAATGAAACTAGGAAGGTAGGCTGAAGCTCGGGGGGTAAAAAGGTGCCAGATCGTGAAGGGCTTGGTGTGTTAAAATAAGGAGAGTCTGAACTTCGGTTTGGAAACAGAACGTTTATCTATCGTCTTCATTGTTGCATTCCCATCACCTAGCACAGTTCCGGACACATAGTAAGTACTCCAAAATACGAATAGAGAGAAGGAATGATGAGTACCTAATTGATTACAGGAAACCACTGAAGAATATTAATCAGAATAAACATGATCAAATCTACAGTTGAAACTCTTCTTTTAAATACTGCTGATGGAAATGTACATGAAATCAGTACAACTATGGAAAACAGATCGGCATCATATCCCAAAATGAACACTCACACATGCTCTACTCCAGGAATTTCTGAAGAGAAACCCTTGCCGTGCACAACTGGAGGCACGTATAAAATGTTCACAACAGCACTATTCACGGTAACAAGTGTCTAGAACAACCCGAATGGCCATTGTCAGAAGAGAAGATAAATGAACTACATTATATTCACACAGTGGACTGTTATATGGATATCAAAATTAACAAAGTACAATGACATACAACAATATAGATGGATCATGACAATAGCTATTTAGAAAGCATTCTCAAAGATTGCATACAGCATTTTATGGACTGAGAAGAGCACAAATACCTTTAAAATAAAATATGTATTTTTTATATATTTTTATACATAGGGGTGGGCAACGGTAGGTTTACAGTTATAAGGATAAAAAAGTTTATTCTTGTATTATTTATTTGTTATATTATTTATTGTTATTATTTACCTACTTTTGCCTACCCCTGTGTCTGTATGTGTGTATGTATGTATGTATTTGTGTGTGTGTGTGTGTGTGTGTGTGTGTGTGTGTGTGTGTAAGGCCTAAAAATATGGCCATGTGTTCATCAATGTTGAAGCTAGATGGTAAGTAAGCAGAGATTCAGATTTTTTATATGTTTAAAATTTTCTATTATGAAAATGTCTTTATTATATGTAAATACAATAAAACCATATAAGAAGAGACACAAAGAAAGGATGAATTTATTAGTAGGAATCAGAATGTCCTCATCCTGGGTAGAGGCAGGCAATAGATGAAACTGGGATTGCTTATTGTATCATTAAAACTTACTGAGTAAATAAATAAAAGTGCACTATGAATGGATCATTTATGAGAATGTCATGAGCCAAGGATTATGATTTATCAAATTCTGCATATCAGGAGTTCAATTTAAAATGCTAATAACAACATATATTTTCTAAGAAAACTTGTTCTGACAGTAATGTGGAAGAGGATCAGAAGTAGGAAAAGGCTGAAGTCAAGAGGCCAATTGGAAAACTAATACAGTAATTCAGGTGAGAAATGAAAAGAACCTGGATTCAGGTAGTAGGAGTAAAGAAAAAGAGATGATAGCTTCGGAGAATGGTTACAAGAATCATCAGGATTGGGTGCTGGGGCACGTAATATCATCTGGCAATTACGCCGTTTACTTCTAGTCAGCTTCCTTTCCATAATGGCTACTTAAAACATTTCTACTTTCCCTATACATGAGAACCACTTCCTCTTTCCCCTCGTACCCTACCCTGTGGAAACAATGAAACCATTATATGAGCATGATGCTTCATCAGTTCCACCATCAAAATTACACATTCAGCTGCAAAAGCACCCATCGCTTACTTCTCCCTTCTCTCCTTCTATCCTTCCTACTTTTCAAGAACCTCATATAATCAATTCTCTCCTGTTTCTTCAATCTCTGCTCTACTGGCTCCCTTCCATCAGCATCCTGGAACCTCACTTCCCCTCCCCCAGTTTCCTCCTCCTCCATGTTACTGCTAAACTCTTTTTTTTTTTTTTAATTTTTTTATTGATTTCAGAACGAATGGGAGAGGGAGAGACAGAAATACCAATGATGAGCATCATCTATCGGCTGCCTCCTGCACACCCCACACTGGGGACTGAGTCCACAACCCAGGCATGTGCCCTGACCAGGAATTGAACCGTGACCTCCTGGTTTATAGGTCGATGCTCAACCACTGAGCAACACTGGCTGGGCTACTGCTAAACTCGTAACTGTTTACATTCACTGCAACTATTCCCATTATCCAGCCATTTACTCACCCCATGACTCCATCTTACTTGCCATCCCTACTGCACTTGAAGGACCCTTGCCACTTTTGTTCCATTTTGATCCTTTGTCTTTATGACACACAATCCAGAGTTTTCTTGTCTCTGTCAGTCACTCTTTCCTATTCCCCTTAGCCAGCCATCACCCTTTACTCAACCTCGAACTGCTCTATTTTCTAAGGGCTCATCTTAACCTCAGGACTCCATATGAAAGGCTTTTCTCTTCTCAATCCATACCAATCCCTAAGAAATTTCAAACACTCCCTTGATTTCAATGATCATCTATATGCCTATTACTCTTGAATGTTTACCTCCAACTCAAGAGCTCGTGCACCCCATAAAAACTGCTGATCCGGTATCTTCTTTTGGGTAGCAAGCACTTCTAAGCCAAAATATACAAATGTGAACTTCACCCCAAATCCACTTCCCCAACATTCATCTCACAGATACTACCAGCCAATTCTCTGGGGTACCACAGCTTATCTCAGGCATCTCCATCAACTCTACCACTGAATGAGTTCTCCTTTTTCAATAACCTCCTATGTTTTTCTCAAATCTATGCATTTCTGTCCATCTCAACAATTACCATTTATGATGCTGCTCTTCCCATATTCACTCAAACCATTTCCATTTATCTTCCATAGAGGAAGTTTTTGAAAACTTAAAAAATCAAAAATCAAATCTCTCATGTCACTTCCATGTTTAAAATCATTCCAAAGCTTCCCACTGCCTTTCAGATTAAGCTCCAAATTCTAAACACGGCACCCAAGGCCTTGCAAGATGATGTTTCTCTGACCATCTCCAGCATCATCTCCATTCCCTCTCTGCCAAACTCCAGGAACACAGGTCTTCTTTCAATTCCTCAAATATACAATACTCCTTCCCTCCTCAGGGTCTTGGGACATGAGTTTCTCTGCCTTCACCATTCCTTCAATGCCTTCACCTGACCAACTTCCACAGACCCCGTTTAACTGCCACCTTCTCAGGCGGGCTTCCCCAGGCTACACCAACTCCCTTTCAGAGCACTCAGTACCTTCTAAGGAAGCCGTTATCAAACCATCCAGGTGACTATTTACTCAATGTCTGGTGCTTCAGTGATTTGCAATCTCTATCATTCCAGAAATTATGACTTTCTTGGGCATTCAAGGCTAAAGAATGTCTGATATATAATAACGATAGCTTGCACTTGTACCACTCACTGTGTCCAGGCACTGTTCAAACACTTATACATATCAACTCATTTAGTCTTCACAATACACCCTGATGTTTTCTATATGAAGAAACTGGCCAAAAGATGTCAGGTCATTTGCCTAGGGTTATATAATCAGTCATGAAGTTGGAATCTGAGCCAAACATCAGATTCACATTTTTAACGACTACTCTGTCCCTCCTCATGTTGACACTCAACAAGTAGATGGATAAATGAAACAACTGGATATGGAAGCAGTCTCAGCCTCATCCTCCAATCCTACTGCTATTACAAAGGTCTTACCTTCTTACTAAATGACCCCAAGCATTTGTATTTTTTTAATATATTTTTATTGATTTCAAAGAGGAAGAGGGAGAGAGATAGAAACATCAATGATGAGAGAGAATCATCAATCGACTGCCTCCTGCACACTCCCTGCTGGAGATCAAGCCCACAACCAGGACATGGGCCCTTGACTGGAATGGAACCTGGGACCCTTCAGTCTGGAGGCTGACACTCTATCCACTGAGCCAAATCAGCTAGGGTGACCCCAAACATTTCTTAGTAGGTTCCCTAATTTCTCTTCCTTCTCCAGGCACATATTTCTAGATGATTCTTTCTAAAGTACTTGCCTTATCCTATTAATCAGCTATTCAACAACCAGCAATGACCCCTGTTACTTATGGAGTTACCTGGCTTTCAGATTTCTCCCTAACAATGACCTTTTCTACCATAAAGCATGTTGTCTCTTCTTAATCCACTCACCGCAATTCATAGTCACATTACTGTGAAATATGCCTTTACACATTACTGTTCTGTCTCCAGTTTTCTTTTTACTTCAAATCAAATCATATCCATCTTCCAAAAATTTGCTCAAGTATCCCAAGAGTCGCTGAGAAGTAATGCAGCCAACTCTTCTTCTCTACTTGTGTCAGTTAGAGCAATCTACTTTTGTACTTCTTTGTTCTCCAAGCTCTTTATAAAGACTTAACACATAATTTATTCTCAGCCCTCCTAAGTTTCTAGTATACATCTGAGCACATCAATAGAAAATTCAATATTTACTTGCTAACTGATAAACTAAAATAAAAATAAGTATTATGAGATCCCAGTTTATATCCCATTCATAAGATTAAAAATTCAGGCTCAAAATATGTATACAACACTAACACTTATATATATATATGGAGGCAGGGAGATAAGGCATGGTGAAGAAGCAAAGGTGAGAAAGATTTCACTGGAACTACACTATGAGCAGAAGCAGAGAGAGCTACAGGAACTCATAAAGAGAAGGAATCAAATATTCTACCAGTAACTCAGCCATGTCAGCTTAACATCTATGGAACAGAATTCCCTCAACCATCCCTCATCTTCCAGAGACAGTACTGCAAGAAGAGAGAATTAAAGACTTCCTGAATAAACTGAGCCATCGAGGGCTTAAAAAAAAAAAAAAAGTTAAGGAAATCTGCCCTATGTTAAAAATAAGATTTCCCAGATCCAGAGGGCTAATTTCAATCAAATCTATTTTCCTTACTAATTCAAATAACTCAAGAGTGGTAAGGGATTCAAGTTCTACAGAAATTAAAGGCAAAAAAATATATAAGAATCCTGAAAAGTGGTCATGAGGCAGAAGGGTGGGCCTTAGCCTGTGGTCGTTCCTTCATCCTCCCCAGGGCCCGTCCACAGGTCAATGCTGCCACTGACCTGATCTGCATCTGCATGAACTCCCGGAGACTGAGCAGATGGCACCTCCTGCTGGACTGCAGCCACTGCCCCGTTAGGCATCAGGATGAGCTGGGAGGCTAGAGGCACATTCCGGCCCAGGGTCCGGTTTACCTGCAACAGGTTTCCCAGCTGTGGCTGGCAAGGAGAGGAGGAAGAGCAGAGGAAAGAGAACAAGAGGAAAAGAAGAAAGACAGAAGAAATGGAAGGGAAGGACCACAAGACAAAATAAACAGAAGATACGAAACAGCGAAGTCCTGCCCCTTTCCACACCAACCCAGGGAGACCCTTATTCTCCACATGTGATGAATCATCCAAAAGAAAACCTGGAATGTGTATAAAACTACAGGTTGACAACAAAGAGTCAAACATGAAAGAAGCTGAGACAATGAGAATTTCAGAACAAGTATTTGTGTACAGTAAGCAGACAGGCTAAGAGAACACTCAGGATCTGTGTACTGAGCTACAGGTCTAAAGATCAGAGTATCTGATGCTAATGTAGTAAATGTTAAGGTGAGCATCTTCTAACTTGGGATCTCAATGTAATCTGCAGGCTACCTGTGAATGCTGAGCATTACTTCTAGAGATAAGTAAGGAAGAAGTACATCAGCTTGTCTTTAAAACAGCTGTGTAATTATGGTTAATAAAATAACTTTTGCTCAAGTCCTAGCCAGGGACAAAACCATCACGCCCCTGGGACACTGGCAGTTTATGTCTGTGGCTTACCCGGAGGTACATCTGAGCCTGGGACTGGTTGAGGGGGGGGGAGGTGGTGTTCCCCAGGAGCACAGATTGGGTCAAAGTGGTAGCACTGGGAGAGCTCACACTCTGGGATCGGCTGATGAGCTGGGCGGCCGACGTGGTGGCCAGATTGATCTGTGCGGTATAGAAAGGAACCAGGACTAAGGATTTAGGAGACATAAAAGGAAATGTAAATGACTGATAAATTCAGAGTGACCCGGTCAAGAACAGAATATCTCACTTTCATAGAGTTGGGGGAAAATGAATACCTTCCTATCCACAGCTGTCATCCTGGCTACTCCAGGGTATTACCAAAGTAAACAAGCTGGGCCTAACCACTAGCGTAACAGTTGAAAAGGCAAAGGAACGAAACGGAACAAATTTTACTTTGTCATTGAAGGGCCCAGAGATTAGCCTCTTCCCTTTACTATGTCTTCTTCTTCCCCAGAATTTTCTTTCTCTTTTCTCAGACCTCCTCGTTAGGACGCATACAGACCCAAGTTGGTCACTTTGCCTTTTACAAGCTTTCTCTACATAAGGACAGTAAATACCACTGATGGCTCAGTCAACACTCCCAGATCAGCTGCACGAAGTTTAACCCAGAGACAAAGACCCAAAGAGAGAAGCCGCTCAGGGGGAGAAGCAGCACTCACTGAGGCCTGGGTGGTGGCAGTCTGCTGCTGCGCGGTGCTGGTGTTTGGGGAGCTGGCTTGCCGACTGGCAGCAATGGTGGCCTGTTAGAGATGAAAGAAAATAAGAAAGAGCAGAAACAACAAAGGAAAAGGCTGTGAATCTTCCAGTAATAAATCAGAAATATAGAACATAATAGACATTTCCAATAAGAGCTGAGAGACTCTATTGTGGAGCAAGGACAAGTATATTCACTAGGCCAATAACCCTCACAGTACCACATGTGTTAACCCAACAACTCCCACATAACCCTCCTGGGACAGCTGGGCAACCTGTCTCCCCACTTTCTTTTAGGTGGAAGAACCCTTGGTCAGGTTACATCACGAGTCCCTCGTAAGCCAAACCCAGAGTTGTGCAATACAAATACGTGAGCCACAAATGTGATTTTCTAGTATGCACATTTTTTAAAAGAAAAAAGAAACAGAAGTACATTTTTTATTGAATTTATTGGGGTGGCATGAGTTAATAAAATTATATAGGTTTCAGGTGTACAATTCCATAACCTATCATCTGGTATTGTGTGTCAGGTCACCTTCCATCACCATTAACCCTCCTACACCCTCTTCCACTTTATTTTACGTAAGCCAATATATCTCATTTCAACATGTAACCAATGTAAACTAAGATTTTTTTTTTCCCTTACTAAGTCTTTGAAATCCAAATTCTCGGTGCACAGCCCCAGTGTGAACTGGCCACATGTTGAGCATTCAAAAGCTACACACGGGTAGTGACGACCACACTGCACAGTGCAGGTGCAGACATGGCCGTCCTACTTCTGAAAGGGAGTGTTTCCACCGTTCTTCCCGCAACCCCGGAAGCTAAGATCCATTTGCCCTCCTACAGGAGCACAGGAAGAGGAGACTCTGCTTCCAGCGTGGCACAGTATGCCCCTACCCACCTGCAGCACCATTCCCCTCCCTCTCGGGCCAGCTGGCTGCTGACCTCTCACCTGCTGGACGGCAGCCAGGCTATGCAGCTGGGCATTGCTGAGCTGCTGCTGGAGCATGAACTGGTGGAAATACTGAGCCGCATTGGGCTGACGCTGCAGTGCCTGCAGAGCCTAGGGAGAGAAAGAGACGATCAGCCCACTTAGACTCACTCCCCACTCCTATTCTACACAAATCGCTGTGATCCTGTGAAAGGGACTCATGGCAAGTAGAGAAACAAAGGAAGATGGGAGTCTGGCTAAATCATCAACTTCTGATTTGTCCAGTTTGTTTATATGAGAACCAGTAAGTTCATATAATCCTCAAAAAGTGGAGAAGCAATTAATTCTGCTATGCTCTATTCTATTCTTGTATATAAAGAAAAGTAAAGCAGTGTCACTCACATGAACGCTTATTTCCCAAAATGGAATCTGGAAATACATAATACAGCAAGAAAAAGAATTGGGACTAGACAGGATAAAGATCAACGAGATGTCAATTAATGATAGAGAAGAAAATAAAAGACCATATTCTAGGGGCACAATAGAGGTAATAGGGGTTGAAAGGGGTGGAAAAAATAAGAGTAAGTAGTAGCTTATGAAAGATTCTATCAGGTAAAATTTTCAAACAACTGGCATTTTTCAAATATCTATAGTATAATGCTAATGGGTGTTTGTAAACATGATACTGGTAATTCAGTTTTAGTGTTAATTAATATTCTCTAATAATTAGAGCTATTCTTATGATGTGCATAGTTGGTCTAGTAACCTAAATATTTTAAGTAAAAGGCCCATTCCCAGATTTTGAAAAACATGGGATTTACTATTTGTCTAAAAACATAGCTTTAATCTAAAGAGTTTTACCCTACATCTCTCAGAATGATTCATAAAAAAAGACTCAAGATTAAAAACCTGGCAATCCATGAAGAGAAATGGTTAGAGTCTAGCTATATGAACTGAATGTATAAAAACAAAACAAAAAAACAACACTTAGTTTAGAGACTGAACCTCATTCTCTGTGTGCTTGCTCAAATTGTTATAAATTCCTAAGATTCTCAGGGCCAGCAGGGACCTTAGTCATCACCTAATCTAACCCCCCGTTTTCTGGAAAGCAACTTAGGGCAATTATCTCCCACTAGCACCCCTGCCCACCCCGAGCCAATGCTCCCAGATCACAGCCCCTCAGAGTTGAGCCTCACCTGCACTGCTTGCCGCTCATACAGTGACATTTGAGCTATTTGGGGCCGAGAGCTGCCCCCAGAGCTGGAACTCCCATTGGTGGAGTTGGAGTTCTGCTCACTCTCAGTCTCCATGACAGTGGTCCAGGGTCCCCAAGGATGGTGCTCTGACTCAAGACCTAAATAAAAGGAGCAGAGGATTAACATTCACACCAGATCTCAAACTTTTATTACATGTTATTCAAATTAGATATAAGAATCTTCCTTTTCTTCCACAATCCACAATTCCTAGTGTTGTAACGACCAAATGTGCAATAATACACTCTTCCCCACCCCACACCCTCTTTTGAGGTTATGCAGTTTCTCAAAAGAAACAACCTTTACATATTCCATCATAGCTGTTGTTACCATAAACCAGCTGAATATAAGACATCACCTCATAATACTAAGGCCACTTTACATTCCCCTAACACTTTGTAACAGTTTAAAATCTTCCCGTTTAAAACTTATAGCTACTTCATTTTTATCTGCATCTGCTTAAAACTTATGGTTAACTCCTTCTTTTATCAGCATCATCTTAGCCACGGACCATTTACTGAAAAGCCACTCGTGCCTCCTCTCAGGGGGCCAGGCTCTCTCTCCACATGCATTCTCTCTCCCAGTGCTGTTAGGTAAATAACATCCCCACGTGACAACTGTGGAAATGAGGTTTTCTGAAATTAAAGAAGTTGCCCTAGTAAGTATCCAGTCTTTGCACTAGCACATGCTTCTTCTTCAAACCAGAAAAAAGCCTGTGATTAAGGCAGCAGCATTCAGTGTGAGCACTCGCTGTCCTCATCTTTTGGAGGAGGGGCCAAGATACAGACACGTTAAATACATCATGGAAAGTCATAAAACTGGGAAATGGAAGAGCGAGGCTGCAGCCCAGAGAGCCCGCAGGGCTGCCCGGGGCCAGCTCAGGTTACTAATGACACCGCAGGCCTGGCCCCAGCTCAGGTTACTGACAACACTTCCCCTTCTCGTACCTCGGTTTCCCCATCTGCAAGGGCTTCACAACTGAGTGTAGTGTGTCATTTTTACAAAGGACTCCCAGGTATTAAACATTAAACAGACAGAAATGAAAATCAGAGAGTAAGATTCAATTTTTTCAGTCCACTAAAATGATCACCATCTACCCTCTGGGGTGTACACTAACATTCATTGGTAAAAACCAGGCAAAAATAAATTTAAAAGAAACAAGAAGACATGTATGCCTCCAAGGCATACTAAATGATAAGGTTTGTCTTTGCTCATTCTCATTCTTTTCTCGTTTGTTACACCTGGACACTATATTCTGTACTTCTGAGGAACCTAGAAATATTAGGTCAGCAAAGCACTATTTGGTCTACAAATGTGAACATCAAACCAGAATTTGTGCTAAGGGCTGTCAACCGTTTTATGATGATGGGTATATCTTAATGACTGCATCCAAAACAAGCAGACAAAGTAAATAAAATCAAATCGCTTGGCCTACCAAACAGAGTTGGGGAGATTTCTCGTTATTCCGTTCCCAGTATTCCCTGATCGCATCGGTATCCCCCTAAGAGCTACCCATCTCTTCAGTTTCATTTCGAAATAGCAAATGTCGCTGAAAACATGGGTATAACCGTCCCGGACGAATATAAGGAGAAATCATATCAACTTCAACTCTATCTTCTCCCCACATCTTTTGCCAAAATATCAAAGCACTGAACAGATACAGACCCATGAATCCTCATTATCAGCATGTGAAGAAAAAAAGTGGGCAAGGATTAGAGGCGGCACGCACAGTTGTACAGATCACAGACGGGGCTTCGTTCACTGGACTCGGAGACCTGAGCCCCCTTTACTAGCTACGGGGGGGGGACACTAATGCCTACATTCAGAGGTGAAAATGCTAATACACTACACGACCGATCCCTCACTCCCCCCGGAAGACAATCCTTCCTATTCATTTCTCCCGATTGGGACACGACTGCACAGAGGTGGGAAGGGACCGACCGGCTTTGAAGTCTCGGATAAAATCAAGAGAAGTTATCAAAACCAGGATTCCTGGGTCCCCGGGCACGTAAACCTAGGCGTTCGTGACCAGGGTCGGAATTGTGAGACTTAGCACAGAAAATAAAAAACGACCAGAAGTTTGGGCGGCACAGCGGATTTAAGTTTTCCGAACCAAAGGGGAAGGAAGAGTGAGAAGCGGACCCACAGAGGCCGTCCCCAGAATGGCTAACCCCCGGCACCCCGAAAGGTGGTATCTGGGTGAGTAGCGGTGGGTGGGGAGGAACACGGATCATCCCCCAGGAGAGGGGCCAAGAAAGGGTACCGGAGTGGACCCGGTAACCGGGCCGACCGGGCCAAGAGTTCCTTGGAGGGAATCAATTTCCCGAAGCGTAAAACTCCGTCTTGTGCAAAGCAACGGGGCACGGGAAGGGGGCGGCGGGGGAAGGGGGAGGCTCGGGGAAGGCTGTGCCCAAGAGATGGAAGTAATCTGGAGAGCAGGGACAGCAGACGCCCGGGGGTCCTTGGGTGCATGGAGAACGCTGATGAAAAACGAGGCTCCAGAGAGCCATCAGACACACCGGGGGCCGGGGGCCGGGGGCGGGCAGAGCGGCTCCGGAGCGCCCTGAGCCCGGCGCGCGGGGAGCGGCGCTTGGGACAGCGGGGCGACAGGCAGGGCACGGCGGACAGGAGGAGGCAGGGGACCGGAGGCTGCGGGGCCCCGCGGACCGAAAAAGCGGGGAGATAACTAGACAGCGAGCATGGTGGGAGGGAGGGGAGAGCCACAGTCACGGGGGGGAATGAATGAGAAAAGGAGCAGCCAGAGGCAGCGGGGGGCGGGCAGACAGCGTCCGGCGCGGCGACCCGGGCGGCTGAGAGGCGAGGGCGGGCAGAGCCGCAGGACCCCGAGCCGAGCGCCGGCGGCGGGCGGGGAGAGGGCGGGGGAGGCACCTGGGGCGTCACTCCGCCCGCGGCCGGCCGGCCGGAGCGCCCTCCCCGTGCGGCCCAGCCCCCCGAGGCCCGCCCCTCCCCGGCCCGCGGCCGCCGGGTTACCTTCGCGCCTGGCTCCGCACCCGACGGCTCCCGGGGGGCGTCCGCCTCATGGGCGAGGGGACCCCAGGCTGGGCGGGGGGCTCGTCGGCCTCGGCGGCGGGCTCCCCTCGCCTCCTCCCCTTCCTGGAGGGGCGGGGGCGCCGAGGGCGGGGCAGGCGGGAGGCGCCCGGCGCGCGGCCGCAGCACCCCGCCCCTCCCGCCGCTCCGGGTCCGGCCCGGGCCCGCGGGCTGCCGGGCCTCCGGGACGCGCTCCGGGCCTGTCACTTCCTGCCGGGCCGAGAGGCGGGGGGCTTGCAGGCCGGGGGCTGCGGGCCGGGCCGGAGGAGGGGGCTGGCGGGGAGGTGCTTCCGGGGCAGCGGACCCCTCCCCCGGCCCCCTCCCCTCGGCGCCCTCCTCCCCCTCCCTCCGCGGGTCCCTCGTTTCCTGCCGGCGCCCGTTGCCATGGCGACGGCGCTCGCGGGCCTCCGCGCTCCAGGCCCGGGGGGTGGGCTGTTTCGCCGTCCCTTTCTCCTCTTTTTTTTTTTCCTTTTTTCTCTCCGAGTTCGGCTCCGCGGACGAAGGGACGACCCTGGGCGAGTGCTGGCCCCTAGCGGGGAAGGCGCCTCCCGGAGCCAAAGAGGGAGAGAGAGGGGAGGGAAGTGACGTGGCGGGGGGAGAAAACGAGGTGTTTTTCTGGAGCGCCTGGGGGTCGGGGGCAGAAGGAAGGCATCCCAGGGGCCCACGGGCAGAGCGGGAGGAAGCAGGCAGCGGCCCCGGGGGAACGACAGGCCGGGGAAGGAGAGAACGGGGAGGAGAAGCCCAGGCCGAGCAGGACGGAGGGAGGATGCCGAGGGTTGCATCGCTCCCCCGACTCCCGAAGGCGGGAAAGAAGGCTCGCCGGAGGAGCCCCCGAACCCTGCAGGAGTTGGCGCTCGCTACAAAGCGGCCGCCTCCCCTAACTTGCTTGGAAGGACACGTCGGAGTGTGCCCTTTCGGGGACTCGGCGTCCTTGTGCGGTCTGCGTTGTAAACGAGCGTGCGAACGGGAACCGCAGACACAGGGGTGTGAGGGGCAGGACAATGGGGCTGTGTCCGGGGGCACCGCCGCATTGAGAAGGCAGTGGCCTTGGTCATGTATCGGTTTTTTTATTCTCTTAAACTTGGAACACTTCGCAAATTCTGTATGGGAGCCCTTACTAGGCGCCACTGGCCGTTTTGGAAGCTTGGGTTACATTGGGGCGCAGCGCACGATCCTTGCGCTCAGGAACCTTTGCAGAAGGGCAGGGGCACCTGGTGGGTTAATTAGGGGGCTAGTGCTTTCCCTGTTGTCATCAGAGCCCACTAATTACCTTCACCGTAGCTCTTGTTCTAACCTCCGTTCCACCCAGCTGTTTTCTTTGTCAACCCACTCTTCATGCTCGCCGGTAAAAAAAAAAAAAAAAAAAAAGCCAATGCATGGTTTGTTTTTGCAAAAGATAGAGTAGTGTTGGATCCCTTTGTTTACAAGTTGGATCCCTTCAGAGTTGCCTGGAGAGAGGAGTGTGTAGGCTCCTCCTTGGCAGGAGCCAGATTTGTGTCAGAGAAGAAGATCCGCCAGGCTCCCAGGAACCAGTCCGACAAGGCTGCGGGGGAAGGCACGAGAGGGCAGCCAAAGGGCTGGCAAAGTGCAGGCCCGAGGTGCGGGGAGGTGAAAGGGTAGCGGGCCAGGGTGAGTGACAGGCTTTGGCGGAGGATGAATGGGAAAGGTGCTGGCAGGGAATGGGTGGTAAAAGCTAGTAGGTAAAGCCTGAGTCATTTAGATCTGTGGCCTGCCAATGTCGAAAGCTTCCTTGTGAAGGCTTGGAACGGATATACTGAGTCTAAGCTGTGTATCCCAGCACCAAGAACACGTTGTGCCTGTAGATAATTTTCAGATTATATGATATTCGGGTGGAGAAACATTACTCATGTGTTTTCATGGGTTCTGTGGGGGAGTTATCACTAAAAATAAATAAATAAAAGTAAGTGTCTGCAAAAGCCCTGTAATCTATCTCAAGGAAAAGTAAGTGTCTGCAAAAGCCCTGTAATCTATCTCAAGGATAATGAGTCCAGCTGCCACGAGTGTCTTTTTTCCAATCGCCTATGCAGTGGTCGGCAAACTCATTAGCCAACAGAGCCAAATATCAACAGTACAACGACTGATAATTCTTTTGAGACAAATTTTTTTAAACTTAAACTTCTTCTAACGCCACTTCTTCGAAATAGACTCGCCCAGGCCGTGGTATTTTGTGGAAGAGCCACACTCCAGGGGCCAAAGAGCCGCATGTGGCTCGAGAGCCGCGTTTGCCGACCACGGGCCTATGGAACTTGCATACCTACTGGGTACCTGGCCATTTCAGCCCCATTAGACGTGGGGCAGAACCACTACCAGTTCATTTAGTTACATCTTGCCTCTAAGGATTTTTTTTTTAAATTTCCTGAATCTTCCGCCCCTCCATCTACTAAAAGTTACCCATTTAGATGATGTCAGGGGATAAGATAGTGATGCAGTATAATTTTGTTGACAGTCGGATATAAATCTAGCCTAGGAATACTCTCACAGAGCATGTCCTATTAATTATGAGCCAGTGATTTAACTTGTGTAGACACTCTACCCCATATCTCCCAGTAATTCTTTTCAAGTCCATAATTCTCCAAGATACAGGCATCTTCCTGGGTCATAGGTTTAAGCAATTTCCCCAAGAAATTTTCAGGATAAAAAAGAAATGTATTCAGCGGTAAAGTGAAGTAGTAGAAAACCTCCGTTCATAAGACAGTCATTGTGAGCTGACTCAGCTTGGAAACCTGTACAGAACTGCTTCCCAACCTAAATGGAGCAAAACAACTTGTGATTCCTAGAAAATGCACAACTGGCTTTTCTTTTTTCCCTAAACTTTCTCATTTTCATTTAATGATCCTGCTGGAATTAAGTCTTTTCTTTTTCAAACCAAATAGTTCTTGTGAATGGAGGCTAAATAATTTCTTTACTCTGCATAACACTGCAAGTCATTAGCCTAAATAGGTGAAAAGGAAATGCATCCAATCTGGTGAGTGGAAATCGAACCCTCCCCCCCTGCAAACTTATCTAAATAGGAAAAAAAAAAAAAACAGGATTGGAAAGGAAATCAACTGTTCAGAAGCAACTAAATCAAATAGCATAGAAAATAGGCTAATGTAATTTTGTATATCAACTGAGCATTGAACGAGCATTCTTCAAGCTTCTCCTTTAAGCCCGGCATGGTGCAATGCATTGTGAAGGAAGAGGTGCTCCTTAACCCTAGAGGTGTTAGTATCCTTGGAATGTGTCTATTTACAAGTAACTAAGCAAGTAAGCAGGGGAGATCACATTTTTATGTAAATGTGGGGAGGATGAAGTGGGGGGCGGGGGGAGAAACATCAAAACCTTTACTCTAACCAGCACCAATGTGGGGTGGAAACGGTCGTGCACATCCCACCCCATCCCACCACAATTCTATCTGCCACTTTAGCGTCTGCTTGGGAGATGAAATGAAGATAATGGGGATTGATAGACTCCTAGATATTCAAAGCAAAAAAAAGGAACTTTAAAATTCTCCAAGTCCCTTAATTTTGAGTGGAGAAAATTGAAGACTAAAAGATGAATGTAGACGGGGAACATTTTATAAGACTTGGCAAATAGATGTCCAAAAATATTTGTTAAATAAATTAATTTCCTAGATGCTCTCCTTTCTCTAAACTGAAAAAAAAGGGGGGGGGTGAGGGGGAGGAATTAAAACATAAGAAGACTTCTCGTTCCTCACTACTAATACCTATGTTGGTGTTCAGGACATGCCCCAAATGCTAGCATAGCTCCTTGGTATATTAGTTATTTAAAGCTGAAAAAGTTTGAGAAAAATGGTAGCAACAGGAAAGTCACTCTGACTTCTTCCCTCTTCTTTCCTAAGCCAGGTCAAAAAACCCTCTGAGAGGTGCCCCTGAAGGAATGGAGGATCCTTATCTCTGAAGACGAAAGAACACCAAGAAGAATCCACTTACCTCATGCTCCTTAACTTCTGATATTCCTCCACGACTATGCACACCTCATCAAAGCCAGCGTAAAAATACACCAGCCCAGCCTGACCGGCTGGGCGCAGGGTTGAGTGACCTATGAACCAGGAAGACATGATTAGAATCCAGGTCAGGACACATCCCAGGTTGTGGGCTCGACCCCTAGTGTGGGGCATGCAGGAGGCAGCCAATCAATGATTCTCTCTCATCACTGATGTTTCTATTTCCTACTCCCTTTCTCTCTGAAATTAATAAAAAGATATAATTTTTTAAAATACACCAGTCTAACTTGCTTTGGTTCTTCATTTCTTCATGAAGGCTCTTGTGTTACATACAACTTAAATAAGTTTTGTTAAAATGAATTTGTAGGCCCAAGACAAAGCCACTCCTGCCTAGGGTTCCCCCGTCAGCAAACTGAAACTTACATAACATTCATGTCCCTGCAAACGTTCCACTTGGCCAGAAACAGTTTACCCAGCTGGCAGGCCCTCAAATGCCACGCCACCCCTGAGCTGTAGATTGCTACCTTTTTCTTTGTTCTTTATCCTGCAAAGCTTCCTGCCTTGCACCAGTTTTGCAGTCCTCCTACTGGAGACTGTCCACTTGATGAAGTGTTAAAGGTTGTCACCTAAATTGTCTCCTTTAGTCATTCTCTTTGCTTTTGTTTTGTTATCAGCCAAGGATACATTGATTTTCAGAGAGAAAGTAAGAGAGAGGGAAAGAGAAACATCCGATGATGTGCGACCACATGGATGGGTTGTCTCCTGAACCAACCCCGCCAGGGCCTGGGCTGGGGCGGAGCCTGCAACCAAGGTGTGTGCCCTTGACCTGAATCACACTCAGCACAGTTTGGTCCACAAGCTGGTGCTCTGTCCACTGAGCCATACCAGCTAGGGCTCCTTTAATCATTCTTTTCTCCTATGAATCTGTCTTTGTCAGTTTAATTTTCAGACTCAGTCAGGGACCCTAAGGGTTGAGAAAAGTTTTTTTTTCTACCCTACACCCACCATACTCCCTTTCTTTAGAACATAAGTTTAAAATTACTATGTTGATTGGTTCAACTCAATATTCCATGTATCACTACCTTCAAAAGAGACATATACTCTCTCACATCCTTCAGTAGCTGAGGTTGACAGTAACGAAAGCATCCACAGTTTAGACAGTTACAGTTGATTAAGGGCAAATCATGTACCTCTCAGCTTTGTTTTTCTTTCTGTAAATTGGGAATAACACCCAGTATTTTTTTTTGGAATAGTGAAATGTTTATACAGTCTTTCATTCAGTGTCTGACATAGTTCAAGCTATTATTAGTTTCCTTTAGTAACCCAGTATATTTTTGTCATCACCAAATGTATCTAAATCACTCTTTCTTTTTTTATCAGCCTACATCAAAACTTTCTAAACTCACAATTAGATAAGTTTATGAATTCATGAATCTACTGTTGAGAAAACACTTTTCTTCTATTGTCTTAGATTCAATTAGTGGGGGTCCGTGCATTAAACTAACAAAAGCCGAATTAGCAGGAGGAAAAGCACACAATTTTTATAAATATTTACTTGTATGGGAGTTCACAGAAAAACAAACTCGAAGAGGCTGTTAGGGAAGCTTCTATACCCTTCTTAACAAATGGAAAAGATTTGGGGCTTTCGGGGATATAAATTGCTAAATTGTTGGGAGAAGTGCTCTCTCTCCTCCCTGGGTGGGGATTGGGATGGGGGACTGGAGGGGACCTTCTTCAAAGGGAAATTTACTGGGCAGAGAACTCTTTCTCATCTGTTAATTCTCAGTTGCCTGGAGCTCAAAATAATACTTATGCCAACGTGTCTATTTGGGGGCAGCATATTCTGATCCCCTTATTACTATCATTTTATTTGAAAAGAGTATTCCATTTTTCCTGTGTACAAAATTTATCTTTTTGGGACTTCAAGCGTGTCTTTGGTCTACTTTTCCAGGACTTGGGTACAAATCAATTTATTTATACCATCTGGGTTCGCATCCTAAGCCAAGAGAGCTAAACCACTGGGAAGAAGTCTAAAGGGAAAAAAACATTCAAAATATACTTAGCTTCCCTCTGTTCATGGCTTCACAGACATATTGCGTTCAACCTTCTCAACAACCTTTCTCTGTTAGCTATTATTAACCTTTAATTTACAGATGAGGAAATCAAAGGTCAGGAGGGTTAGACAAATTGTTCCAAGTTCATGGGAGTAGTAAGCAATAGAGTCAGAATTCAGACTTAGGTCTGTCTGACCCCAAAATTCATAACCACATCACATCACTCACAGTGTGAAAGTAGAGTAATGCTTAGCACACATATAAATGCTTGTACAAAGAAGGTTAACCTTTACCGTTGTCAACACATGCAATGGAAGGCCCATTGTGACTTTGTAAACAATAGAAATAGCTCTGATAATCAGTCTACAAAGACACTAGTGAGATGTCTCAGCAAAGAATAGAAATGAATATGTATTATTTCCCCAAGTTCTGTTTTCTTCCTTTTCTGCTTATAAATTACTAGAGGCCCGGTGCAGGAAATTCATGCATGGCGGGGGGGGGGGGGGGAGAACGGGGAGGTGTCCCTCAGCCCAGCCTGCACCCTTTCCAATCTGGGATCCCTCAAGGGATATCTGATTGCCCATTTAGGCCCGATCAGATGGGCAGTCGGACATCCTTCTCACAATCCAGGACTGCTAGCTCCAAACTGCTTGCCTGCCTGCCTCCCTGATTGCCCCTAACTGCTTCTGCCTGCCAGCCTGATCACCCCCTAACCACTAACTTGCCAGCCTAATTGATGTCTAACTGCTCCCCTGCCAGCCTGTTTGCCCCCAACTTCCCTCCTCTGCCAGCCTGGTCACCCCTAACTGCCCTCCCCTGCAGGCTTGATCGCCCCCAACTGCCCTCCCTTGCAGGCCTGGTCTCTCCCAACTGCCCTCCCCTGCTGGCCTGATGGCCCACAACTGCCCTCCCTTTCAGGCCTGGAACCTCCCAATGGCCCTCCACTGCTGGCCATCTTGTGGTGGTCGTCTTGTGTCCACATGGGGGCAGGATCTTTGACCACATGGGAGCAGCCATCTTGTATTTTGGAGTGATGGTCAATCTACATATTACTCTTTTATTAGATAGGCTAGAGGCCTGGTACATGGGTGGGGGTCAGCTGGTTTGCCCTGAAGGGTGTTCTGGATCAGGGCTGTGGTTTCCTTGGGGCGTGGGACAGCCTGGGCGAGAGGCTGTGGTGGTTTGCAGGCTGGCCACACACCCCCATTGACCCAAGCAGAGGCCCTGGTATCTGGGATTAATTTATGTTCTACAATTGAAACTTTGTAGCCTAGAGGGGAACCAAGCCTTCTGCTCACTCCGTGGCGGCAGCCATTTCTGTTGGGTCATTTACCTTCTATAATTGAAACATTGTAGGCTGCAGTGGAGGCCTAGGCCAGCCACAGCTGCAGAAGTCTGGCTTCCTCCATCACACAGGCAACTCTAGCCTCTGCTCTTTCCAGCTCCGTGACTGCCACCATTTCTGTTGGGATTATGTATCTTCTATAATTGAAACTTCGTAGCATTGAGTGGAGGCCTAGCCTGGCAACAACAACAGCAGGCGGAAAGCTTGGCTTCCTCCATTGCTAGGGAAACCCAAGCTTCCCTCCTGCTCTCAGTGGCCGCAGCCATCTTAGTTGAGGTTTATTTGCATAATTTGCTCCTGACTGGCTGATGGGCATGCTGTGGGTGTGGCTTGATTGGAAGTATGGTCAATTTGAATATTACTCTTTTATTAGATAGGAGGATGGTAAGCAGATAATGGTCTTAAAGATGTTGTCATTCATGAAACCTATGAATGTGTTATGCTGATGCAAAGGGGAATTAAAGTTGCAGATGGGATTAAGGTTATAAAAAGATGGCCTGAAAATAGGGAGATTATCTTAGGCTAGAGACCTGGTACACGAATTCACGCATGATTGGGGTCTCTCGGCCTGGTTGGCAATCAGGTCATCTTGCCCAGTCTGATCAGTGCTGATGGGGGCCAGCTGGCCTGGGAGGGACTGCGGGAGGAAATCCAGGATGTGCAGCCCTCTTGCCCAGTTCTGATCAGCCGGACCCCAGCAGCAAGCTAACCTACCAGTCAGAGTGCCTGCCCCCTAGTGGTCAGTGCACATCATAGTGCCTGGTTGAGCATATCACACTTTTATTATCTAGGAGTACCTGGATGAGCCCAATGTAATCACAAAGATCCTTAAAAGTGTAGGTGAGGTAGAAGAGACAGGTTGAGTAATGTGATGTGAGAAGAACTCATACTTCCATTGTTGGCTTTGAAGATGGAAGGAGCAGGCCAATCTAGGAAGCCTATAGAAGCTGGGGGTGGCTGGGGGGGGGGGGGGGGGAAGGATTCCCTCCTAGAGCTTCCAAAAAGAGAGCACAACCCTGATGACACCTTGATTTTCACCCAGTGACATGCAGACTTTTGATCTACAGAAATGTAAGTTAATAAAATGGTGTTGTTTTATAACACTAACTTGTTAAAGCTGAAATAGAAAGCTAACACATAAGCTAATCACTGTTTCAAAAAACAACAGCTAATCTTAGACCTTTTGTGCTGCCTAAAGTCCAGCCAATTGCCAACTTCATTACTCTTTTGTTGGCTAATAGCTGGAGAATGTATTGTATCACATGCTTGATCTAAGCAATGAGTAGGTGCTTGGGATCATTGTGAGGGACAGCTTTTCAGTTGGGTGGAAAATGCTATTAAAGTATAATTTTCAAAAAGGTAGAATTGATAACTCCCATGCAAATATAGAGTGAACTTGTGTCAAAGATTTTATATAACTCAATTCATGAATAAAAAAACAGTGAGATATTAAAATCAGCTCAAAATGCTTTTGAGAAACTGGGTGTTTACATGCAATTTAATAAGAGAACATTAGAGAAGACTGCTGGTTTGGATCCAAAATTGGTTTTTGAACTGCATCCTTAAGAATTATGTTTTCCTCTATGGGGCAGAGACTATTTGCACTTATGAGTAATTCTCTGCTTCTTCAGAGTTGTAAAGTAACCAGTCAATTGGAAGTCAATAAAAGGCTCAATCAAGTCCAGCGGTAAGCTCTAGCTCCCACTTCTAATTTTTAGATTTTTTCTTTTTTGACAACTATAAATCTGAGTAAAGAAACTATTAAGACTTGCCAGAGTCAGGGAGACTAAATTTCCCCATCAGAGCACTCTGTCTGAGCTTTCCTTCCTTTTTAAAATAAATTTTTATTGATTTCAGAGAGGAAGTGAGAGAGAAACATCCATGATGAGAGAGAATCATTGATTGGCTGCCTCCTGCACACTCCCTACAGGAGTTGGAGCCTGCAACCCAGGCATGTGCCTTTATGGGAATCGAACCTCAGACCTTCAGTCCACAGGCTGATGTTCTATACACTGAGCCAAACCAGCTAGGGCTGAGCTTTCCTTCTTGACTAACTTTTAGACATATGGATGGCAAACCTGCTCCTCCCTCAGATTTCCCAGCTTAGAAAATGGCAATTCCAGTTGTCTAGGGGAAAAAAACAACATCCAAAACAAACAAACAAACAAAACCTTTGTTTTTTGGAATCATTCTGTTGTAAAGATTTTTAATTGATTTTTTTTTTTTTTTTTTTTTTTTAGCTACCAGTCAGAGCATCTGCCTCCTGATGGTCAGTGCACATAATAGAAACGGGTCACACAGTCAAACAAACAGGTGGATACTTAGCATATTAGGCTTTTATTATATAGGATAACTATTACAAAATTGCTAACCACTGAGGTTGTACTCCTGTATTTTCTTAAGTGGGTAAATTAATACTGCCAGCCAGAATTAGCTATAATCCTGGGCCCCTTACAGAGATGAGTCGGCAGGATAGGGATGGCATGTAAAAATATTATTTCTCAAATATGCTGTAGCAGCTGAATAATTTAAAATCTATGTTTTTAGATGACTTCCTAACGTATGCTTTGTAATTTTATAGTCTTTGTTAATCTTTTAAGATTTTTAAAAATATTTTTATTGATTTTTAAAGAGAGAGAAACATCGATGTGAGAGAAACATTGATCGGTTGCCTCCCGACTGGAGATTGAAGTCACAACCTGGGCACATGCCCAGACTAGGAATCAAAACAGGAACCTTTGGTGCACAGGACGATGCTTAACCAACTGAGCCACAGCAGCCAGCGATTTTTTTCATCTTTACATGTCATTCATCTTTTAAATTTTGTCTGTCCTTCCCTGCCTTTGCAATCCTCTATACACACTACCTCCAATCCTCTCACCTCCACCCACGTAAAACACATCTTCTCTGGTCTCTTGCTAGAGGAAAATAAGCTATACTTCCCATAGAAAGATGAAGTGTTATTAATAGAATACACACATGTGATAGTTTTGTTTGTAGTGATAAATTTATGCTGAGCTTTTGTTTTTCTTGGACCAACATTCTATGTTAACAAAATGCTGGCTAGGCTGAGAATAATATATTCTTGACCATGAATGAGTTTTCTGCACATCAACTAAAATTACTAAATAGAAAAGGCAAGCCCAAATGGATTCTGGCACCAAGAGTATTAGTGGACCTACAGCCAGTTTGGCTCAGTGAATAGAGCGTCCACCTGCAGACTGAAGGGTCCTGGGTTCGATTCTGGTCAAGGACACAAGCCCTGGTTGTGAGACCAATCCCCAATAGGGGGCGTGCAGGAGGCAGCCAATCAATGATTCTCTCTCATCCTTGATGTTTCTATCTCTCTCTCCCTTCCTCTCAGAAATCTGTAAAAATATACACTTAAAAAATACTTTTAAAAATTATAAGAGTATTAGCGTGAAGTCTGAGAGTATTGCCCCAGGTTCTATATAGGTGTGCTCAGCTTTAGTAATTCTACACTTTATAATTCAACCATTTTCCCAATACATTCAAACTTGTATATAAATGAAGACAAGTTTAGATTTTTGAAGTATCAACTGTAATGACACATGAATGGTCAGTGTGTCGCTCATTTTTGTCTTGGGAACAACGTATAATGATGACTCAAGTAGAGAAAAGAACAACCTTGATCCCAGCCAGGAAATGGCTTCTGGACCTAATGTTTCTGTAGTCCTGCTAACGGTGATTATTTTACTGTCTGAGTGACACACACACACACACACACACACAAAGTCTGATTTCTTAGCTTTGAATATGTAGGAAAGGAAAAAGTAATTTTTCCTCTCTCCTCTTAGGTTCTATAGCTAGGGCCTGCAAATTGGGCTGACAAAAAGATTAATAGGAGGAAAGTTTTTATTTTGTTTGCACATGGTGAAAAAAAAAAAAACCCGAACATTCCAAAAAGCAGTTAGGCCTGGGAGCTTATATTATCATTTTAATAGGGGCAATAAATTTGTGGGAAAGTGCTAACACAAAGAAAAGAGGGGTTTGGGCTTCTAGGTGCAATAAATTGTAAGAAGGTAAATGGGAAACAAATGGAAAATAAGAATTACCTTAGAAAGGTTTATTTGTGTAGACCCATTTAAGTGCTATCTTCCCCTTGTCTCCCTGGAATCCATTGTGCTCTTCTTCCTGGTATGAGGAAGGGAAGGGGGACCACCTTTACGAAGGGACATTTATGCCCTGATTTTAGGCAGACAGGGGGAGGTAGAGAGCTTTTCCTGCATCTGCTGTTTCTCGGTTGCCTTCAGCTCAATATGATTTGTATGCCAATGCGGCACGTTTTGGAGTAAGCATATTCTGATATCTTTCAAATGTACCACTCAGAAAACCTGAATTTACATACCTGAATTTATTATTCTGTGCACAAACAGAACACCCTTTCGAGAATTAGTAAATATCTCCTATGATTTAATTATTCCCTTTGTTCAAGGTATTGTGCTATGATTTGTAAGCATACTAAGATAAACAAAACTATTCACTCCTGCCCTGACTGGTATGGTTCAGTTGGTTGGAGCGTTTTTCTGTACACCAAAAGATAATGGGTTCAATTCCAGGTCAGGCCATATTCTTGGGTTTTGGGTTTGATACCTGGTCAGGGTGTGTACGGTAGGCAGCCAGTTCATGTTCTCTCTCTTTCTCCCCCAGCATCCACCACCCACATTTGTCTCTCTAGAAAAATTTTAAAATCAATACAGTGGAAAAAATGTTCACTCCTTTCAAGTAACTTAATATAATTAGAGAACAAAGTGAAGTATATATATTGTTTAATGTGATCAACAGCACAAACTTGGAGATTTGGTTTTGGACCCTGACTATGCTACTTACTTGCTAATTCTGCCATTTACATAACTTCTGTAAATCTCATTCTTCTTATCCGTAAAATGAAGGGCCTACCTACCTTTTCATGGTTGTTATGAGAATTAAGTGAATGCTACACAGAATTCATTTAGTCCATTGATTATCCTTGGAAAGCATTCAATATAATTGATTATTTATATTAACAACTACAGAGCAAGACAATGGTGGTAAGAGCTCTATAAGAAGAATATACTCACTCAAGAATGCCCTTGTCCCCATCTGGTCAGCAAAAGAGAAAAAAGAGCCAAAGCCGGTTTGGCTCAGTGGATAGAGCATTGGCCTGCGGACGGTAAGGTCCCAGGTTCGATTCCAGTCAAGGGCATGTACTGTGGCTGCAGGCGATGTTTTTCTCTCATCGATGTTTCTGACTTTCTATCCCTCTCTCTTCCTCTCTGTGAAAAATCAATAAAATATATTTTTTTTAAAAAAGAGAGAGAAAAGAAAAGAAAAGGAGAAAAATAATGTTTGAAGTAGGATTTGGTCAGAATATGAAGGAATCAGAGGGACAATCTAAGAATTTTATTTCTTGATCAAACTGGCCAAATGACAACTTCAACAGATATTTACATTAACTAACTATGCTAGATAATTTTTACTTGTTATCCACTTAATTTCACATTGATCCTGAGAGGCCATCATTACAGTGTCTCATCTAGGTTTGGGGGTTATTAGTGAGCTTATATTCAAGCTCTGTCTCTGATTGGTTTTCTGGAAGGCCTTAGGGAGGAGCCAGATCCACAGAGGAATCACTTTTAATAAGGCAGCATCTTCCCCACTGACTGACCCTCCTTGTCCCTTGGCAACCATGGAAGAAGCATGTCAGTGGTTTCTTGGGGTGGAGGCCTCTGAGGTTCTTTGTGTCAAAAGGTGAAATGTAAGGTGAACCCACAAAAGCTCCCCTAATTTCAATTTTTTAACTATGAATAAGTGTAATATCATTTGTGTCACCATGATATTGTAATTGTAAAATAAAATAATTAACTGGAAAAGGCTATAAAACAAAAGTTCTAGGAGAGAAAATTAAAATTTATTGAAAACTTTATCTGAGAGTTAACCCATTGAAGTAAGACACTTTTCAGGAGCAAATAATCAATACATGTATTTTTAGTACATATTATGTTTTTGACATTGTGCTAGACAGTGTAAGAGGTACAGAAGAACTCTAAAACATTGACCCTGTTCTCAAAAAGCTTAAAATATGGTAGGGTAGACGGAAATTACTGATGTAAGTTGAAGCAGCCAACCAACATATACAAATTTTTCTTTATGAAAAGTATTAGAACCAGATGATACATTATCTCTGGGCAGCAAGTGGAAGAAAAGAAGGAAATTACTTATTGGGCTAAGTAATTTTACATGTGATGTCTTATTTTATCCTCTCAAGCATTCACTGAATTAAGGACTACTTTCTCCAATTTTTTAAATGAGGTTACCAAAACTGATATGCAAAATGACTTGTCCCTGATAACATAAATATAAGAATGGGACCAAAATCCTAATATCCAATTCTAAATCTCTAACTGTTTCTACCACGTGAGGAAGCCTTTAAGATTGGTCACAAAAGTTCCAGATCTTTCTCCTTCCAGGCATATGGTAGGATTATACTTCCCTGCCCACTTGAAGTCATGTATGGTGATGTGGCTTGCCCCCGCAAGTGAAATATGAGTGGATATGATATGCATCACTTCTGGGCAGAAGCCTCAAGAGCCAGTGCACAGGATTAACTTTGTCATCTCTTTTCTGCCGCCACAATATAAAACAGCATTCACCACAGCAGCTGTTCAGTCGCCTCAGTTACTGGAATGAGGAACATATCCAACCCTCAGTGGACTCATAGAATGAGGAATAAATCTTTTTACCTTAATGGCTAAGTTTTGAGATTGTTCATTTTGGCAACTTAACCTAAATCCTTACTCTGGTACTAAAACGAAGGTGCTGTTCTCATTAAATTCCTAAAATATGTAACTTTCCCTGATGGATCAGTCAGCAGAGGATGAAGAAATTTACTGGAAACCAAAAGTCTGGGACAATATGTTCTTATTTCTTCTACAATAACTTGAAAGTTAGATCATCTGTTTAATGATCTTTTAGCTCTAGAAGTTGGAAAATAGAATATCAGTGCATGTATTGGTTACTTCATTTAAATGAATTTGACAAGGTACTGCAAGAGATTACCATAACAAAGAACTGGCCAGTTTTCAATCAGGAATGGTAGGAACAAGAAAGAATCTATAAATTTGGAGACTTCTGGGCTTGGAAGAGGCATAGCTATTTTTTTTTAATTCTTTATTGTTTAAAGTATTACATATGTCTCCTTGTCCCCCCATTGACCTCCCTCTGGCTGTTCCCACCCCCCAACACATGCCTTCACTCCCATTGGAAAGTTTTTGATAAAGGCAAGCCAACTAGTTTTATGGCAAAGATCAAATCAAAGTATTGCCTCAAATGGATTAATGTATTTATATACCCAGCAAATCCTTTCAGTTAGAAAAAAAAAATGGCTTAGTACTTAGTTCTCTACCAAAGCTTAGTAGGTTTACAGTACTCACAGTTAAGCTGAGAAAGAGTTAAGTCTTTGAAAGAAAGAATTGTCAATGCATTTACTGACACACGGAGCTGGCAATAATAAAATGGATAAGAAGCTCACTAAACTTTGAAACCATGAATGTAAGGTAAGAAAATTGTCACTGAAAAATGACTCCTGGGTTCTTTTTTTTTTTTTAATATATCTTTATTGATTTCAGAGTGGAAATAAAAGGGAGAGATAGAGACATCAATGACAAGAATCATTGATCGGAAACATCCTGCACACCCCCCTCTGAGGGATCAAACCCGCAACCCAGGCATGTGCCCCTTGACCAAAATTGAACCTGTGACTCTTCAGTCTGCAGGCTGACACTCTATTCACTGAGCCAAACCGGTTAGGCGAGGGCAGCTCCTGGGTTCTTAATCTTCTGCAGGCAATGAGCGAGTTGTAAAACCTGCTCAGTAATCCAAAGCCATCTCCAGATGTGGCCAAGAAGGATAATGGGAAAGACAGAGCTCCCAGAGGAGGCAGCCACAATCACAGAACTTGAACTGGTTGGTGAATCTCTCCAAGGGAACAAAATTGGGATCTAATTAAAGAAACTCCGTAGCCCCTAGGTAAGAGACCCTCTGGGCATTTGTTTAGAATATCTCTAGAGTAACATTTTTTTTTCTGATTGAAAAAGTAAATAAGTAAGTAGATAAACAGGTGCCTAGGTACCTTATTCTTTATTTTAAATAGTCTTTATTTCCCACACTTCATAAGTGGCTAATTGTTGGGGAGACACACCAGCATGTCAGATCTTCCGTGAATTTGTAACCTGTTCAGTTTCTGTAGCCCTCAGATTTCCTGTGCTGCTTGTCTTGAATATCATAAAGAATTCTGCACTTTGGATCTCAGTTTCCTAATTTTTTCAATTGAAGAGATCTTTCTAGGTGATTTATAAAGGAACTTTTATTTTAAAAAATAATTTTAAAAATGATTTTCAGGGAGAGATAGAAACATCAATGAGAAAGAAACATAGATCTGCTGCTTCCTGCACACCCTCTACTGGGGACCGAGGCTACAACCCAGGCCTGTGGGTTGACACTCAACCACTGAGCCACACCTGCTGGGGAGACTTTTAATTTTATAAAAATTATATATTTTTTTCTGCCAGTAGTGGGCAGTTCTTGAACTTTATCCAGGATTCGGACAATGATCTTCATAGCATTCCCTGACAACTGAGAAATAGTATAGGGTTGTTTCTCCCTTAAGACCGCTAACATGGATGAGAGACATTAGTCACAGGATAGAGTCTTATGTATTCAGAATGATGGCTTTGACCTGGGAAATTTTATGTGTACGCTTCCCTTCAAAATATTTAGAAGCACTATCACAAGATGCATAGAACAAATGCCCGATACAGAAAACGGGAAAACATCCTCAATTTCAGAGGATGCATAAGCTATTTGCTCTGCCTGGAACATTCCTCCCATACCTCACTGCTGTACCAATATCATTCTTGCTTATCCTTCAGCCTACAAGGCAAGGATCACTTCTAGGAATCCTGACTTCAGCCCCAAGATTGGGCCAGGTTCCTGTAACTCCTGCCCTTTGTTATATTCATTCCCCTCCATAGCTACACATTCGGCATTATCTTCCTCACTAAGCTCCAAGCCCTTCAAGGGCAGAGAGTATAGTTAGGTTCATCTTGTGCCTGGCATGGTACCTGGCATTCAGTTGGTGCCCAACAAATACGTTTCATGAAGGCCTCTCCGGTTGCCTTTATAGTTCAGTGCTGTGGAATAATATTTCTTTCCCCTGCCACACCGCCCTGTAACTACACCTTACGATGGGAAAGAAGAAACCAAGAATTAGCGCAAGTGCCCCAGCGGTTTTGCCAAAACCATAATCTGTTAAATAAATTGCTGAGGGGGGGGGGGGCGGGGGACAGTAGTAGAATACTTTAAACAGTAATTCTACTCGATGCAAACAATTAAAATATGCATGCTCTGAAAAAAGTACATTACATATAACTGTAAAGCAATTGTTATTGGGTAGCTATTACCTAAGGAATATCTCATACTCAATTTCTGGATTTCTACAACAACCATTATAGGTAAAAGATTCTTAAGTTTACACATGGAAAATTGAATATGCACAGGATAGTTCTAAAACATATACAAGAATCTGAGAACCAGCTACCCCCACACAGTCTGCATTTACGTTTCCACTGTCTTCATCAACAGGACTTTCATATTCCCGGAAACTCCTGCTCAGAAAATAAAAGTTGCAAAAATTGTATTATTCATGTCAGAAACATCCAGAAAAACTATTTTAGACTGCTCAACAGGCAGTTATCAAATGATTATTCTATAAGACTTTTCAAAACCCTCACCTTACTATGTCCACAGACTTAACCATGATTCTTACCCAGTCTTAATCAAACTCCTACACTGAAATACACTCCCCCTAAACCAGACCCCATAACTTCATAAATATCCTGACTTCGTCCTCCCCTCCCAGACATTACCCAGGCTCCTTCAGTGCAGTGTCCTCCCTCACCCCGGCTTGAGTAAACCCAGCTTTATCCAGTGGGTGTTTGGGCAGTGTTTTCAGGGAGCTAGCCTTGGACAAAGCCAACAGAGGTCACGTCTGAAGAGGGAATGCAAAGAAAAGATGTGAAAGATGTTCTTTTGTACCATTGAATCTTTACATTGGTATGTGTTATCTATTCCAAAAAGAATGATAAAATAAAACAAAACAAAACAAAATTGAAACACGTGAAAAAATACAGAAGACACCATTGTGTACTCTCCTGTCTGACCTAAACGTGCCATTCTTGCCTGGGTACAAACTGCCTCCATCTGAGCTCAGTCTGGACTGGGGAAAGGGATGGAGGAGGGCCTCAATGACAGCGCAGAGTAACTCCTGGAAAGAAATGCCCAGGATCTTGCCTCACAATAACAGGGAATATTCATGGAATGCTTTCTAAATGCCAAATAATATCTTTAAATGTCTTTCTTTAGTGTAATATTAACTATGCTCCCTACTTCTAGATGAGTTTTATTATTTATTTTTATTTTTTCTTAATCCTCAACCAAGGATACTTCTCCATTGATTTTTCGGGAGAGTGGAAAAGAGAGGGAAAGACAGAGAGAAACATGGATGTGAGAGAAACACATCGATTGGTTGCCTCCTGCACGAACCCTGACCAGGGGCCCAGGCCAGGGAGAAGTCTGCAATCAAGGTACATGCCCATGACTGGAATCGAACCCGGGACCCTTCAGTCCAGAGGCCGACACTCTATCCACTTAGCCAAACCAGAGAGACAGGAATGGGGGAGGGAGGAAGAAAGGGAGGTGGGGAGAGGGAGGGAGGGAGGGAGGGAGGGAGGGAGAGAGAGAGAGAGAGAGAGAGAGAGAGAGAGAGAGAGAGAGAGAGAGAAACCATTGATTTGTTGTTGCACTTACTTATTGGTTAATTCTTGCATGTGCCCTGACCAGAGGTCAAACTCACAATCTTGGAGTATCAGGATGAAGGATGCTCTAACCAACTGTGTCACCCAGCCAGGACTAGATACGTTTTCAAACATTTTTCATGGATAGTATTATTTCAACTTCACCTTATTCTTTAAGTTTCATTACTCCCACTTTAAGAAGGAGGAAACAGGTATAGACAGGTTTAATAACTTGCCCTAAGTCAGTCAAGTTGTAGAGCTGTGATATGAACACTAAATCAGCAATTTCCAAACTGTATCTCTGTGTGAGGACTTTCCAATAGGGCTTAAATTCCTAGATCCTCAACTTCCATAAGGAATCTCCATCTCAATAGGAGTTGAACTTCATGATCATTTCTCTTTTCCCTTTACAAAAAGGTATAACTTTAATTTATTCCGTGATGCATTGTTCTTGTTCTGGTTTTCTTTTTAAACAAAGTGAAATATTGTCACTTTGTGTAGGTAAGTTAATTTGATACAAAATTCTTTTCCAGGTCAAGATTTACAATACTTTCAACTAAATTGAAGAAGAACCTAATCAAGCTGAGTATTGATAATAAGAATGACTTTTGATGAAATGTTATTATATGCTTTTTAAATATAACATGAAAGAGATCAGAAAGTTCAGTGACACTGCTAAAACTAAATGTCCTTGTTCCTACTTATTTACATAACTCATTGCTCAAAGAATGCATCTATAGAAATTAAAAATAAGAATAAAATTAATCCTAATTCTAATCTCATTCTAGAAATAATCATCTATAGGTAAATGTGCAAATTGGAAAAAAAAACCAATTATATCCATCTCATTAGAAACAGTGTTTCTGCGTTTATTTTATACATATATTGTTAAATATATTTTTATTGATTTCAGAGAGGAAAGGAGAGGGAGAGACAGAAACATCAATGATGAAAGGGAATCATTGATTGGCTGCCTCCTGCACATTGACCGAGCCCACCACTGAGCCCTGTGCCCCTGACCAGAATCAAACCTGGGACCCTTCGGTCCACAGGCAGATGACGTTCTATCCACTGAGCAAAACCAGCTAGGACTCATTGTGTTTCTTAATAACTCTATTGTTAAGTCAATCCACAAGAATTATCGAATATCTTTGAGTCTTATAAAATACAAATCATGAATTGAAGGGAAAAAAGGAACAATGTCAAAATTCTGACTATTGAACTTATTTGTGTAATTTTTTAATGGAGAGTGGGTATCAAGTTGTATGGACTTTACATTAAATTGGGTAATATTTCTTAAGTGATATAACAGTTTCATTCCTGTCAACATTATAATATTGAGAAATCAAATCCTTTTCACTATTTAAATTTAAGATGAAAATTCTTGATGTTGAAAATACTCAAGGGAATGCATGCTTTTAAATTTTTATTTAGGAGATCTGCAATCCTATATAATAAAAGCCTAGGTAGCATCATGCCTTTGTGTGATGCCCTCTTGCAACGTTGCCACAAAATGGTCACCACCTGATGGCCACCACAAGACAGCTGTGTGCACAGCTGAGGTGGGGCCCAGTGGCTGCTCTGCATGGCTAGGCCTGGGGGTCCCATGGCTCTGTGTGGTATGAAGAAGGCGGGTCCCAGTGGAGGAGGTGGGTCATGGCAGGGGAGAGCAGTTGGGGGCCATCAGGCTGGCTGGGAGGGCAGTTGGGGGCAATCAGGCCAGCAGGGGAGGGCAGTTGTGGGTGATCAGGCCAGCAGGGGAGGGCAGTTGTGGGCAATCAGGCCATCAGGGGAGGCAATTGGGAGCGATCAGGCCAGCAGGGGAGCAGTCAGCTGTTGATCAGGCTGGCAGGAAAGCAGTTAAGGGGCAATCAGGCTGGCAGGCAGGCAAGTGGTTAGGAGCCAACGGTCCCAAATTATGAGAGGGTACAGGCTGGGTTGAGGGACACCTCCCCCCGCCCCTGCACAGATTCTGTGCACTGGTCCTCTAGTAAAAAATGTTTAAAGTTCATGTTTTTTCTCATATATGCTTCATGGAAAACGAAATTGGTGGTTCTGATTAGTCAGTCCAAAATCGCTTTGAAGATGTGTTATAGACTCTCAAATTCATGTTGTATTATGTTCCTCTCAAATTTATATGTTGACTCTAAACCTCAATTTGATTGCATTTGGAAATGAGGCCTATGTATTCCCATAACTTTTGTACTTTCTTCTATCAATATACAGAGTGTCCCCAAAGTATGTACACTTAATAGCTGATAGCTCAATTTTGAAAACAAAATGTATTTTAATAAACACTACCTTTATAATTAGTCAAAGTGTGTATATACGTTATTTTGAGATGCCCAATATTTTGGCACACTATATTTTAACTTGTTTATTTTTCCCTCCTCTGGTTTGTGAGCTCCTTGAGGTTAAAGACCTCATTTATCTTTGCATTACCAGGTCTGATAAAGTACCTGGCATATAGTAAATGTATGTATTGAGTACTTACTATAAGTACTATAATACCAAGTGTTCTTTAGAGTCCTCTCTGTTCTCTTTCTGTGATACCTGGGGGATAAGGCAAGCTTTGGGGTGGCCTTCTTAGGTGTGTCCTCCATCTCCTCTCACTTTGGGAACTCCTAGGAGGACAAGGGTAGAGTCTTGGGTGGAGGAGACAGGGAATGAATAGTCTATGTGGCCCTGGACTCAGGGAGGTATCTCTACATCATGGACTTACTTTTCCCTGACTCTTTCATTCAGAGTGTATTCTTCAAGAGCAATATTAGAGTATGGACATCTAGGATAAAGCATGTAATTATTTAAAGAATCTGCTCTGTTTAAATATCACCCACATTTTCCCCATCTCTTTGCCTTCAAACCTGTTTCCAAAATAAAATCATTGCACCAAGGAAGAGCTTACATGATGATGGTTCCCAATGTGCATAAGCACTGGGGGTCACACAGGGGGAAAGCAGAAATGTCAATCACGGTTTGCCCTACAGTGACAGCCAGTTGCACAGTCGCTAAACTAGGATTCTCTACTCTGACCCTCCCTGAATCTTTATCATGATCCTTTGAGAAGTCTGGGTCAAAAGGATTTGGTTGTAGTTTTTAAAAATATTTTACTAGAGGTCCAATGCAAATTCGTGCACAGGTGGGGTTTGGCCAGCTCGGCTCTGATCGGGGGCCCAATCAAGGCCAGAGGGATGAGCCACAGGCTATTGGCCGGTGGGCCCTGCCCTCAATTGTGGGGGGGAGCAATTAGTGGCAGGACCAGATGGGGGGGAGGGCCATCGGGGTGGTTGGCCAGCTGCCCCACCTTTGATGGGGTGGGAGAGGAGCGGGGCTGGCCTGGGGGAGGGGCCACACAAGGTTGGCTGGCAAGCCCCAACCCAGATCGGGCCGGTTTGCTGGCTGCAGTGGGCATCATAGCAACCAGTCATGCCAGTAGTTATAGCATTCTGGTTGCTGGAGGAAGGGAAAGGGAGAGAAAGATAGAAATAAGGATGATGAGAGAAAATCATTGATCAGCTGCCTCTGGCACACCAGGCATCCCCAACTGGGGATTAAGCCTGCAATCCAGGCATGTGCCCTAATGGGCAATCGAATGGTGACCTCCTAGTTCATAGGTCAACACTCAACCACTAAGCCACACTGGCCTCGCATGGGTCAAAAGGTTTAAGGAAGAAACCAAAATGTGAATTTGGTATCCACAGAAATATTCACAGAGACAAGTACACGGATTTTTTTTCAAGAAAGAAACATTTATTTTTTAAGTCTATTCCCAAAGCCCTAAATTACACCTTCCCTTAGATTTCACCTCTAGGAAGACATCCTTATCTTCCCTGTATCACTCTCTACCACCATCTCCTCTCTGGAGCATCCCCTAACTGGCATCTCCCCCAGCAAATTCTGTGATTGCCCCTTTGTGTACCCATCCTTAGCCCTTCTCCCCCAACCCTTTATTTTGACATCTAAGTATCTGTGAAGTAATCAGAAATAGCTGAGCTCCAGGCCTGCTCATCTGTTACCCACTCACTAGACAATCAGAGAAATCAAATTATCTGATGGAATGAGTTGTGATTTAGGAGGCAGAAGAATGCTGTCCAATAATGTTACAGAGGATTGATGCAGTTTCTTTCCAACTTCTATCCTAGGGGGAAACAAAAACAAAAATGGAAGAACGTGTTACTCAGAAAGTCTTCACAGTTATAAAGGAGCTTTTCCCTATTTGAAAAAACAAAACAAAACAAAAATCACAAAAGTACAAAAATATATAATGTAAATATAATTAGAAAAGTTCATTCATTTTCAATCAGATAAAAACGTGTTGTTTTTTAAAAATCACATACAAATGGCATTATTAACTTCCTATGATGTGAACTATGGAGATTATTACTCTTCAAGAGTTTAGGACAAAAAAGAGAAGCCCACTTTCTATTAAAAATAAGCTTCCAAAAGACAATAACAGTAACTCAGAAGAAGGTCCCCTTAACTTCTAAATATTACCACACTAACCCAAAACCCATTCTTCTCTCTTCTGGGCTTACCTCATTCACAGGGATCAGAATACTGAATTATTGCTTGTTCATCTGTGCAATGAAATGACATATTTTACTACATTGCAGGTTCACACATTAGAAAGAAAATATTTCACAAAAGCTATTATTTTAATCCTTCTCAAAGGATCCCTACAGATTATATTCAGAATTACAGGAAGGTTCCAAACACTAATATGTACACTCTTATGGTAAATTATTAATCACAGCAATAATATTAATAGTTAGCCCTTAGAGAACAATAGTCCACATTTTTCTTTTGGTCTGTTGACCACATCCTACAAAATATCTCTAATGCAGAAGACTTTTTAAAATGGCATATAGTTGAATTAGAGTATCTTAAGAGATCAGACCATCTATCTATATAAAAGGCTAATACGCTACTAGTAAATGTTCTTCCTACTGTCCAACAGTTGCTATGATGTGCACTGACCACCAGAAGGCAGACGTTCCAACTGGTAGATTAGCTTGTTTCTGGGGTCCAGCTGATTAGGATCGGGACTAGGCCAGATGGGCTGGACAAACACCAGAGCTTTCCTGCTGTCCCTCCCCAGCCTGATCGTGCACTCGTGGGGTCTCTTGGCTTGGCCTATGCCCTCTCACAATCAGGGACCCTCAGGGGATGTTGGAGAGCCAGTTTCTGCCCGAGCCCTAGAAGCCAGGCCAAGGGACCCCACCGGTGCATGAATCCATTTACCAGGCCTCTAGCATAATTATATGATAACTTGCCTTGGGAAGGAATATTTGTAAAATTAGGAGAGATATTTTATTTTATTAGTATTTTTTAAATCCTTATCTGAGGATATGTTTTTATTGATTTTAGAGAGAAGAAGGGAGAGAGAGAGAAAAAGTAATGGATGCAAGAGAGAAAATGATTGGCTACCTCCCACATACACCCCAACTGGGATTGAATCTGCAACCTGGGTTTGTGCCCTAACTGGGAATCTAACCTGCAACCCTTTGGAGTGACCTGACACTCCAACCAACTGAGCCACACCCGCCAGGGTAGGAGAGATATTTTAAAGAATGAGGAGAACTGTTGGCAGAGGCAGGTAAAGCTCAGCCCTCACCTGGTAGGTAGTAATCATAGACTTTGATTGTTGCTGGTTTCAGGTTGGTGACTAACACACTTTGGCTGATGGTGAAGGTATAGGTCTGAGTCTTCTTACTGAGCTATGGGAAAGAGAGGCACACTGTTACATTAAAATTAAAATGGAAATAATGCATGTGATGTGGAGGTTAAAAGATTTTTTTCTTCACACAGATTTTCTGACCTATGCCAGGCTGAAAGGCACTGCCTCCTGCTGACTGTCTGGCTCTTTTTTCTCAGGATTGTACAGCTTCCTGGCCCTTCTGTAAATGGTTCCCTCTGTCCTCGGTCTACTTTAACCCATGACTCCTCCACTAAATTAAC